>JAVKLA010000026.1:26822602-26859653 GCA_034782735.1 Sagittarius serpentarius
GGCGGCCGCTTCCGCTGCCCACGCAGGTCCGGGGAGCTGGGCCGCCCCTGAGCCAGCCCGAGGCACCCAGGTGGGACAAGCCGAGGGACACGTGCCTCTGAAACCGAAATCTTATTAAAAAGCAAAGGAAACCACGGGAATACTATAAACATTTTATTTGTTTTCAAAAAGACAGGAAAATAATCTAGATCATTTATTTATAATTTTTTTTTTTTTTTTTTAATAAAAACCTTTACATAATCCTCATGCATAAAGACCTTCAGTGAGCCAATGCAGAGCAGAAGCCGCTGCGAGCAGTGGCTGGCTGGCTGGGGCAGGGGGTGCCGCGGCAGCAACCCTGAAGTCAGAGCAGAGCAACAGACGGCTTTTTTTTTTTTCCTCCTTCTTCCAAAAATAGTCGGTTTCTAAACACAGCAAGAGTAAGGACCGTACATGCCAGAGCACACTGCCAGGGTCAGCTGTTCGCTTCCAGGATGTTCTCAGGCTGGATGGCGGCTCTGCTCGATGTAACCCCGCGCCACGGCCATCACAGACGCTGGCGTGCGCCGGGCACTCGCGGCTGCGCATACCCCTACCTACGCGGGCAGCCCGCCGGCAGCGGAGAGGCGAGCCTGCGGCGCCTGGGCAGCCCGGCTGCTCTGCTCCTCGGGCAGGTGACCTCTTGGCAGTTTTGCTTTCGGCACAGAATTTGCCCCCTCCCGTCAGAAGCCTGGAGTCCCGGAACGCAGCAACAATTAGGACAAGCTCCCGCGTTTTACCGCGCGCAGGACCCGGGAGATGTCCGTCCCCAGAGGCCCGGACGGCGCAGAGCTCGCCGTAAGGCACACGCACAGGTGTCACCTCCCCTTCTCCTGAGGCAGGGAAGTAGCTTGCTTTGCTTTTGGAGATGGAGAATGGAGAAATGAAACAACACGTTCGCAGGTCTCCAACTTAGCAAGAGAACGCAGGGAAAGACACTTCCGAGCTTAGGTTTCTTCTCCCTCCTCCACCCACAGAGCAAACTTTTAACATAAAGCCCCAGTTAAAGCTTATCCGTGGTCAGTTCAGGTGCCAAAGGTTCATCGGTTTACCAAGCGCAGCCCCACCAGAGCGGGAGTCTGCCCATGGAAAACTGTCCCAGCACTTGCTTCACCATCCTCTGCGCCGCAACGAAAGGAGTGAAAAGGATGCGCCAGGAGCCGAAGCCCACACCGTGCCCCCCTCCACAGGTACAGTCTCGCCTGCAGACAGGTTCGGCAAGAGGTGCTTTATTGATTCTAGGAAAACGTTGTGTGGTTGAGGGTGCCAGCCAGCAAGGTCCAACCGGTCTCAATGCTCCCCCAGGTTACAAAAATTCCTGCGTTAGCCCACATACTAAAGCTGTTTTACACCTCTATGGAAAAACCTGCGCGGCTAGAGAGGTTGTTCGCCCTCAGAACAAGGGTAAGGGTTAACAAACAGTAAAAACTGTCCATCGGTGGAAGGGATTCTTCTTCCTCAGTGAGTCACTACTGTCAGCTCCCGTAGGTAAGACTGCGTGAGGCTGCGGAGCTCCTCCAAGGCGTAGTCCTCCGGCATGGGCAGCCGTCCGATGTGGGGAGCGAGCAGGCGAAGAGGGACGCGCTGCAGGTCGGGCGTGGAGTCGGAGACGGGCTCTGGGGCGTGCTGCAGGCTGAGGACCACCCGCAGCAGGTTAGCAATGCGCTTGGCCATATCTGGAAAGAGGAGGAAGAGGAGTGTTTCTGCATGCTCCATGCCACGCTCCGGAGCGGGAGCTGGCACGCGAGCACTTACGAGCTCACCCTGCGGAGGGGTGAACTTGAGCAACGATTCAACAGGAAATTTTGGAGCAAAGGCAGCGGGCTGGGTTGGTGGAACCATGCCCTAGCGCGACCTGGCCTCTTCTCAGTTCCAGCAGTGAATCTCCTCCCCCCATACAGACTTCCTCCATGAGCGTAAGAAAAAACTGACCTTATTCCTCAGACCAGACCATTTTCTGCAAGTACACTCACGCTTGCTTTGGCACTGTAAAACTAAGTACGGACAAGACGCTTTACTGCTTATCAAGAGACAGTTGTAAGAGACCAGACACTGGCTGACACACCAACCAGGCAACAAAACTGCCTGAAACGACGACCAATAGCTGCAGGAACGGGAGCAACACACGGCTCACCTCACCTCACCAACCACAGCCTCCCTTCTCAGCGCACGCAAAGGGACCGACACACCGCAGCCCAGGTGACAGCCAGCACTAGCCGGCCTAGGGTGTCAAACTGGCTCTCCCAGCGGGCTGCTAGATATTGATCTCACCGTACCTGACTGAGCCAGGCGGTCCTTCGCGCTGTGGCACTGGATCTGCTCTATCCTGTTGCACAGGGACGTCACTTTGGTATGTAACCGCTCCAGCTCGTAGGTGGAACAATCCAGCTGAAAGCAAACAAGAGAGTCGGCCTCCGAGCCATCCAAAGCCTTTCAGCAGAATCGCTCACGGACTGCCCGAGTGGACCCAAAGCCAGACCTACCCAACAGAAGACAATCTATGCTAAAACCTGTCTGAAGTTAACACCTGAAGTGGGGGAAATGGGAAGTCTGGAGCTGAATTAGAGGGGACTGACATGCAGACTCCCACTAACCAGCTGACTGCTAGTTTTGTTCCTTCTTCACTTACCTCGCCGTTGTGCTCCACAGAGCATGTTTGCAGGGCAGACCCCACATCTTATTTTGACAGTATCTACCAAACCGCGCTGTATTTTCAGAGATGCACCCTATTCTGTTTGCTAGTGCCTCCAGAAGGGAAACACTTAATGTTAGCACTGAGCAGCAAGTAAAAGGTTCTTAAAGCAAAAATGTGTATGAACTTCCAAACTGTAGGGAAAAAAAAATATACAGTTGTTTTAGTCTGTTACCTGTTGAATCCTATCAAGCATCTCAATAACACGGATGTAATCTAGGTAGACCAGCCCTGCCATCTCCCAGTCCTGGATGAGCGCACTACGCTCTGGAGGGGCAAGGTCTTCCAGGAATCCTTTTAAGTACTTGTAGTTTTCATTAATAATGGCATCTAAAGAGAACAAGCACATTAGTAACAGAGCAAAAGGGTTTCTTACAAGTCACTGATTGTTAAAGAAAATGCAACTAACGGACTGTACTCTCAGTTTTGTAATTCCTTGACAGCATCAGCCACGGCAAGAAACGCATACTCGATTCACGACCTACAAAAGGCCAGTCTAAGGCCACCCCACCCCCTAGAGCAGGGCCACTCGCAGGATCGGGGCTCCAGGAATGCTACCGCTGCCCTCGCTCCCCGAGGCGCCTCTGGGACAGGCAGGTGGATGCGCAGAAGGTCAAACACTGCCCTTCTCACGTACTTGCAGTGAAGAATCATCACGCCAGGTATCAAGCGAGAGCTATTTTGGAACAGCCAGCCACCCTCTACTAACCCTGTGATCACAGCCCTACCCCTTTGTATTATTCAACACCCAACGACTTCTGTTCCTACTATGTTTATGCGCGCTGTTCAAAAGACAGACTGGAAAAAATTTCAGAGAGCAGACTCACCTGAGGCTAAGTGCCTGACAACCAGCTTGTGACACTGGTTCCAGTGCCCAGCCTTGAACAAGAAGAGGGCTTCTTTATGCTTGTCACCCTCCACCCTTGCTCGAACTGCCTTTGCTTCGTGAATCCACTCCGGGGGGACGCAGAGCCTCTGCGTCAGAAAAGCCTCCTTGGCCCAAGACTCTGGCGTCTCAGAGAGAACGCAGTGCCGGTTTAGGAGTTCCCGCACTGCCTTCTCCCGCATGCTGGGGGACGGGGGGACAAGGCGTTATTCCAACAAGCAATCCTGCGTATCGCTCCATCAGAAGATACGCTTCAACACAAGCGGCCGAGGACTGAACGAGGCAGCATTATGCTTATTGGTGACGGCAGAGGCACAGGCGTAACAGACAGCAAAAGCCAGCCTCGCCGGGCCTCGAACAGTCTTACTGTAGGACATTAAGAGAAGTTCTAAAATCAGCGGCATTCCTTCAGTACCAGTTAACCACTAAGAAAGAAGTCATCGCTAGCGTTTTGTAACATCTTAAATATTGTAAGCTGAAGAACGTTTCAGTATGATCCAGGCCCCTAAAGGCGATATACAGGTTCTATTTGAAGTTACCGGTTGGAAAAAAATTCTGTTGCAGTGTAGTAAGGGTAGCTGTAAATGTAAACAGCACGACACACCCTTCCACAAAAGATGTATTATTTACAAATTTAAGACAATTTTTTGTCAAGTCTGTATTTCACAACAGAAGCAAAACATGCATTCTGGTGATTCCCAAGCTTTCCTTTCAACCACGCTTGCTCCTGTTCAGCTCCAATGGCAACAGTTCCAGTATTTTGCATCAATGACGTTTTCAGGACAAGTTCTTGAACACCGTAAGCTTGCTGAGCCAGAGACAAGATACGCAGCTGCAGGATATCAAAATGACTACGAGAGCTGCTTCTATAGCACCATTCAGCAGTTACGGTCATTACAATACAATACTATTTAACATCTAACAAGACATTTAACTAAGCAGAACGACTCCTGCCACTTCGTAATCCCAGCACACAGGTTTTAACAAGTGGCATGAAGTTCTCCAGCTGTGCAGTTCCAGTTTAATGCAAGAGAAGCCCTAATAGTTACAGTATACATAGCGGGTCTATCAGAGCACACATTTTTGAGGAGAGAGAAAAAAAAAAGTAGTAAACCCAATTCCTTTACTCACTGCGTATCAGGCTCATGCAGCAGTATAAAAACAGCCCATTCCCAAAGCCCTTCGCTTTCAAGCTGGGCAGCGTAGCTAGCATTCAGCACTCCTTGACTCTGCTTGCATAGGTGGGTATAATTCAGGGCTCCGAGCACTTCCCACAGGTGCCAACTGAGACGATAGTCCAGAGGGTCAGACGTTACACTCCTGGGATCAAGCAGCTGGTCAAGATCATAGCGCCTGTAGGGAAAAATATCTGCAATGTAAATAGCTAATTGTGTCCACATAATAAAGTCAGAAATTGGCCCTACTTAGCGCCTTCCCTTCACCTACCTCCAGTTATTCCATATGTGACTTACGTGGGTGTGTGTTTTGGTTTTTTTTTTTTTTTTTGTTTTTGTTTTTTTTTTTGGGGGGTGTGTGTGTGTTTTTTTGCTTTAAAAAAAGAAAGATAGGACCAACTGTTAAAATCCTTTTGCTTTTCTTTTAAATCTGCATCCAGACTGTCACAGCCTTTTCTTTTGTATGTGCTCTTCCTGTAGATTTCTCAGTGCCTCAATCTCAAAGGCAACAATGGTGAAGCAAGATTACTGCACTCTTCAGACTCAGAAAACAGGCAAGACAAAACCACAGTGGTGCTCCAAAGCTTAAGTTTCATCATCTGTACCACCAGCAGCAAGTGACAGTGTCACCACATTCTGTAAGGGTGCACATGCAAGGCAGATTTTTGCCTACTGTCAGTGCTTCAGCAAACACTGAAGCTGATTTCATAGCCCTGGATGCGGAACTCAAGAAATCACTGACTGATCAAAATTTTTCTAAATAGTTTTTGAACTGTTTACCCATTTACCTGTCACTGTAGAGCTTTAACAAATGGAAACAGACATCTCTCAGGGGTCTTCCTGCATTATCGTCTTCTTCAATTACACAACCAGAATCTTCTAGGTAAGGAGGCAGGGGACGGCAGGCATATTTTTCACACTCTGGTGTGTTCTAAAGAAAGAGTTTTGACAGCAAGTTTAAAGATGGTGCTCTGAACAAAACTGCACTCTGAATTCCACACAGCTCAGCAGGCTCATGGGCATGCTTTCTGCTTCAAACTAGAAGGTGCACCCTACCACACCTGTGGTTAAAACTTACACAGCAACTATATACTAACATGACACTAAAAAGAAAAACCTAAACCCAAAATGCTTTGACAGGGTTAACTTCACCTCACACTGAGCACTTAAACACCACTGTGTGGAGGTATAGGCAGTTCTCACATACGTACAGCCTGTATTCCTGAATGTTTTTACAGCTGGAAAACCACGTATGACTTAATCAAGTGGAAGGTGGTGCATCCCTGCAAGCTTTCTCTCCCTCTGCAGAGTCTGGACAGCTAAGCCAGCAGCACTGAACGCACTGAGTCAACAAGAACCGTTTTACAGGGCACTGAACTGCAGGCAAATTGTTGTCTTTCATACCATCTAACCACTCCGGGTCACCGAAATCCTCTTGACATTTTCGCTGCTGGCAAGAACACTAGATCTGGGTTTGGAACAGCACGCCACATCCTGCTCGTTTCCAGTTATTAGCCCTCCTACATGAAGTTCTGGAAGTGAGCTGTATCCTCTTCCTCCACATCATCGGGGTGCAGTGAGACCACCCCCACGTTTTAACCGAGTAGCATTACCTTAAGCTCAAATCTTGATAAAACTAAAGCTTCGTATTTTGAAGTGATGAACACATTTTACTGACATACCGCGTACAAAGATAAGGCTAAATATTCCTGCAGCATTAAGCATGCATCAATTGAAAGTTACTAGACTTGATGCTGTGCTTAGGCTGTCTTTAGGCATACAGATCAAGAGCTGAACTACCTTCAGTTAAATGATTAAACACTTTTTTCAACAGCACCCTTTGTCTTTCTGTATACAGAGGCTGACAGCTCTGCAGCAACAAACAAAGCTTTGCATAATGCATGCAGCCACGCACTGTCTGTAGGATAGCTTCCACATTTGCTGTAGGAACAGCGGGCATAACTAATAGAGAGCATGGTTCGGCAAAGAGTATTTTAGAAGTCAGGCAGCTGAGTATTAATCGTCACACTGGGAACACTGACTGGCTACCTAGCTCAAATGGCCTTCCTGCTGCTGGCCACACTACCCATCTTCCTCATTTTGTCTAGCCATCAAACACCTGGAAACACTCAGTCAGTGCGAGATGGGCTTCAAATAAGTCATTACCAGAGCACCCTAAAGAGCAGGTCCTAGGCTTCTCAAGTGACTAGCGTTACCAACAGGTTCAACCCCAGTGCTTTATTGCCATGCCAGTGGGGGAAGGAACAGTCCTATCAAAGTGAACTGCTGCAAAAACTCATCGGTAAAGCTGGTGAAGGAATCTGATGCTGCGACAACTGAAATAACGAACCCATATACAATTCCATACTCAGCACCTCCGCAGCAACAACTGACTGCTCACAGAGGTCTCACTGCAGCATCAGTCCCTGGTACTGAGCAAGACCTCCTTTTACCCAGGTATGACTGACCTACCTGAAACGCCGACTCATACATGGCAAGTGCCTTGGAAATAGAAGCTGTTGGAGGAAGCAGGTACCAGAGGTGGACAGCCACGCAACGCTTCCAGTCCAGCAGCGAGCACACATTGATACTTATTCTCTCTGATAACTGCCACACCTAAAGAAACAAATTACTAAGTTTAGTCAAACTTCTTGCACAACAGTCAGTACACACCAGGTATGCAAGAGCACAAGGTTACTTTAGTTTAAAAAAAAAAACAAAACAACCAAAAACCAAACAGGTCAACACCTTGTACTCCTTTCCTGCTGCATATCACACACTGTGGTCGAGTGTCACAGCTTAAATGTACCACTGTCAAAAAGGGGAAGTCAAGCCAATGACAAAACAGCCGAGTAACAGAACTTACAGGCTTTCCTGCAAGCAGGGCAAAGATCCGCAATCTCTCTTCCTGGATGAAGCAGTCTGCCTGCAGCCTGTGCCAGTCCACCAGCTGCATGGTGAGGAGGTCCCGAACGGGCTGGCTACCTGCCAGCTGGGAGAGGAGCAGAGCAAGCCTGTGATCGCCTGGAACAGGAGACAACAGCACATCAGGCAAACCATCCCGCCTACCCGCGCCACAGCGATCTGTTTGAGTTGCGGGGCACTCGGATCAGCCTACAGCTGCACGATTGTTTTCCTGCGCAGTTTCTTATCAAAAACCACTCCTTGAACACCTACTAGAATGGCGGTAGGGGGAGAAGACAAAGGAATGGGAAGGACAGACTCCCCAAAGGAGACAAATGAACAGAAAAGTTTTAAGATGTGAGCCAACATGAAAGACCAAGATGAAACTAGCCATTAGGCTCTGAAAATATATGTTTTTAAAGCAAATGTAAAGCAGCTTAACAGAAGCTCAAAAATAACAGTAATTAAGAAAACATTCAAAGGAGACGCTATGCAAGAAAACAGTTCTAAATACAGTACAGCATCACCTCCCAACTCTAGAAGAGCTGACAAGCAAGCTGCGTTAAAGTGACCAGGTACACAAGCAGCAAGCAGACCCCCACCTTAATCACTGTCTGACGAGGGAAAACTCTGCACTCAGAGTGGCCAGTTACTACCAGCTCTCAAAATTTAAATTCTTTTTATGCATCTCCCTTTCTCCTCCCCCTGCAAAAGCTCAGAGACTTAAGCATCTTACCTGACTGCTGTGCCAGCCTGCAAGCTTCACCAATTCTTTTCCCAGTAAGGCAGCTGAACACAGCCTCTACATGATTACCGTGTCGGGACAAAGAGACCTCCTCCTCAATTCGTCCTGCAGCTGTCTCTGACAGCCAGCGAGAGAAGGCTTTCCGGCGCTCCAGGGCCAGGATGTATTCACTGGGCTCCTCCAAGCTGGCCTCTAACTCTTTCAGGTTCCCCCAAATTGCTTCACATAAAGTCCATGCCAAGCACCAGTGCTTCACAACAGCTGTCAGGATAGAGTTACTCAGTCAGCAGGAGTGAAAACATACAGAATAATATTTAGAGAGGATTCGTAAGATTATAAGCATAACCTTGTAGGACATCTTAAAGGATATCCTACTGTTACAAGTCAATGCAGGAAGTCAGCTAGCTCCCCAAATGCTAACAACCATGTTTATGCTTTCAGAAAGAATTCTGAGGTACAGTCGATTTTTCTGTTTTATTCACATTTCATTGCTTTGATGCAACCTGAAATTAATCTGAATGGGACAGTTTTCCAGATTCATGATCATCATGAAAAGAATTAATCCCATACTCGCCTTCTGTCACAGCAGGATCCTCAGATGCCTTCCTAACCCAGTCAGCATAGTCGTGAATAGCAGAAACTCCTGGGTTGGGTGCTAGAAGAGGACACTGTTCATCCATATGGACAGTGCTGTGTTTCAGCTTTATCTCCAGAGGGATGAGGTACAGCTGTTTGTCTCTGTCCATCTTCCGTTGTTTTAAGCTCAGTTTCTCCACATGAACCTTGAAAGAAGAGTCTGAGAGCCTGAGGAAAAAAGACGACAAAACCAGGTAGCAATGTTCTGAATTGTTCTCCATGCAAGTGAGCTGCACCCATCGTGGAGCAGCTGCATTGTGCAGCTTGTCCTAATTTTATGATAAGATCCAAGGTCAACAGCTAGGTATGAAGAACCCAGTCACAGTCGGGGATTCAGAAACAGACTTTGGCAAATAAACCTCACTGAACTGGGTGCTTCCAGCTCTCAAAAGGCCATTAGCACACCTTACCACACCACAGTGCATTTTGTGAGAGCACCTCATTCTGCCCGCATATCAGATATGCTGGAGAACACCAACCAAACAAGCTTTTTGGAAGACTTAAATGGTAGAACATCTAGCTCTATTCCAGTCAGGCCTAGGTATGGAGTTACGCAGCCCAGGAAAGGTCTGTATACTGCTTTATATACAAGCAGAATTGAAGGTGTCTGAATTCAGAAGCTAAACAAGAAATTTCTTAGGCAGGGCAGATATCCTCAGGGAGGATCAACAGCAGATTAGACTTTGAACTTTCTCTCTTTAACCTTTTGCTGGATGATGGTGCTATTTACTTGTTAAAAAAAATAACTACTCTTAGTACAATATTCCAGGTCTTTGAGATACAGATTTTTTTAAAGTAGGAGCCTGAAGGAAATCTCCATCGCTAACATGATTTTGCACTACTTCTGCATATCGGAAGGCATATTAAGCTGAATTTCAAAAAGGTATCAACCTATAATCAAGGTCTTTCAAACATGGAGAGTATGTCAGAACCATCCTGAAGGAAACTCCTACTCACGATTTTGGAGCAACAGCAGTTGGCAGGAATCCGTATTCCACAGACTCACACTGAAGATCTTCCATTTCACTTGATCCACTCAACTTATCTCCACAATTGACAAGTGTCCAGTTGGGTCCCCAACCAACACGAAATGAGCGCCCCATGAAGAGTGCCATATCCATCAGCAGCTTCCCTTTTCCATAGGTGATGGACTTTTCCAGAGGTACAAGCCCCGGCTGCCTGCGGACACCAACTGTTTTCATCTGTACCTCAGGGACTGATGGTGGTACAGAGAATGCAGGTGCTAATGGAGAAGTCGCCGACCAAAGTGCAACAGAAGGGGGACTGCTCGAAGTCCTCGGTCCCTTGAAATCTTGCAGAGCAGCACTCGGTGGTTGGAAAATTACATTAGCAAATTTGGATTGCAGCAGCCCACCAGCTAGAGGGAAGAAGCAGGAAGAACATTAAAGTGAATGGGGTACTCACTTTTCAGGCAGCACATTTCTGATATTTTAAAGGTATTTTAGTACTTGAGCAGCCAGTGAAAACACTTGCCATGGTCTGTGATGGTAACACATAGTTAAGTGTGATTATTTGCAGTACTGAGAACCGCAAAACCCACCGTGCACAGCCTGATTTGCATTATCCAAACTAAAGCACATGGTATTACACTAAGAACAGTACATAACCAGTCTCCCCCTGAAATCTGCAGTTTCCAAAGTCACTTAATTTAACAGGTATTGTCATAGTTGGACCATTAGAACAGGAGCATCTCACAGAGAAAGTGAACACTGATTGCTATTAACAGAAACAGGGCCAAAACTGTCCCCACAAAAACATCTCAGATCTGCCCATTTAATTCAGGAGGCAACTCCATGCTTGCTACTAGAGGTATTACTCCTATTGAAATAACCAGTTAGTGGCTGTATTGGGTGTAAACAGCAAGATTTTGGTAGCGGGGAAGGCTGCAGGGGTGGTCTCTGTGAGAAGAGGCCAGGGGCCACCCTGTGCTGGACACAGCCGAGCCCTTCAGGGGAGTTTGTGGCACCTCTGAACCGATCAAAGTTGGTGGTGCCCCTGTGAGGGCTTAAAAAAGGTCAGAAAATGCCACACAGGCAGAAAAAGAGTGAAAACAGCAGTGTGAGCTCCAGGTCAAGAAGAAGAGGAAAGGAAGAGATGCTCCAGCACCAGAGCAGGTATTTTCCCTGCAGCCCTCGGGAGATGACTCAGAGTAGAGCAGGGGAAAAGTATGAGGAAGGAAGAGCAGCAAAGAGGAACTGCTATAGACTGACTCCAACCCCCCATTCTCCATTCCTGCTGCCCCCACCCCCAGTGGGTAGGAGATAGAAGAGTCGGGAATGAAGGAAGGAAGCTAAGCCTGGGAAAGGGGGGGCAAGGTACGAGAGCGTTATTTTAATTTGTCTTTGTTTCTCACTACCCAAACCTATTCTAACTGGCAATAAACTCACTTTACTCAAGTCAAGTCTGCTTACCAGTTACTGTCACAAGGTAAACAGTCTCCTTGTTTTCATCTTAACCCCTTTTTTCATCCAGTTTTCTCCCCCTGTCCTGTTGAGGAGGGGGATCGAAAGAAGGGCTGGGTAAGCATCTGGCTGCTGGCCAAAGCTAACCCACCACAGCACACAAGTGTTCTACCATATGTTCAGGCAGTGATAGGATTTTGCCTGTTAATATTCGAATTAAACTCTTTCTTCAAGCAATATGTGGTTTCTCACAATACCTGAGTATCTTTTCTGTCCTTGTGATTTTGAAATAGGGAGCCTCGGAGAACAGATCTCTTGAGAAGTATCCATTTTTACAGGTTGCTTCCCAGGATAAGGATCCAGGATCAAGTCTAGGTCATCTTCATCAGCAAGCAAGGAAGCTTTCATAATCTAAAAGAGGTGGTAAGTCAAGCCTGCACATTAGCAATCACTCTCACAGCAGAAGCTAGCTGATCTAATCAGCTCTTTTGCCAACCAAGATAATGTTTGCATGTTGCACGTGACCAAACACTCATGCCACAAATAATTCAAGTAACAGTGAAGGCACACTGTTCAGGAGAACAGACAGCAAGCTTGTCATTTGATGGTAACCTTTTACAAACTACTAGTTACATCAGTGTCGCAGTACTTGTTAGGATGGGTATGAAGTGCTAAAATAATCATGTTTTCTTAGACCTTAGCCCTATCTACTTTTTTTTCAGCTTAAGTAATAACTCCACTATGTTTTCCTTAAAAATTAAAAACACAGGTAGAAGCCCACAAAGTGTTCCAGGTTACTGTCCTTCCACCAAACAAACACACCCCACCAAAATCCAAATCAAGACCAGTTATCCCATTACCTTGTTTCCCACAAACTGGACCCAAGGTAGTCCTGGCCAGATATTAGTCTAGCTTATCACATTGCCCCACTTCAGAATTGGGAAATCTGAATTCTAGCCTTAATGCAGAAATGAAAATCGTCTTAAGCTTTTCATGTGTATAAAGACCACAGAAACACACAAGTCTAACGTGTAAGTTTTAATCATACTATAGGTGTGACGTGTATTTTATTACAAGTTGGTATGTAAGTACTTGGGGAGACAAACTGAGAAGTTGGTGAGAGGTATTACCCAGTCCTCTCTTTCAGAGAGGGGAAACTGCAAGACACTAACCTGCAAGACATGGGGGTTAATACCCAGGGTGGACGCGATGTGAGTCGACGCAGGCACTGCCTCCTGCTCTTCTGTCATGTTATCTTCTACAATGGACTCCTGGGGAGGCTCCTGGGTGATGTCCGCCATATCGCTGTCCAGCTCCACAACCCTGCCCAGCTGCTCCACTTCTGGGGTCTGGGGACACGTGCAGAGGCCATGTCAGACAACAACAGATTGCAACGGTTTGCCGAGAAAGAGTATTTAATAGTTTCAACAATCACCTGCAAATGAAGCGGAGTACTCCCTTGCTTGTGTCAAGACTCCACATTAAGTTTAGAGATGAATATATACAACCTATTCCCATTTTCTTCACAGTTGTAACATAACAGCGCAAGTTAAAGCGAAGGAGAAGTCACAGTTTAGTGATGCCCTCCTGAAGTTTCCCAAGTTCTGCCATTCAGTTTAAGAAACTATTCTTCAGCTTTCCATTTTTCATGTGACCAACAAAAAGGAAGAGTTTTGTGCATCCTGCCTTCCTCCCCTTCTCCCTCAAAACGCTATCACACAAAGAAAAGTTTCCTGTGCCTACGTTCAGCCTGGGACATTTTAAATGACCGAGCGACTAGTTTAAAAACAGCGATTCTCCAGCATTAACATGTGGTACCACTGGTGGCTGATGAGCAGATAAGTCACTGTAATACGTGCTTTGTTTTCCCAGCTATGATGTAGTACAGATTAAAAACAGAGTCCATATCCCACAAAGAACTTAACAGAAGTTTTAAGTGGACTTAAGCTCCTTCAGGATCATGTAAGGCTGGGTCACAGAGTGTGTGTGCACACATGCATGTGTAAATTTTCTTTTTTTTTTTTAATTATAAACCAGGACACAACTGTCATTGAACTGGAAAGCTGTGGGTTTTTTCCAGTGATATTCTGCTTATCACTAGCACATCAGCAGTAGTAGTTCTCTTGCAATCTGCAGCTAAATTTCTCATCTCTACTGCTAGTCCAAGGCAGGAGAAAGAATTAATTTTATGATTTTTCTGAAGGCAATCACATGCCATCACCTCTGTGATGAGCCTGAGATGACCTCTACAGACCTTCAACCACTTAATACAACTTGTACTTACACTACAAGCAGGGCAAGAAAACATTCAGCCAGTACAAAGAGCAGATACCAGAAATTAACTTTGACCATGGTCATCGCTTCTCGTTCTGCCCAGCTTGCTGACTGTGGTGACAGCAGGGTCTCCTGACAGCGTATCGCAGTGAGCCCCCCGCGCCAGTACCAAACCACAGGGCCTGACAGCACACTGCAAGCCATGCAACTCTTTGTCAGCTCTGCTACCAGGGACTGTCTGACAGGACAAACACCCTGCAGAATGCCATTCTCTGCTGGTACGGTGTAGCTAACAGGCCACCCTGAAAAAGCACCTGGCTAGGAGTAATTAGCCTGTGCCACATTAACTGCATGGCCTTCAGGTTCTAACCAGGTGACTCTTTGGTTCCTGATGGGCTCTAACCCCAAACCTGGGCTCCAGTGCACTGGTTTTGCTCCAGTCTAACCACTCCTGGTGCTTAGGTATGAGTGTCCTGTGAAAGATTCATGCCTACAGCTTGCTTGGTTTCTAGAGGCAACAACATACAGACTGCTGAAGGAATGCTCTAGAGCAATGCATATATACGAGCAAGGAAACCGTGGCAGGTAGTGCACTGGAAATCATGCTAAGGAATTTAAGAGCATATTCAAATGGCTGTGTCTTAGCTCATTAGAGTCAGCCAAGAAATGTGATGAAGGTTATCAGATGAGGCAGATAAAATTAGACTGGGGGTCTGTAAAGATAGAACTTAATGGCAGACATGGAAAGAGCCTTGGCTAGTGGTATCTGAGTATGCCTACGGTATACAGAACAGATTTACAAGTCAAAATATGGTTACAAACGCAAAGTTTCACTACTCCCTTCATTGTGCTTTAATGCTGCCAGGTCCCTGGTGTAACTATTTCCTGTGGACCTTGCAACATTAATAAATTCATTAATATTCAAGTTAGTGAGGGGGGAAAAAAAAAAAGCACCAAGTCTAGATCCTAAATGCTTCCTACAGACCAAAGAATATTATTTTCAGATGCTTTACACACCAAGAGTTTGGCAAGTTAAGCTATGCTATGAGTTTCTCAGAGGTTTGGGAAATTAAGCTAGATGTTTTTCTAATTTCCAGAAGTGAAAACCTTAATTAATGATATGCAAATCAAAGAGCTTAATTAACCCAGAGAAGTTTTTGCTAAATACATTTGAATCTATAAGACAGGCCTGAATAAGTCACACATATTCCCAATATTTTTGACTGCTTAAAACATCAGCTCTGGTCCCCATTAATCTGAACAAGAAGGAAAACTAAAAGGTGGTACACGCAGGCAAGTCTGTTAGACAGCCATGTGTTCATCTCAAATAAAATGCAAATACTTAAGGAATGTACTTTACAAGAACAGGATGAACTAGCAGGTTTTAATTAGCCGGTGAGCCAGGAGGAGCGATAAAGCAGCAGCTGTAGACTACTTTGGGATTCTCTGAAGCAGAATCCACAGAAGAAGTGGCAGCTCAGCTGTTTTGTCACTACGGTAGTATGTTCCGCTCAAGGAGCGGACTGTGCTGCTACTGGCTCTCTCTTTGTACGGGAATCAGGACTCCTGCTGCAGGGATCCTGAAACACACCAGCGCTGGCTGTACTGAAAGGCGCTGAGGTGAACTGCTGCTGCCAGACCTTTACTTGGGGCCCCTCTAACCTGCGTGGAGACCTAAAGTAGCAGAGCTGGAATGGCTCGGGCGTTTCTACAAAGGTTATAACTAGACCACAGACCGTGTAAGATGAAAAGCAACTCCACGTTGATTTAATGCTTTCCTACCACGAAAGTAATGAAATGGTTCTTTTGCACAAGCAGTGACTAGGTGTGATTTGTTACATCTCCTGACACTACAGAGACCTTTGTCCAGAAGGGCTCTAGGTTACCCAAAGCCTTTGGCCAAGGAAGAGAAATGCTGCTGTAATGCCTCCTGGTTTCAAAAGGACTAGACTCAGTACAAAAACAAACACCCCCCCCCCCCCCAAAAAAAACCGCCTAAGAAAAAAGCATTCAACCTATTTGACAGTACTGCCTCTTGAGCTGTTTTTCATGCTTTGACTTCAGAGACGCAGAAATAAAACTCTCCTCCTCCGCTTCCCCGTGCTATGACACATCCTGAACACCGGCCACATGCCAAGCAGTACCTTGGCACATGATCTGCGCCTCAGGGAGCTGCAAGCTTACAGATCACCTTTCACTGCAGTCACGGATTACTGAAGGGTAAAACAGAAAGCCTGCTTATGCACAGCAACAAAAACCTCTCGGCACATCCTATCCATCTGCTAAATGTCCTCTGCTCAGCCCTCCTGCACACCCTAACTGCTGAAGGTTTACTTTCACAACTAGGCAGTTGAGAACCCAGCTTTGGAAAAAAAAAAATCTGCTCTCTGCACTTGCTTTCTGTTTTATGAAAAGTTACTTCAAAAAGCTATAGGTATTTCACAAATGTTTACCATTAACACCTGGCATAAAGAGTATATTCCTATCCCATCAGCGCCAAGATACCTTCCAAATAGGCTGGTTTTTCACCCACAATGAAGCAGCTCCTAATTCAGCTTGACAATAGCCACACTAATATTTGGAAAAAGCAAGTGTATCAGCTGCAATTAGACTAACCTTTAAACCCACATAAAAGGATTTTTTTTTTTTTAAATGAAGTTAACATTAGGCCTTAAGGGGTTACCAATGAACTGGATAAAATGCTACCTTCCCTATGCAAGACAGGCGTTCTACACTGAGGATGTTCTACAAAGCTTTAGAAGCAGTCACATCCAACCCAAATGCACTTAAAAATTCAGCATATAACCAGCCTTAGAAAAGTAATTTTTAATAAAAATAGAGCACATTCTTAAAATATAAAGCATACAGTCTTGCATACTAAATGATAGTCAAGTCAAATTAATGCACAATATCATTCTCAATATGAGGCAGCACAAGGCATTATAATTATATAGCACATATTCAATATTCACAAAGACAAGTTTTCTTCTGTAAGTGGTGCAAATATACCAAACTCAATTGAGACCAAAATTTAAACAAGAAACAAAGGTTTAAAGCCTTCCCATCCCCACACATTCCTCAGTATGAAGTGTCAAGTATCTTAATGAAAAAGAACATGCAAACACTCATCAAGAGGTCAGAAGAGCTACTGAGTTTGCGCAAGTTTGTGTAAGGTTTTGCTCTTCAATTTCCAGGCTACTTGTTACTTCAACAACCCCTCCCCAGGCACCAGCTATTCTTCAAATTTTATGAATTCCCTTTTAGTCACTGTCCTCCTTCTACCTGAGATGGAGGTGTTGGCTTGCCATTTAGGGTCATTTGCTGGGGCGGCAGATGCCCTGGGGGCGGCACAGGTGTAGTTTTTAACTTCTTTGTGTCCACTTTTGAAGGATGCTCTTCCTCTTCCTCATCTGAATCTTGCAAGCCATACTTGGAAAAGTGTGCCACCTGTGTAACAAGAAGGGCAAATACGTCACACCTTGGAAGTGAGAGTTCAGGCATCCATCTCTGAAAGGCCTGAACAAAGAGCTGGCATAACTGTCCACCTTACACAGCAGTTGTGACACCTGGAACAAATTCAGCTTCTGCACAGACCAAGAACATCGGCTGCATGCAGGTCTGCAGCCAAAGAAGTTTTGATCAGTTTGGTAAGGACAGTTTGCACTACAGCTGAAGGACTTGAGAGTTTACGGAAGTTTAGCAAAGTTTCTGAAGTATAAGTTCTCAGGAGATTCTAACTTCAGACTACTTCCGATATTCTTGTGAGTCATTGTACAACTAGAACAGAAACATTACCTTAAACACCCAAGATCCAGTCTCTGGGCGGTATTCTTTGAAGCGAGCGCCCTGCTTCCGAGATACAGACTCCAGTCTACCTTCGTAATTCATCTCTGCCAGTCGTTCAGGGCTTTTTATCAGGCAACGGGATGTTTTATCTGTAGGCCAGACTCCATCTAAGGTAACTTCAGCTCGTCTGTTAAAGACAGACAAAAGTGTAAGAGACTAAAAGGTTTTGAGGCAAAGCTATTACGGTACACATACAGGAGCTGAGAATTGAACATGTGAGCTCAAACCAGCTTTTAAACCCAGTTTCTGGTTCAGACACTTGCAAGTATCTAGTAACTGTATAATGCTGCAATCTGAATGCAGACTGCAGATTTAGATTTCTTGGTAGCTGCCAAACACAGTAGATTGTCAGTATTATAAAAAACATCCTTACTAGCCACTGTCCTCACGCAGTGCATATTTAAGAATTACCTATTTAAACCTTCACCAATAGGTGGTTTTCTTTCATCGTCAGGGTAAACAATAACTTCTTTTCTACGGATATGTACAATGTCATCCAGATTTAAGTTAGTTAGATTTACTTCTCCTTCAAAGTAAATTGATCCATAACCTGCAAAACAAACCAGAACATCACAATTTGTCCATCAAAACTCTCACGCCAGAGAGCCTCCGTTCCTGCTATACCTCCTTTCCCCACCTTACCACCTAGCTCTGTCATGTCTTGAACAACGTACAAGCAACCTCTCCTTTCCAGCGTGAAAACAATGAAGACGCATTATCAGCTTTTTTATAGCTGATTCTTTTGCACAGAAAGCTTTTTGTTATTACTCGGCTATTCATATTGCCAACACAAATACTAAGTTGTACCCTCAGCTTCAGAGCATATTTAGAAAAAGTGTTTGAAAAAAATAGCATGTACCTTATGATTTTTTTTTTTTTTTTTTTTAAATAAAAGCGGTAAAGAACACAGCTTGGGCTGAAGGCTCTTCACTAGAGCTCAGTCAGCTCCAGTGCAGGTAGCAACTAAGATGGAAGCAACGACGATCAGGTTTGTACCAATGCTCCAGCAAGTTTAGATTTTACA
The DNA here is from genome assembly GCA_034782735.1 of Sagittarius serpentarius. NCBI lineage: Eukaryota > Metazoa > Chordata > Aves > Accipitriformes > Sagittariidae > Sagittarius > Sagittarius serpentarius. The sequence goes on from JAVKLA010000026.1 coordinate 26,841,226, forward strand.
ACTTTTATGTTTAAGGACAGCAAGCATCTTAAAAGCTGCAGGTGCTTTTGTCTTTTCACATTCAAGCTTCTGAAGTCACCCCATAACACAGGTTTAGTGCTGCCAATGTGAAATATTACAAGCCTTTGATGCAAGTTGTTCGCAATGCAAGGGCACTATTTATAATCATACTGAGGGCATGGAACTCGGATTCAGGTTCCATAGCTTTAAAATCACTGGTTCAACTTTAAGCAACTAGAAGAGCTGTGTGTGCTTACCTTTGCGGCCTATGGTGAAGTCTGTCACAATACATTCGTTTCTGTCATTGGTAAATCTAGCTAGCTCCTCCATGGACGGGATGGTGTAATAGCCAGCTCTTGTTAGAACAATTCCTACAAGAGAAAATTCATCAAGAACTGGGCTGACGGCAAGTTCCCAACTTCAGCATTTCAAGAGTTTAATTCCATTTCTTTTGCAAGCCTGGTCCCTTGCAAGCAAGGTCCCAAATGAACCAAGAATCAGTGCAACAAAGGCAAACAAGAGACATCAAAACACCTTAGTTCCACAGCCTTCATAGCAAATTTAAGACAACTGCTATATGCCAGGTTCTTCCAGCCCAACAACGTGACATCAGAGATCAGTGGCAGATGTGCAGGTAAAAAGAAAAATGCAAACACATACAGAAACACTTGACAGAAACACTTCTCCAGCTTTGATAATTTGAGGGCTCAGGCACCAGCTGACCAAGATGCAGCATCTTTTACATTTAACAGTCTCCAATGCTTTTTCATCTACTAATTTTGTCTAGTGATCTCTGAAATCCACAAAAGCTTTTTGCATCTACAGCTTCCTACCATTAGGGTTTCTGATGGTGCTTCGTCTGAACACGTCACCTGCTAATTTCATTGATGCCACATATTACCTGAAAGGATCTTTTCCTCTTCACCTTCTCCAGATCAACCATGAGTTTAAAAAAAAAAAAAAAACAAACCCTAACCCCCACCCCACACCCCTTCGCCAGTTACAAAGTCTTAGTCAGGGGAAAGGTACTCAAGACCTCTCACAACATTTTCACACTCCTCTATCTTTTTCAGTTTTACTAAACCCCAAGACTGGAATTGACAGTACTGAAAACACACACATGATGGGTCTAGAGAGACACAAGCACATTCTATGGTCCATTCCTTTCCTGGCAAACTCTACAATGCAGTTTGCACGTTGGTAACTACCAAGCATTACATTTCTAACTCTAAGATACTGCTCCTGAACGATAGTTAACACAGCCTGCTACTGCAGAACAATTACAGGTTGGGTCCTCCTCCCTCTCATGCATCTCACTACCTCAATCTAATATTAAATTGGGTGATGAAATTTAATTGCTCATTGACTCAGAAAACATTTCTACCCTAGGTAAGAGACCAAAAAGCAGTATTTGTATTCTGAAGAAAAAGAGGAGGGAAAGGAAAAGAGGAAAAGCTGAGGATCTAAGACAGCAAAAGAGAACTTTCACGAAGTATGCACGAAGCGCTGTCAGGAGCTACACATCTACCGCCCCCACACAGCCTCACCTGCAGGATGCAGATGATGCACAGCTTCAGGCTCCTCTTCACGCTCATCCTGAAGGGAATCATCATGAAATGAGGCGTCTTCACTGCTGCCTTCCAGACCATTTCGCAAGGCCACCCGCATATTCAGAGCCACAATGGTATCATCCAAACTGTTCTGGTGTTTGTGCACAGTGTTCTCTGGGGTCTGTGGGATGGGCTTGGCAATGGGGTTTGTGTAAAACCTAGTCACTTCATGATGATCCTCCTCCTCCTCTCGCTCACCATCTTGTCTGTGGTTTTCATCAGGAGGTACCGACAAAAAGAACCTGAAGAAATGAAGAACAAAGTTGAATTATTTAGTTCCAAGTGACTTACGTCAACATTAAAATTCTGGTCTTTTCATATAAAAAGCAAGCAGGACTACCACATGAACTACAGAGTCAGCAGACGGAGGGAAGCCATTACTCCCCTTCGCTCTGCCCTTGTTAGACCACCTCTGCCATTTTGCATCCAATCTGGGGCTCCCCCTACAAGACAGTGATAAGACCAGGAGAGGGGTACCACGATGGCTGGGGGACTAAAGCACATGCCCTGTCAGGAGAGCTTTGAGGGAAATGCGTTGCTCAGTCTGGAGAAAAGGCTCGCAGAGGGGTGCAACAGCAGCCTTCCAACACTGAAGACAAGTCAGGCTCTTCAGTTACACATGGCAGAAGGATGAGAAACAACGGTCAAATTAAAACAGGGAAATCAATGAGGACAGTCAAGCATTGGAACAGGGACCCAGAAAGGCTGCAGAATCTCTACCCACAGAGGTTTGAGACACCCAACTGAACAAGGTTTGCAATGACCAGGTCTGAATTCAGCATTGAGACTGCTTGAGGAACAGAGATCTCCCAAGGTCACTTCCAACTGAACGATTCAATGATTTGTGAAGCAGGCTGCTGCAGACTTTTGTACCCCAAATAATCATCCTGTTCTTCTAAAACTGTGTGTAAGTCTTGCAGGCACACCATGATCAAACCAAACTTGAGAACACTGTTGTGACAGTCACTCCAAAATACCAGCTTCAGTGAGCTGCCTGTTGTACCTGGGTACTGGCAACACAGCTAACAAATGCCTCTGCCCCTTTATGAACCACCCAGGGCAGGACTTAGGTGATCACAAACAAGGCTCCCCACTCCCATAACCAGTTCTTTCTTCTACTAGCTTTAAATAAAATTAAAATCTTGAGCTGCTCAAGAATTTTTCCAATCTCTGATTAAAAAAGAGAGAGCGTTAATCTGAAATATGGCCACAGATTTTCAAAGGAAGTAGGTATTCAGGCATTTGGGGGGGGTGGGGGTAGGAAGAGATGGCCCTAGAGATTCCTCATTTTAATATGTAGAAAATAAATGACTATTATGAGACATTTGGATGAGTGCAGCAGTGCAATTCCTACATTACTGAGGAGGACTAAGCAGAACGAGAGGTTCTTCTCACCTCAGGGTCAGGTTTAACACCTTCCTCAAGAAGTGGCCTAGTTTCTCGCTACAGGGAATGAAGAGACATATCCAGAGAAGAAGTCATTCCTCTTTGAACTCCTCATTTCGGATGGAATGAATGGGTATGTGACCACACAGGAAGAATATACAGCTAGTTTAAGAGGAAATGAATCTCAAAAGGTCAACCCACTTCCAGTGAACAGCTAAGATGACATCCCTGAAAGTAACTACCTATTCTATTAATAATAATTTAGAGACAGGCATAACCAGTTTGCATTTCTCGTCAGTATAAACACCTGCATGATGAATCAACATACCGATCTCCATTCTCTGGATACTCCGATGGAGAAGCCAGGTCTTCATTTTCACGATTAACAGGCGAGAACAGATTGCTACTGTTGAGATTCTTCAAAACCAACTTCTTGATGCTCTTCCTAAATAAAGCACCGAAGAGAAATTTGGATATGTTCACTGGATAAATATGTATTTCATGCTTAATTCACGTGCTCCAGGGACTAGGAACCCACTGGGTAAGACCTGTTCTCACACTCAGGACATATGATGTCTTCTGTAAGAGCACTGCAGTAGCTGAGATACTAAAACTCTTTTTGGAATTCCATTCAGGGCTTTGGTTTATGAGTAAGCGTAAAAAACCCAAGTCATTGAAAGCTTCAAAACCCAAGTTCAGTAAACCACAGTATTTACTGTTTTGTAAAACAGCGCTTTTCCAGCAGAAGCACAGAACCCTGCAGAGAAAGTCTGGCCCACAGATGCAGGCTGTTGTTTACTACAGGGTCACTTTAGGAACAAATCAATGGCCAGGCTAGCGTTCACTGCCTGCAATCTGAAGATCACTGAACATCTATGCCAATTACACTCAAAGAAGTCTAAGTATCACTGTGTTCTGATCTTTTGTTCACTTAGTGGTTTTCAATAAAACACTGAGTAATTCCATGCTCTGCTCTCTCCCTGGGAAGTGAACAGATGGTTCAGGCTAAGTTAAAGACAAACCAAGTTCACAGAAGTTACAAAATGTTTTTAGAAAGCCTATGCTTAGAAGTACTTTCAATGACTGATGCGTCTTTCGCTACAGGTTTGGGTTTTTGTTGTTCTTTAACTAAAAACCAAAGCTTTCCAAGCCCCTTTTCAATTTGATTGCCAGTGGTGCTCTTGAAGACTGAAACGAAAAGCTTCAGTAGGGTAGGTCTGCAGTGTCATTATTCATTTCTCACAGAAACATCTGTGTATCTGAAATGGAACCAGTGCCAGGCTATGGAAGTGTAAGAAATCTGCCTTCATACTGGGTACATTAGCAAACCTAATGACGCTTCTACTTCAGGAAGTACTACACTGTACAAGCTTTCCTGGTAACATTCCTAATTGACCTTATAGAAGCTTCGCTCCTACCACGGGATGACCTCGTTTTAGAGCTTATTTGGCCTTAACAGTTTAAGCTGACCATTTTAATCTCCTCTACAAAAACCCACTTCTATTCACATTTTTACACAAAACATGTTACTGCTATTCATATTTGAACCAGGCCACGAAACAGTCATGGAATTTGGGATACTATAGAGGAGTTTACTTAATCTGACCAGAAGATTCTTGCACCACCTCCTCCCTCTGACATAATACAGAAGAAAAACTAACTTTGGCATGAATGCACCATTGGATAGGGATGGCTCATCATCATCAAGACCATCAAAGAGATGCGATTTAGCAGAGCCAGCTGTCTGCAAAGCTTTTGGTCGCACTCTGGTCGCTGGACGCGGAGTCAGTTTGTAGTGGGTGGGTGTCGTTAAGGCCTTCTGAGCTGCTGGGTTAGTTGGTTTCAGCCTCTGAAACAAAAAGACGTAGAACTGGAATTTTCATACCACTCATTGTAAGGCTTTGTGGATGGTGAGAGTGCCTGCTTTGTTAAGACTATCTGGTCAAGGACCTTTTAAATGCAAAGGAGATAATAAGTAAAGGTGGAAGCAATAAACAAAACCAGAGGCACAAAGCTGGCTGACAACAGGTAATGGACACAATGCCAAAGACCAAGTCTCCAGTCACTCACTGATGGGCCATTAAGAAACTACAGGCAGAGCTTTGGAGAGGGGCCAGCCTGGGCCTCCTGTGCAGGCTGAGTGAATCTGGGGACAGCTCCAGGAGTCAGACAGGGGGTGTGGGCACCCCGGGCCAGCAGTGCCAGCAGCACCAGCGGCTGGAGCAAGGGGAAGCCTCAGTGCCTGGAGCAGATGAGAGCCTCTGCTCCAGCCCCTGGGATGGGACCGGTGTGTGTCCCAGCTGTAGCTACTGGTGGGGGGAGTCTAGGGTGAGTGAAGGTCTCGGCAACACCCGCTGGAACAAGACCACAGCTCTGGCGCGTGTGCCTGGGTGACAGTTGCTGGCAGCAAGGGACAGGCAGAGCACGTGCATCACCCCCAGACCTCATGTGTGTGGGGGTGCGCGTGTGCAATTCACCAGCAAGCTTCAAGTTGAACTTGCCTGCCGAGTAGGAGGCCCTGGGTCCTGTCAGGGATTATCGAAGAGGCAGAGGACTTGTGCTGGCATCGAGGGATCCATGAGCACAGAGTGCCCATGAAATGAGCACGTGAGCACATGCACCTTTTTGCAGCAAGCATCAAGCTGGACTAGCCTGCCCTGTGGAGCCGGTAATAGGGCTCCAGATCTGGGCAGGGCTACTGGATGGACAGAGGGACCATGCTAATGCTTGAGGGATCCACAAATGTGTGGGTGAGTCTACAGAGTGTGACCACGTGTGCTTTCACTAGGGAACTTCAACCCTTATCAGCCAAGGAGGAGGAAGGAAACATATGCTTATGTTTTACAGGAGTCCTGGTAGTGTTACACGTGGGTGCTGCTGAAGGCAGTGCCTTGTCTGTGGCTGTGCAGACAGCTGTGTCAGTGCGCTCTGTGCGTGTGTCTGGGATACGTGCTCAGCTTAACAACTGATTGTGCCTGCAAATGGGAAAGCAACAGGCATGTCCATCAGCCTGGGAAGCAGACCCCCTGGGTCTCTGGGCATACTGTGCTGGGCTCCAGCGGCTGGGCAGGAATAACCTCTGACCCCTGGAATTTGCCCGGGAGCAGCAGCCATTTAGAAACCTTCCTTAACACTTAAAAAGTCTGAAGAGTATTTCTTCTGCTATCTTTTAAAACACACCAAGAGGGTATGATTTGTCAGAGATTGTCATAAGAGAGGTCACAAGCAAAGCTCAAGCTAAGCACTAAAAATATTCCAAGCATAGACAATTACCCATCTTTATTCTCAATTAGCAGCACTGAGCATAACAAGAACTCCAAAGCCAAGGCTCTGATGTGCTCAAAAGCAGTAAACAAAGCCACAGCGTAAGCAGTTTGTGTCCTGGAGAGCATAAAAAGCCACTGCACCAATATGAATATACATATGGCAACTTACTTTGCTGCTCACGGCATACTTAAGTCAAGATAGTGAGCACAAAACAAAGTAATTTCAAATCTTGCCCAGAAAGTGAGTTAAAAGTTTACATGCACTTACCTCTTCTTTTTTCTTTGGGTCTGACATGGGGTTTCTGAAGAGTGGAGAATCTCCAAAGGGTGAGTAAGTCAAGCTATTGAGATGCTGCTGAAGGACAGCTTGCTGGGCAGCTGATGCATTTGGGTCTGTCAGTGCTGTAAAAAGAACGTAATTTCAGCATCTGAACAGTTTTACTAATAGAACCAAGGTAGGTAGAAAAGACATCCTTCCAATCAGAGGATCTCCTCAAAGGAATTCAAATTTCTACACAAACTTCAGTATTCCTTTCCCCTGCTCTTCAGTTACCATTTCTGCAGCAGTCTGAAGGTAGAAATCAGATTCTATTCCTCCATTAGAATTTGCAACTACATTCAGTAAGTTTTTATCAGTGAAAAGCTGAGGACATGGAGAGCTACACATCAGTAGAATGAACCTAGCCTGCCAAAACCTTTCATGCATTTGACTTCTGAAACATCTTTTAAGGAAAAAAAAAAAAAAATCCATGCTGTAAAGTTTTATAATTCTTGCTACAGCAATCAAACTTACAGGTCTAGAGTCCTCTCTACAACAAAGTCCTCAGTTTTGTCTCTCTGTCTTCCAGAATCTAATTTTAATTCCCATTAAAATACTCTTAAGTGTTCACACTACGAAGTGTTTTGAGCAACCTAAAGCAGCTTAATTCTACTTCCAAGAAAACCAGACTGAACTTCTGCATTCCCAAAGAAGAACAAAATTGCTCTGAGAAAAAGGCATACTGTCAGACAAAGTCTGCAAGGAAGTCAAGAGTAGAGTTTGAGACAACTGGTTCTTCCCAGATCAAAAGCTGGTTTAACTGAGCAGATGTTAATCAGCGAGACCCTTCCTTACGCTGCCCCACTGCAGGCATTGCCTACAAAAGCAAATACTTGGATCATCTGCAGAGTTACATCAAGGGAGGTCCAAGCATAACAAATACAGAAGTATGATGGAAGCAATACAGAAATATGTAAAATTTGAATGCAACACACTGATGACTTATTTCATTGTGATGAGAACGTAGCTCCCCTCACCCACATTCTCACTGTCATAACTAGTATATGAAGATCCTTTGAGGGGTGTTCACAGGATCACAGAACAGTGAGGCTGGAGGCACCTCTGAAGGTCACCTGTTTCACAGAATCATCACAGAATCACAGAATGGTTTGGGTTGGAAGGGACCTTAAAGATCATCTAGTTCCAATACCCCTGCCGTGGGCAGGGACACCTTCCACCAGACCAGGTCACTCAAAGCCCCGTCCAGCCTGGCCTTGGACACTGCCAGGGAGGAGGCATCCACAGCCTCTCTGGGCAACCTGGTTCAGCGCCTCACCGCCCTCAAAGGGAAGAGCTTCTTCCTTATATCTAATCTCAACCTACTCTCTTTCAGTTTAAAGCCATTACCTCTTGTCCTGTCGCTATGCCCTTGTAAAAAGTCCCTCTCCAGCTTTCCTTTAGGCCCCCTTTAGGTACTGAAAGGCCACTATAAGGTTTCCCCAGAGTCGAGTCTTCTCCAGGCTGAACAGCCCAACTCTCTCAAGCCTTTTTTCATAGCACAGGTGCTCCAGCCCCCTGATCATTTTGGTGGCCCTCTTCTGGACCCCCTCCAACAGGTCCATGTCCTTGTTATGGTGGGGGCCCCAGAGCTGGATGCAGCACTGCAGGTGGGGTTTCACCAGAGCAGAGTGGGAGAATCCTCTCCCTCGACCTGCTGGCCACACTGCTTCCGATACAGCCCAGGACACGGTTGGCTTTCTGGGCTGTGAGCGCACATTGCCGGCTCATGTGGACCTTCTCATAAACGAACACCCCCAAGTCCTTCTCCGCAGGGCTGCTCTCAATCCACTCACTGCCCAGCCTGTATCTGTGTTTGGGATTGCCACAACCCATGTGCAGGACCTTGCACTTGGCCCCTAACTTCATAAGGTTCGCATGGGCCCATCTCTCAAGCCTGTCAAGGTCCCTCTGGATGGCATCCCATCTCTCCAGTGTGCCAACTGCATGCTCAGACAATGTCTCTGTATTCTTCTCACATTACCCGCCCCTGCTTCCACCTCCTGTATGCTTCCTCTTTGTGTTTGAGCTTTACTGGGAGCTCCTCATTCCTCCACACAGGCCTTCCATCATTTTGCCTGACTTCCTGCTCATTGGAACAGAACTCTCCCGAGCTTAGAGGAGGTGTTCCCTGAATACCAACCAGCTTTCTTGGGCTCGTCCTCCCACACAGTGTCATGTGCCATGTGTGTGTTGTTGTTCCTCCAACCCAAGTTTAAAGTAACTTCCCTGAAATCGCAGCCTCAGGGGGCTAGAGCATCAGTTATGTATGCCATTCATTTAAAGTGCTCAGATCTGCCAAACAGGGGAAACACTGCTGGAAGTGGCAGATGGTTTAACTTCCAAAACGGTAGCACAAGTGCCTGAATCTAAAGACCCTTTATTTCACCAGTGGCACAGCATACCTGCTAATCAAGATCCTCTAGCTCTCCTACCTGGAATTATTGAAAGTAATGCTACATTTCCCTTTTCCTTTTTTGTTGTAAGCACCTATTGTTGCTGCCCAAATTCAATAATGGGAAATATGTTGGTAATCTTGAAGACAAAGCTCTAAAATAGCTGCAATTATTAGCAATGTTAAGCAACTTTGAATTAGTTAAAAAAAAATATAATTAGCACAAAAAATTGCTATTAACATGGTCTCCGCTGCTACTGAGAACAGAAGTGGCCTCAAAGAGATGCTCAAACACTTTTTTTCCCTCCAAAGCATTTGGGTGGGATGTGCTCCTATGTTTAGGCACATCTGAAACAAGGGAGGAAGCAGCAATTAAACTCAGGTTAATGCACACTTACCAACAGCAGGCTGAGGGGCTCCAAAGCCCAGAGTAGCTGTTGATGTATTGAATCCTGGTGCTCCAAATGCTCCTGTTCCTAGTGTTCCACCAAGTTTAGGCTGGGTGTTTCCAAATAAAGAAGTCTGTCCTGCCCCAAGAGCTGCAGCAGGAGAGATGACTGTTAGGTACTACAAGACTGTGACAAACTTACAAGCCAATTTATCCCACAACAAAGAATCAATTATTTACTGAACTGCAAGTAACATTCAACACGTCCATGAATGCTACAGACACTCAAGACTCATGTGATCAGACCAGATGCTTCAAACACAGAGGATACCACCAGTTTTCTGAGCCATTAGCTACCACTGTAAGCAATGCTGCCTACAATTTTGAAAAGGTTGCTTCGCACCGTGTTAGCAAGCTCTATTTTGTTCTGATTTGAGACCGAGATTCACGGCTTCAAGCTAAAACATCTACAGCCTTTACTGCATTAGCGTTAGCAAGTAATACCAAGGCTGTATTATCACTGAAGTTTGAGGACTACGCTTAGGTTGACATGAAATAAGCTGATAAACTGTTTACCTGTTCCAAACCCTGTTCCAAGTCCAGTTCCCAGAGTCCCAGTTGCAGGCTTATTTCCAAACAAACTATTTCCAGCAGTGTTGGCACCAAAACCTTCAAGAACAGAAGCAGCAGCTCATTAATCCAACACCATTAGAGATTAAATTAAAAACATCGATTTAAATAAATAAACATCACCGGCTCAAAGACAGCCCTGCCACAGTTAAGGTCAAATTTCACACTGTTTCCAACAATGCAAGTTAAACTGACAAGCAGCAAGAAGGGGCTTCAATGGTAAAAAACATATTTGAGTTATGAATGTAATACTGAAAACATCAGTACAGAAAAATACTGTTTTGCCTTCTTAAGCTTTTCAGTTTGTTACAAACTTTTAAAGTTTTACTGAAAGCCAGAATGGACATGATGATGCTGTATCTAGAACAGAATAAAATGTATTAAGTTTCTTCAACTGCCTGAAAGGAACAAATCCCATTTTATACTGTTTATACCACACACGTACTTCTCTGATTCTTACCAACACAGCAGGTAACAAGTCAGATTTGTACAAGCACACAGTTCAGACGTCTCTAACGGTAACTAAGTACAATCCAAATCTAACAATAGACAGATTAGTTCTTAAACTGAAGACTATGAAACCATCCTATGGTTGGTTAGTATGCAAAGACTGATTTAAGCTAGAAGACTGCAGTCATGGACCAACATCAGAAACATCTTGGAACCAAACTCTGGTTTTCCTGTAAAATGTACCACTGCAAATAATGCAGGCAAATTAAAAACATACTACAATCAGTGTTGTTCACTACCAGTGTCAACACACTAAGGTGGCTACAAAGATCTTAGAGAACAGTAGAACAAGGGACTTGGAAGCAACTTTCACAAATGCCGTGGTTAAGAGTTTGCCCAAGGCTCGTCACCACAACAAAACTATGCTTGCTAAGGTGCTGCCCTGGCAGTCCGAGACTGACAATTTCTTCCCTCTGTCTATTCTGGCAGGCTGCTTATGGCAGGCTAATTGCAATTTAGACTTCACTGCTGATATACAAAAAAACCCCCAGATGTCAGGACCTAAAACCACTCCTGCTTTCTTTCAGGAATACAGTTTTGTTTCTCTCAGATTCAGAAGAAAAAAACCCATCAAAACAGATTTCAACAGCAGTCCCGTGAAGGAAGACTGTCATTTACTCGAACTAGCACTACACATTTCTCCTGCTCAGTCACACACTCATTCAACACCAGTTCTCTAACATTAGTGTCAGAGGCCAACATTAACACAAGACCCAGTTCTTCAGGACTTTGATCCTTCACACCATGAAAGACAACAACAGCTACCAGTTAAACTGGAACCGACTGCTTCATTTTACTCTCACTCCAGTGCAAGATCTCCTTATCCCTGCCATCAAGCTACAGATATCACTGTTTTTACCCTATTTCCTTCAGCACTCCTGTGCAACCACAGTGTATTTACAGCCTCTTAACACACCTCTATGCTGTATGAATTCTTTGATTTCAAGAGTTTTCAGTTACAGGTTACACCTTCTCTTAAGCACTCACTGAAAGAGTGGTAATTTTACTTAACTATCTACCTTCTTCAGTCAGGGAGTATCACCAAGAGGAAAGGCGTAAAACTGCATCCAAGATGTTTCCCTGCAGCAACATGCATCACAAGCGTGGCTTACCTGAGAATTTTAACATTCATAATCATTTAGCATGCGATATTCAGCAGCCAGGTGTGTGGTATACGCAGTATAGTTTTAAGTGACTGAAATCCCGCCTTTTTTATATGTACCAAAATTGGAAGTGTTTGTATTGGTTCCTAAAGTCAGGGTTGGTTTGTTACCAAAGAGCCCGCCGCCAGTAGTTGTACCAAACGAGGGAGCACTGGTCGTGGTGGTTCCAAATCCAGCAGGCTTGTTACCAAACAGAGTCTGAAAGAAAGAAAACATGAATTTGGAGACCTGATAGGCTGATATTAGAAGAATTGCAGTAAGTGTTTCACCGTAGGCAAGAAAGCAGAACTAACACCAAGCACAACTTAGACCACACAACCCCAACTCCTGATAGTGGTGTGTTATTTGCAAGCCACATGCACTAGCACATGGCAAGCACCTTCTGGAAACAAGTATTTTCATTCCATTAAAACCAAAATGACTAAATATCAAGAATCAAGTCCATTTTCGGTTAAGTCATCATCACAACGTAAACACCTATTTTCAACACTATGCTGAGACACCCCTAGCAATCTATAAGCAGTGAGATGTTCAGTCTCTCTTGCTGTCTCTTATCAGTCAAGACATTACTTGTCAAAAAAACTGTTTCTGCACAACACTACTATTACACATGCTTATATTGTATCCTTCAGTTTACACAAAACCACACTATTTTTGCATCGTAGGCATCTTAACTCTTTAGACAACACTACTTTCATGGAGGCCAAAACCCAGGAACAGGGCTCTAAGCCATCTGTTTTTATTTTCCTTTTTTATTTTTTTTTTTTATTATTAAGGTACAAACATACCGAACCGCCAACACCAAATCCTGTGTTAGCTTGTCCAAAAAGACCAGTTCCTGTTCCAAATCCAGTACCAGCATTTGTATTGGCAGCTGTTCCAAAAAGGCCTCCAGGCTGCGAGGGCTGGGTTACCCCAAAGAGACCCTACAAAGAGGAACCAGGTTAAGACACTGCTGCAATGCTTTTCAAAGTCTAGCACTGACAACAACAGAACTAACACACAAAGTCAGTTAGTAAAACGATGCTACAACATTACCCCTTTTGCTGGGGGAAGAAGGTGAGTGAAAAGCATTTCAGAAGCTTTAGTCATTCTCCAAGAAATTAGTTACAAAAAGGAAATAAATAAAAAAATCAAAGAATTCATGCTCCAAGCTTAAAAGGATATTGGAATTTCCTCATCATTTTGAGTGAGGGAGATAGAAACGAAACATTTCACAGGGTGTTCTGGGAGAAGTCACAACATATTCAGAAAGAATACAGTGTATTTGGAGCCAAAGCCCCTAGCTATGCAACCAGCTGCAGCTATGTAGCATCTTTCTATCAGAAGAACCCACAACTGCTGCTTATTAGTCGCCAGAAAGTACAGAACTGTTAATGAATTCCCACAGAACGTTAATAATGGAATTCTATTATCTGTGTGAACATCATCAGAAATACTTGAATTGATAGAGAGAGCAGGCTGCTTCGAGAAGAGAACAGGAGAAGTTATTTGTTACAAGCTGTATTGCTGTCCAATTATCTTGAATGAAAAATTGTGACTGGCAAGAATTTGCTAGCTCAGCAGTGTTCAAAGCTTTGCATCCTAGTTTTATAAACCTGTACTACAATTTGAGGAAGATCTAAATTGCTGTATCACAGCCTCCTGTGTCTAGCTGGAGTAGCTGTACCACAACTTCCACCTTTAAGGGTTCAAACAATTTATCTTACCATTGTGTTCGTGTTTGGCTGCCCTAGAGTGGTATTCCCAAAAGAAAAGCCAGTGTTCTGCGTTGTTGTGGCTTGACCAAACGGTTTGTTAAACAGACTTGTAGTCTGAGATTGCTGACCAAAAAGACCCCCTGTTGTTCCTGTTCCAAAGCCAGTCGTACCTATGACATACAAACACATTGGTTAAAAAAACCTCAAGTATTTATCCAAACCCACTATGTTTCCACACTCAGCACATTCAAAGAGGAAAAAAAGACTTCAGCTCAATGGAACAGCAAAACACCGTCCTCAATACAGCACGGCATCTGCATTCAGATGGCATTAGTTCTTATTAGATAATTTATCAGATTCTCCCTGTCCTAAAGTCAGTGTGAGCCTAACACCCTAGAATTACCAGTTTACCTCACAGACAGAGTTGACCAAAAAGATACCAACTTTGATATGGTCAGTTTGTTCTCCACTGTACAAAGAAAACCGTACCACCAGCGCCTGGACAGAGCTCACTGGGCAAGAGGCAGGCAGCCAGTGCCCTACACAGAGGTTCTGTTCTATAACCCACGCAACTACGACTACAGAAACTTCCTACCTGAACTTAAAACACTGTCTCCCTTTTTCTCCCCAAAGGAAAAGGGCTGTTTACATGTGGTAAAAATGGTATACGCGTAGACAAGAGCTTTTGCTCCTTCTCACAACTGCCATTGCCATCTCTACAGAAATAGGTGCTTTCTTCCGAGCTGACTCCACAAGAAATACATGAAGCCCAGCAAAGCTGTCAGGTTGGGCAGTCTCTGTATTTTCATGAACCATAGCTTTGTGGGGTGCAGAGGCATACGGCCACCTGTATGTTGATATTTCTCAAGGATAGCAGCTCAGCTCAACCCACATAGGCCTCAAGCGAGCCCAGAGATTAAGGCAAGCAGTGCCTGTCATTACGGACAGACACAATTCTAACCCAAGACAGCAGAGCCTTCCTTACAGCAGATAATCGCTTCTGTTTCTACGGACCATAGGATTTTGATCTTCTGTTTACAGTCTAATTCCACAAATACTTTTAGGTTTGCAGCAGAAACTAATAAAAATAGAATTTGTGTTTGCACTTTTCAGCACTATTTGTTTTATGCTAAGTTCAAAAAGGTCTACTAACTGGTTAGCCCAACTGAACTGCAACTGCCAACACTTACGTAAATTAGTTACTTCGTACCTGGCTTTTATTTTTTGACCAAGGATGCCGAAACGGACAGCGTGAAACCAGGACGGCACAACATGTAACAGGTCCACATCCTAACCCTGATCTACTGCGGAGAAAAGTTCCTGGCAAAGTCTAGTTAGGCTACTCGTCCATTTCCAGGGAATTTATGTTTGCTCCTTAGCAGAAGTAGAATCTTGACTTCACCATTAACCAGCTGCTGCCATCACCCTACCGATCACTAGCAATATCCTGATGGTTTTACTTCAGATTGTTTTACTCGCCCATGTGAACTAGCTGACTAGCCAGATGCTCTAATGGACTGTCTTCCAGCAAAACTTGGGGGATGCAAAGGAAGTCTGCAATCCCTGAAGAGTAAGTAAATAGAGATTTCTGCGGCAAAGAACTGATTATTGAATGTTGATAATATAACTAATAAAATTCTGAGCTCACAGCAGTGTTTCCTCACCTTTTTTCATTAGAGTTTTAAATCGCTTAACAGAATATTTGCACACCCAGTCACAGCGATGACAGGGGACAGGCAGTACTTACTGGTTCCAAAAGCAGTTTTATTCTGTCCGTATGAAAAGCCTGTGTTAGTAGTAGAAGAGCCAAAAAGTCCTGTAGCTGTACTTGACGTAGCAGTAGAAGACCCAAACAAGCCTGCAGCTGCTCCTGCTCCTACAGGATTTGAGGGCCCCTTCCTATTTGCCTGGTAGTCTTCTAAACGGAGTTCCTAGTAAAGGAAAATTCAGTTCTCTTTATATGTTCTTTTTACACAGGGTAAGGTTAGAACAGTGTCACTAACACGTTTACACAGCACTCAAGCCTACACCATGATGAAGGTACCAAGAAAACCTGTAACACCCACATTTTTAAAAAGAAGAACATCATAAACCAGACCTAAACTTAGATTCATGTTTGGGCTTCAATTTTACTTCCCAGAGCTTTTTCAGGTCTTTTGAGTAGAAGACCTGTTCTGAAGTACCAAATAAGTCAACTTAAACAGAAAGGCTTCAGGTTAAATCCCTGGGAACACTGCTTTATATTAAATGACTCTGAGCTCCATCCAAAATCGTGCCATTGTCTCAGCAGTGCAGGACTGCTCCCAACTGGATCTTTTGCCCTTCTGGTATATGGTAAGACAGAACTTCAGCTCTTCAAAAACTGTAGTGTTAAGCATTTAAAAACAATGCAATTAATATGGCGATGTATTAAGTGTTTTACTTGATAATACCTCTCTTCTGAGAGTGATGCAGATATTGAAGGTTGTACTCATCTTAATGAGCACAGAAGATACTTACTACAGTCAAAAAAAGCTCTACTAAACCAACACTAACTACCAACAGCCGAACAAGACAAGCATGTTTGAACACTCATTGACTGACCTCGAGAGATTTGCTTTCATATTCTTTCATAGCAGTAATACATTGGTGCTTGGTATTGATGTTAGTGCTAACTCCAGACTTTACCATAGTATCTGTACCAGTTGGTGGCTGAAAGAAAAGAGATTAAGATTTCAAATTTAAAATCCAGATAGACTTCTGTTAATGCAGTTAGCAGTCTTGCGGCAGATGCTGTTAAAACCTACATTTAGCACAGGACCTGAAGCAGTATATTACAGTTATCTGTACAGCTGTGACCCCACCCAGTGATACGGCATGTTTAGTAGCAATCAGTAGGGCAATTTACCCTAGTAACACTCAAAACAATGCAGTGCAATTCCTCTTTTCATTTCACTTTAAAAGTAGTTTACCTAAATCTGTGACACAAACCCTCTAGCTATGCATGGGTTTCATTATCCCCCATTATTTTTTTGATTGTATTATGAAAGTACACCTCAACAGCACTCAGACTGCCCAAGTTATCACCACAGTTCTGTCTACGTCTCGAAATAACAGTCTCAGTCTGTTAAATCAGCTCAGTCTAGAAATGAAGAGGACCGAGATTTGTATGAACAAGTATTTGGGAAAAAGAATGCCTCTTTCCAGCAGATAACAGTTACCCCATTTCCCTGATGGCTTCTTTTCTGAGCCACCCTCCATTTTCAACTGCCACAGAACTTTCAAGATGTTATTCAACCTGTTCTTAAAGGGAACTCATCCAGAAAACACAAGGGATCAGTCTTCACATTCCAGTTTACATTTCCAAAGCCATGCTGACTTGTAAGATAACTGAATTTATTTTGACCCATTCCAAGATCTCTTTAACCCCTATGGCTGTTAGCATTTAGCTTTAATCACCCTGAATCCTGTGGCACTTCCTACCTTCCCAGGAAGGCTCAATTTTAAGAGCTGCTTTACCTCATCAGCTTTCACACAGCTGTAAACCTATCAAGTCTAGATAGGGCATTACTCCACAGTGTTTGAGAAGTTTGTCAAATTGAGACTAAAAAAAAGTCTAGATGTTTGGAGTTAATTATACATCCTATTTCTACTGCAACAGCTCCACTAAAGGGGATGTTTTCAAATCATTTCTGAACACTACATACCAGCATATGAACTATTTTTTTTTCAGCTCAGTGACCAAGACAGTACTTTACCAAGTAACTGCAAAATGTAATGCTTCTGACAGTAAACAGGCTTGATTAAGAAGGAAAACCAGAACTTACATTAAACTTAATAGTTGTGCCAGTTGGAGCAGTGGTAAAACTAGTTGGGCCAAAAAGAGAGCCAGATGTACTCCCAAAAGGATTGGAAGTAGTGTTAGTGGTTCCAAAGAGACCTCCACTGCTGGTACTAGTTCCAAAGTCTTAAAAAAGAAAGAAAAAAAAAAAAGATCAGTACTAAAACAAACCCGAATTTTAAAACTTAAACCCAAATATTTTATTCAAATTACAAAATAGTTTGGAAATGAAAGAAACTGCTAGAAGAAAAATTTTTTTACAGCAGAACCAGAAACAGATACTCTGCTAATGCAATGTTCTGCTGTAGAAGACTGTCCCTCACTCACCACCCCAGGAAATACTAGAATAACCACAGCAGCCACTTGAATTCTCCTCCTGACAACGCTAACAAAATTACTTGTATAAAGGGAATCAGTAAGCTTTCTTTTCTCTTCTCAGAAGGGTCTGCAAGCAGTTGCTTCTGCTTCAGGGAATAACAGTACAGTTTAAGAGGCATTTCAAGCATTCTAGTGCCAGCAGCAAAACCAACTATAAGTGCTCTAGCAGAATAAAAAGCTAAAATCAAGCAGCAACAAAAGATATTTAAGAATAGAAAACACCAGCCAACCACCTTTTTCAACCTACTTTAAAACTCATGGCTAGAATTACACCTCCAGATTTTGTAGCATATCAGGCTCACTCTTGGCTACTGTGGACCACAATAATATCGCTATATCCTTCACGAGAAAAAAAAAAAAAAACCAAACACCTGAACCCCACATTAACGCTTGTACCAGATCCACACATACATCCAGCATTCTGTGCCCTTCAATCAAACAAAATAAGCAACGCTCAAGAGATGCAGCAGTTTTACTTACTTCCAAACCCAGCTGGCTTATTCTGTGCAAAGGCATTATTTTGGGACGAGAAGAGGCCTCCACCAGTGCTGGTAGTTCCAAACAAGCTATTTGACGTGCCAGTTGATGTCCCAAACCCAAAGCCAGTGCTTGTGGAGGAGGTGGCTGGCTGATTAAATGTAGTCGAACCAAATAATCCTCCTGAAGACAGAAACAGAGTATTAATCTTTTGCAGTCATCAATTGCGTGGGCTTTTCGGGGGTGCGTTTTGTTGTTTTGGGGTGGTTTTTTGTTTGGTTGGTTTTTGTTGTTGCTTTTGTTGATGGCTGCCTGGGGTTTTGCTGGGGGGGGGGGGGGGGGGGGGGGGGGGGGGGGGGGGGGGGGGGGGGGGGGGGGGGGGGGGGGGG
>JAVKLA010000026.1:26865124-26886904 GCA_034782735.1 Sagittarius serpentarius
GCTCCGGCGGGGTATGGGGTAGCCAGTGGGTGGGGGTCTCTGGGGGATGTGGGGTAGCCGGGGGGGGCGGTCACAGCACTGTGAGATCCCTGCGGTGTGTCCCTGGGAGTGGGGTGCGGTGCCTGGGGAGGGTCTCAGGGGGCGTCTAGGGTGCCCGGGGGGGTCTCTAGGGGGTGTGGGGTGCAGAGCAGGTTTGGGGCTATTCAGCGTGTGACACAAAAGATTTGCGTTTTTATTTACCCCCTTTGGGCAAGACCCTTGTGAGAGGGGGACGGGGGCTCCCTTTTCGGGGGTAGTGGGGACACCGTATGTCGTCGTCGTCCCCCGCCCCCTGCTAGGCTGTCCCCCATGGACAGCCCCATGCCTCGGACGTCCCCATCACACAGTATGCGGTGTGTCCCTACAGCTGAGCCCCCCCCACCTCGAGGGAGGTGCAGGGTGCGAGGGGCCCTGTCCCCCTGGCCTGGGCCTTGCTCTGCGGGAAGCGTGGCTGCCTCTGACAGCTCTGCCCTTCAGGGGCGTCCCCTTGAGGTGGGGGTCGCTGCCGGGGGGGCATCCCAGAGAGGCGAGCCTGGGCTGGCTGGCTGGGGGATCCCGCTCCCCCTGCTCCTCGGTCCAGCTTGCTGCAGTCCTGGCCCCAAAAGGCTCCGGCAGAGCCACAGTAGTACTTCCCTTTTGCTTTGCTTTCATCCTGCAAATAAGTGGCCTCCCCCCACCGCCCCCCACTCGCAGCAGCCTGTAAAGCAGCAGCAGAGCCCAGGCGAGGGGGCTGAGCTGTGTTTTCCATAGCTCTTGGCTGCTGGGTTGGGCACAGCACTGGTGGGGATGGTCCCTGCACTGGGGGGGACATACGGTGCTGGAGCAGGGGGGGCGGTCACGCTGTCTTGGGGCAGCTGCCCAGACTCCTGCCCTCGCTGGTAACTGCCTTCTGAGGGATTGTCTGTAAATCGGATTTTGTCCCGGAGCCTGAGCGGTGGTGTGAGGTGAGGCAGGGATCCCTAAATGCTCACTCGGAGCAGAGCGTCGCAGCCCCTCGTTTGGGCTGCTCGGTGGCCCTTGTCCCCGGGCAGGGGGGAGCCCGCTGGGACAGGAGAGGTCACAGCCCAGCATGGGCAGAGGAGAGCTTGAAGGAAGACGTGTGTGGTGATCGGGGCTAATTTAATGTGGCTTTGACCTCAGCGGTCTGAGGGCAGCTGGGCTGCGGCCAAGGGCGTGTGGGAACGTTAAAGGATGAACAGCCGTGGCTGAGGGCAAGAGAGCAGCCAGGGAGTGCTGGGACTGAGCTGATGGAGAGCCCTGAGCTGGAGGCGGGCTGCCAGGCTTGATAAACTGCTTGTCCTGGCTTGCCCTACCTGATGAGCAACAGCTTTATTGTTGTACAAGCTGCAGGGCTTGCAAGGTCCTGATCCTGCAGCCAGAGTCTAGCCTGTAAAGGTGCTGAGTGCTTTGGCTAGAACGGTGCTGGATGCAGGGCCGCGGTACAGCGGCAGTGGAGTGAGTACGGTACCGTGGCTGGTTGGGGACACAATGGAGGAGCCGCAGCTCGCAGCAGCACCCAGCGCCCTCGCTACATCAGCGCTGTCCTGTGCGGCAGCTTTGAGCTTAGCCCGGGAACGGTCTGGATAGATGTACCCTGCCGAAAAGAGCTCACGTGCCTTTCCAGGCAGATCGGTCTTGCGGTCTGCAGCACAGTGCGGGACCTCCCGCTGCCTGCATGTCCTGCTGCCTGCACGTCCCGCTGCCTGCTCCTCCCCACTGCGTGCAGGCCACTGCTCTGACCCTGCTCCCTGTTGTACATGAGTCTCGGGCTTCCTGTGTCTCCGGAACGGTGCTTTCGGCTGCCTGTCCTTGATGCCAGTCCTAGGGCTGTGCGGCTGTTAAACACGGGTGTGAGAGGCCGCCTCCGCCAGCCGTATGTGTGCATCCCTGCCCAGGGCTGTTTGGGGCTGGACCTTGCAAGAGGACAGAGAATCCCCATCAAACGTTTGCTTGTTTGTTTGTCTTTAGGTCCATCAAGATGTTACAGGTACCGCTGCCACTGGATCGAGATGGGATCCTCTTCCGGCTCCGTTTTACCACGCTGGCCGTGGGGACTGTGTTTTGCCCACTGTTTGGTTTCCTTTTCTGTGTGATCTGGTCTCTGCTGTTCCATTTCCAGGAGACGACAGCGACCCATTGCGGGGTAAGTGAGTGTCCTCAGCAAAATGTCCTCCGAGGTTGTGGCTGCTTGGCCGGGGCAGTCGGCGGGGTGGCAGGGGTCCTCTCTTCTTCCAGGCTTTCCCACCAGAAGCATTATGGAATCTTGAACAAGCTGCTTTTTTTTATTGTACTTGTGATGTCTCAGGACTGGCAACTGAGGTTTCAGGTTTTTAAAAGCAACCTAGGGAGGTACAGACTGGTCAGCCTGATGTCTGTACTAGGCACATTGGTGATGATTACAATAAGGAGTAAAACTGGTGAAGCTATAGATGAATATACTGTCTTATGGAAGAGTTAGCCCAGTTTTTATAAAAGGAATTGCTGCCCCTCAGATCTGCTGGAATTCTTCAGAGGAGTCACAAGCACGTGCCTGGGGAGCTGGGGTTGAGAGGGATCGCCTGGATTTCCAAAAGGGATGAGATCGGGTTCCTATCCAGGGCTTTCAAGCATCCACGGCACAAGTGTGGATAAGCAGCTGGTTACAAGCTGGGAACAGAGCGCAGGAGTCATTCTCACACCAGCGGGAGATGACTCCAGGGCTTCATGGGTTCTGTGGTGTTCTTCGTGCCCATACACAGTGGGGTGACACAGGCGGATGGTGATGCCGAGATCCGGGAGCAGGGAGAGCGAGGCAGGCTGCTGAGGGGGATGATGGAGCAACAAAATGCTGGGGCAGTTTGATTTGGAGAGAAAGGTAATGTGCACATCCAGCGTGTGGTTCTGTCCCCTCCTCATGACTCGGGTGTGTGGGGCAGGGCAGCAAGGACGCTCAGAGGTGTCACCGAGCTCCTGTTCCTGGGGTGGTGAAGCGAGGGCTCTTCAGCTGCGCACGGGAAGAGACGATGGGCTGAGAGTGGGGAGAGGTGAGATGGAGACCTCTGAGGTGGTGGCTGGCGTGGAGGGGGCAGGCAGGGATCCACTGCTCGCTTTCTGCCAGTATGAGAAGTAGGGGACATTGTATGGAGGCGGCAGGTTCTGCTTGAGGAACCAGCTCCTTCTTGGATGCCTTGAGAGTAGCTAAGGTGGGGAACGCCCCTCTGCAGGACACTGGGGAAGCACAGTTCTGCGTGGGCTGCAGGGGAGACAGAGCAGGATTGTGGAAGAGTGGATTATCCGGTGCATAGAAATCGTGGCTGGCTCAGGAAGTCCCCGTGCTGTGAAACTCTGGAGGTCGGAAGTTTATTCTGGGGCTTTATTGATGCTTTTATATTCCTCCCTGAACATTGTCTCTGCCTGCTGTTGCTATCAGTTTTCTCCATTAGAGTTGGGCTAACAAAACCATGCACGCTTCTCTCCTCTTTCCCCAAACTGGGGGGTACAGAAGATGTGGGGGACCATGACTGAGTCAGGGGAAGGAATAAAGGTCAAAAGCGTAAAGCTAAGAAACCTGAGCGGGACCCTGAGCAGGGCACCCTAGTGCCCGGGGACTGCCCCGGCAGGGCTGTGGGCAGCGTGCTGGGGGCTGCATGGTCCTCAGGGATGAACCGGGGTTGCTGCCACGTTACATTCCTTGGCTTTTGAAACAGGAATAAACTTATTTAGGAAAAAAAAAAACCCCAACAGTTTTAGAATCTTGGAGAGCTATAAATATGACAATACAGCACACTCCCTATGCCTCTCCCCATAAGCTGCTGTCTCTCTTCCAGGTCCCTAACTACCTCCCCTCCATCAGTGCCGCTATCGGAGGCGAGACCCCCCAGCGTTACGTCTGGCGCCTCTGCATCGGCCTCCACTCGGCTCCCCGCTTCCTGGTAGCGGTCGCCTACTGGAACCACTACCAGAGCTGCCACTGCTCGCACCCTCGCTACCTGCGCTTGTGCCACTTCAACCTGCTGCTCAACCTGCTCGAAAACTTCGCCCTCCTTATTCTGACGTACGTCTCCTCATCTGAAAACTATGGTAGGTGTCTCCTCCTATGCCCTGCGCTGACCGTCATGCTGCTGGTCTAGCTCACGGCTGCTGAGGCTTTGCAGAGCTCTGCTTCACGCCAGTGTTTTGGAAGTAGTCAGTTTGGAGGGAAAAAATAGTAAAAAAAAAAAAAAAAGTTCTATCAAGATTAGTATTTATAGAGCAAAGTTATGTCCATAATGTGCAAATAGGTGTGTTCTTCCCAGAATTCTTGGTTGTTGATAATTGGCCGAAACCGTAGGCTGAATTTTTTTATCATGCCTAGGATCAGACTTTAGCGCTTGGTTCCCACTTGTGTGCTGAGGCCAGGCTTAACACATCTCGCCTCAGCTGAGCAAAGGCAGGTTAGTGCTTGTCCCTGCTATCCACGCTGTCTCCACTGCTGGGCTTTGGCTTTGGCTCTGAGCTGGCTTCCAGCCCACGCTCTGTTCCAGCTGCATTTTAAACACCCTACCACAAAATTGGGTAAAATTTCCTGTGTGGACCTGAAAACAGAATCAGATTTTTTCAGGTTAAATCAGTGTGTGCAGAATACGGTCATGATAGGCTGGGAAATGCCCTTCTCCCACGTGGTCTCATCTGAAATGAATTCAAGTGCCAGTGATGATATCCAGCCACTGTTTAATCCTGAGATCTGGAGGAGGCACCGGGGATTGACTTGGCAAGACTCAGATCCGCAAGCCAGCAAGGTGGTGCTGTTGCAGCGGAAACAAACGCAGTTCTGGGACTTGTCAGCAGGAGAGCTGTGTGTTGGCTGTCCCTGCACACAGTCTGAGGGTGGTGATGGTGGATAGCGTATCCGGCTGTGGGACCACGCTGGAGGATGTAGTCACAAAGTCTCGCAAAGAAATGCCAGGCCAGAGCTCCAAGAAGAGAGGGTTTGGAGCAGTGCTGGTGAGGAGAGGTTGACAGGAGAGGGTTTGTCTCCTCACAGCAGGGGAGGTGAGATGGGGAGGTGGGAACGCAGCTGATATTGTACTGAGAGTATCTTCCTACTCGCAATGGGTGAGGAAAACAAGCTCTCGAAAGGCAGATGCAGTGGGGATCAGGGAGCCTTGCAACTGCTTAAAGCAGCAAACTGGAAATAGGCTATGGCCACCGGAGCTCTCCAGGAAGGCTGGGAACATGCCTGCCGGGTTGAGGGGTCCAGCCCTAGTGCAGAGGACCAGGTGGGTGATGTCTGAGGCTCCCTCCAGCCCACTGCTGCCATCGGAGCAAGGTTTCACATTCAAAGCGCAGGCGCTGTGCTGATTCTCTCTCCGAGCGGGTGTTTGGAGACATTGCATCTTGCCCACCAAAACGGCAGGCTGTCCAGGAAAAACAGCTAACGAGTGCGCGAGCCCCAACACCCTTTGGGCTGGCGAGACAGCTGACAGCTCTCTGCTCGTGCTGCTTATTTTCCTGCTCACAGACGCTTCTGCCTTTCGCAGTGCGGTGGTTATTGCCTTTCTGCTCACCTGCTCGTCCCCCGGGAGCCGTGCCCAGAGCAGTCCATGCTGGGGCCTGTTGCTGGCACGCTGGCTGTTGGTCCAATGAAGCTTCCCACTGTTTGGGTGCTCACTGGCTTCCACTGGGCCTTCACCAGTAAGCCTGGTGGCTTCAGGGCTGCAGTGTCATGAACAGAGCCCAAGGACCTCCCCAGCCTTTAGGGTGAGGATGGAGATCCCTCATGGAGCCCAGTGACCTGGAATGGCTGGACGTGAACCTCCAGCTGATGGAGGTCTGTGGTCTAGGGGATGTTCCTCGCCAGCTCCCCTTCCTCGTCTCCCGCCGGCACTCCCAGCCCACCATGGCGAGGCATCCTGTTGCCACCCTGCCTGCCTCTGCCGGTGTCCCCAGCTGCCCCCACCACGGCAGGGGACTGCAGACCAACCTGACGGCTGGGCTTCTCAAACCTGTCAGGGCTGGGAGCATGCCCTAAGAAATTCAGGTGCTCTTTTGGGGTTTGGGTACCTCAAAGTGCATCGTCATCCAAATGGCTCTGCCTGGCTTGTGCAGAGCTTTGCGAGGAGTAGACTGAAGTGCGGCAGAGCGTCTGGGCAAAAGCCACCCGGAGAGCTGAGGCTAACCCAGTTATCTCAGATCCTTATTACAGACTAATCTCAGGTTTGTGGGGAAAGTTTCAGACGTTAGCTGCCGTGTTGAGATGAGAATGAGCTCAGGTTAATCATCTCTGCAGGACATGGCTCACATCTTCACCTTTAACGGCTGCCTTTACCATCGCTCCTTGTGTGGTTTCCCTTGCCCTGGAGTGGAGGGGGAAAGCAGGGAAGATCATTTCTTACGTTCAGGTGGTTGGGCATTCAGCCTGTGTTTCGGTTCCTGGAGGAGAGGCTGGGAAGCTCTTTTACATAGAGGCACTCATCTGAAAATAACTCACCTGAAGTTGCATGGGCTTTGTGTGTGGCTTTGGGGTTTCATGGGCTGCTCTGGCTTAGTGTTGCTTCAGCTGCATTTCCAGCCTGACCCTAAATCTGTGCTAGTTCAGTGACACACGAGATGGCCTCGGTGCTGGTGACGAGGCTGGTGACAGCTGTTAATCGGCAGGCAGATAATGCAGGAGGCCAGAAGATGGCCCCTTCTGGATCTTGGACTGGCTCACTCTGCAACTCCCCCCCCGCCTCAGTTTCCCTATCCCTAGAACAACAGTGGTGATGCTGAGCTGCTCTCAAAGGTGCCTGGGGTTTACAGCCATGTGAAGCAATGGAGACTCTCAGACCGGGTGCCAGAGAGCATAAACACCTTCCTGGCACCTTTGGGATAAGTCTTCCAGCAACTTGCATTCCCCTCCAGCCCCAGGCTTACAGGGGGCCGTGAGGCACACACAAGCGGCTTTGTTATTAAATCCCCCTTCCCCTTCTCTGCAGGAGGTGCGGAGCCGTGCTGTGCCTGTCTCCTGCAAAGACCCCGGGTCCCCGGACTGCTGCTCGCGCTGGGGGCACGGCATCTCCTGGGTGCCGGCACTCCCAGCAGGACCGCATCCTGCAGAAAGCAGTCTTTCATTCTCCCAAAGCCTGTCCCGCGTTCCCCTTGTGCTCTTGGCTCAGATTTAACAGGAAACCTGTTGTCTTGTTGATTCAGCAATCCACGAAAATGCCTTCATCGTCTTTATCACGTCCGCTCTGGGCCACATGCTTCTGACGTGCATCCTCTGGAGAATGACTAAGAAACACACAGTAAGTCCCGAGGTACAGAAACTTTCTTTTCTTCTCTCCGTGCAGTGCTGGGTGCTGGGGAGGGGGCTCTCGGCTGGCGGTGAAGGGCTTCAGCTGTCACTCACGTGTGAAATAACCATAAGCGGGTGCTGAAGGAGTTAACACCACCAGGTAAAACTGGGAAGCATGGTCACCAAAATTCATGGTTTACCAAAACAAAGCGGGGAAGAATCTCTTAATTTCCTACTTTCTGGTTTTCACTTAAAGCTGACATTTGAAAACCACCCCATTAGTGTCCCCATGGGTCGGGTTTGCTGATCCCTTCTGCTTGCCTGAGGGTGCCTGTTTTCTGAGCTGAAACTGGCTTCTCTGTGCTGGGGAACTGGGAACCTGCTGGTCCTGCCGGCTGGGAACAGCTGCCAGCAGCAGCCAGCAGATGTTGTGTTATCCCTTTCCTCCAGGAATCGCTGCCCAGAGCAGGCTGGGTGTGGGTCCTGTTCTCTGCGAGGGGGCTGGTGGGCTCAGGGACTCGCTGATCGTGCGGCGCGTCAGGCAGAGGATCCAGCCAGGGGCTTCTGGCTCCATCGCCCGGATGCAGCTTTGGTGCCATGCTGGTTTGTGGCATGAGTGCTGGTCCGTGGGCACTGGCAGAGCCGCAGGTGGGCAGGGCAGGACATTCAGCTTTGAAACTCCGCGTGTGAAGGCTCCTTCTGCATGTGTGTGCCTCTTCTGCGCTTGGCTTTGCCTGGGTCTCTGGGCTCCCTGGACCTCCCTGTCCTTTTCTCCTCGGGGATGTGTCTCACCCAGCTGATTCCCAGTCCAACCCTCACAGTCCCCAGTACTAAATGGGGAAGGGTCCCCAGCGCTCCCTGGACTCTGTTGCTCCAGGAAGGTGATCGCTTTGCAAAGCAGAGACCTTCAGGGGAAACTGTTGGAGGTGTGTGCCCTTATCCTGGGGCCAGGAAGCTGGTGAGGGCTGGGAGCAAGCCGCTCCGAAGGGGCTGTGTACAGGGAGGGATACATACGGGGCAGGATGGGTGCTGTGCTCAGGGTCTGCTCAGATGAGCTGACCGCGGAGCAGGGTGGGTGCTGCGCGTGGGGTCTGCTCAGACACGCTGCCCGCGTGCGGGCAGGATGAGCGCTGTGCGTGGGGTCTGCCTGGACAGTTGCAGAGAGCGCCTTGCTAAGGCTCCTGCTTCATGACGGCTGTTTATCGTCCCCTTCCGGCAATTCACTGAGCCCATCCCCTTGCTGGCTTATTTCAGAGACCTGGAAAAGAAGCTTCCAGCAGTTGTTTGGCTGCAAGATTCCTTACGAAAGGGACTTTTGGAGATCCTGGGGTTCCCGTCTTGCTGGGAAGTGGTCTGTTGTCTCTGGTGATAACGGGGATAACGGGAGCTCAGCAGTCACTCCTTGGGGCTTTCCTGCGGCTTCCTTTATTTATTTCATCTTTTTTGGCTTGTCATTTTTTTGGGGGGTGGGAGGCGAGAACTCCGAGCCCCTGCATCTCTTCCCCCAGCACTGCACCTCAGACAACAGCTCCCTGGGCAGCAGTCACCCCCGGGGAGCGCCTGTCTGCAGGCCTTGCACCTTTGCAGACTGTAGCATTGCAGCAAGCCTGTGAGTTTTGTTTGCAGCGTGTTAGCAGCAGTGCTAGCCCTGCTGTCAGCTCACGGTAAGCAAAAACCAGATGCTGGCTGTGAGCTGGGCACGGTGGCCGTTCCCTGGGCTGAGCTCTGAGCCTGCGCGCCCCGATGGTGATGGGTACCTGTCGCCGCCTGCGGCAGGGACTGCAGGCAGAGAGCTCTGGTGTCATGCGTCCCTGACCCGTCACAGCGTCAGAGCCGGCAGATCGGGTCCAGGAGGTGAGCAGCCTGCCTCTAAATGCCTGGCTTTTCTCTGCTGGCAGTTCAGATGGGTTTCTCCAAAGTTTCTGTTAGGGAACACCATGAGCACAGTGCCGCCAGCGGTGTTTTGACCCGATGTGCCCTGCTGCCATCTGGCAGCACTTCTGCCTGCAGGTTGCCGTCCTCTGCCGTGTCACCTCCCGGGGCTGGTTCATTACCCGCTGCCGAGGAGCTGAGGAAAGCAGGTGGGAGGTGCTGGCACGGCTGTCCAGAGCCCGTCCCGTGTGTCTGTGTGTCCACAGCTGGTCCGTGAAGCTGCTGTGGGATGGTGGCCTTGCTGGGGCTCTGCTGGGGGAGCAGCCTGCTGCACCCACAGACTATGGGCTCGGTGTTGCTGGGTGCTGTCACCTGGGCTCTCATGGACCCGCTGGCACTGGAGCAGCCCGTGCATCTGCTGGTGGGTGGCTTGTTTTGGGCATTGGCCAAGGGGCACAGCAAACCTGCCCCCCGTCCTGCAGGACTTGCTTGGGCTGCTTACCCTCTCCCCGGTGCTGCAGGGCTCAAGCTGTGCTGGGGTGCTCCTGTGTCCTGGTGCACGTGCCCAACCCCAGCAAAGGAGCATTTGCCCCCTCTGAGGACGTGTCGACCGCGGCACATCCCTGGGTGGAAGTGCAGGGGGGCACGGTGATGCCCTGGCTGAACGTGCCACCACCCGGCACGGCTTCCTCCTCCCATCTTGGCAAGGCCCTGCCGATGGAGGGGAGCTGCCTGCAGGGTTGCATGATCCCACCCAAAGCTGGGTGTCTCCCCATGGAGAGAGGACCCCTTTGGGGCCAGCCCTGACCTGGAACCAGGGTTTGTCCACCCTTCCTGGGAGCGCGATGTCCCCCGCACCCGCTCCCTGCGGGCCCGCGTGTCGGCAGATGGAGCTGTCGCCCGGGGAGCGAGGGTGGAGGGCGAGTTCCTCCGGAAAGGAAAGCGCTGCGGGGTGGTGGCGCGGCCGACAGGTTGGATGTGTCTGGACAAAGCGGGCCAAGGGCTTTACACGCGGCTGGGCACGTGGCCGTGGGTGGCATCCTTTGATAAGCGGGTGCTCGCCTTTATCGTCACTCTGCAGATCTGCCTTGTCGCTCCATCGGTGTCCCATGATGTGCGAGATGGGCTCCTGCTGTGAATCACTCCCGCAGGACCATGGCTTCTTTGGGCTGGGCAGGGTCTCCTGGGGCTTATCCCACTATTTGGATTCCTCGAGCTGCATGCCGGCTTTCCAGGGCTGGAGGCAGCAGGGCTCTGCGGGGCCACCGGTGGGCTTGGCCCGGCTCCTGCAACAACCGCCGCTTGCTTGGCTCGGCAGGGGAGGGGCGGCGGGGCGGCGAGAGCGGCACCGTCGCGAACTGCCGGCCTCAGCAGGAGCAGGGAGAAGTTGGGCAGCGCCCGCTGAGCTGGCCAGGCTGAGGCTGGCGGGGCTGTTTTAGGGCAGGGCACAAGTGATCTCTTCTTGCAGGCCACGGTGTCTCGGGGCCAGATTCTGGCTCTGTTTGTGTCAGGTGTGGGGCCTTAACGTTCAGCTTTGCTACCCCCGGCCCTGGAGCTGGTGGTGGCAGGAGGGGATGGGTGAGGGGGATGACTCTGGTCCTACAGTGTCCCGTCCTTCCCTCCTCTTCAGCTGAAGGGTACTGGAGCAGGAAACCACCGAGGGTCCCCAGGGGCGTTCAGGTTCTCTGGGGCCAAACCTGGGGACATCTCCAGGGCAAACTCCATGCGAGGAGCTGGAAGGCTGGACCCAGCCTTCCGCTTGCTCAGTCTGGAGGAGGCAGCAGGGGTCTGTGCACAGCGCTTCTTAGGCTCTGTGTTTGGCACCGCTTTTTAGCGCTGCCGGAGGGGGCAAAGCTCCCCAGGTTTGCTGGAGTTTCCGTGCATGAGTGACAGGAATTGGTCTTGCAAAAGCCTCGCGTTTGTCGGGGCTCGTGTTGCAACTGCCTTTCTGCAAGGGCAGGAAGGTGCTGAGGAACTTGTTTGTAATGGGGAAGTACAGATGGTTTCCAGTTGCAAGGTGGCAAATAGTGAGAGAAAGGAAAATAAAGCTCTGCAGGAGGGAAGAAAAGAAAGCAGGCTGAGAGGAGGAGGGGAAGGGGCAAAGCAGAGGAGAGAGCACAGGGGAAAAAGGGAAATGGAGCCAGAGAGCCTCCAGCTAAGGACTGATCGTAGCGGACTAGGGGCAGCACACCCAGTCCTTGGTGCTTGGCGATGGCTGGCATGGCATTGCCGTCCCTGTCTGGCATCTCCACAGTCACTCTCCGCTCCTGGCCGGCTGCATGCCCTTTAAAACCCTCCTTCCGCAGCTGGCGCTGCTGCAGCAAAGATGATGAGCGGTGCAGCAGAGCAGAGCAGTTTCACTTCTTGTTTGCAAACATATTTCCCCCCTGCCCCAGTGGCTGGCGTCCACTAGTGGCTGCGTTTCGGCCGGGAGACGCTCATGCACATGTGTGGCAGCGGCCGCCGGGCCGACTGCTTCAGGCCCATCAGAGGAGCCGGGTCCCGTTGTGCCGCTGGCACTGGGGCTCTGCCCCGCAGCAGCCCAGGCTGCCGTCAGCCCGCTCCGCAGGGCGTGCAGGCTGAGCCGGCCCCAGGCTGGCGGCTTCTGGAAAGCATCTCGTGCAGCAAGTGTGAAGGCAGAGGTGCCGCTCGGGTGCAAAGCCCAGCTGCGTGAGCACGGCGGGGCTGACCGGCACCGGGCTGGCAGGCGCCCTACTCGCTCCGCTGCCGCTCCCGTCCTGCTCGGCGCTGGTTAAGCCATTTCTGCTTGCCCAGCCGGAGCAGGACAGCTGAGCTGAGTTTCCAGCTGCTGCTGGAGCCATGCGGAGGGTACCGCAAACGCAGTTGGTGAACACACGTGGCTTCAGCCCGACTTCTCGGTAGCACCATCGCCTAGCCAGCAGTCTAGTGACAGCAGCCTATGGGGGTGGTGGCAGTAGCTCACACAAGCCCTCTATAAATATCCCAGCGGTAAGCTCTCGGTGCTAGGAGAGTTTGTCTTTCTTTGGGTTCACCACAGGGGTGGCCAGAAATGCTCGAGAGGGAGCTGAGACCAGGGTGCAGCACGTAGCCTCGAGGGTGCTGCTTGTCCCCCAGGAAGGGACAGCTCCAGGAGCAGAGCCAGTGCTTGGGAGGTCCCAGGAGAGCATGGCGGTTGCATTTTGAATTAATGTCACTTTGCCATTCCATTCCCTGTCCCCATCAGGAACTGGGGTGTGAATTCTGCAGGGTCCTTCTTCTTCCTCTCCAGAGGCAGTGGAAGAAGTGAGAGTCTCTGTGCCCCCTTGCTGGTGTTTCCTACCTGCCCGCTCACGTCAGCCGTCTTCCAGCCCTTGGAGCTGCGTTTGCAGGGCTGGGGGCTCCCCCGGGACGGCGCCGTCTGCGGGCTCGGAGCTGAACGGGGCAGCGTCCTGGGCTGGGGCTGCAGGGCTGTCCCCGCCGGGCTGGGTTGGTGCAGGCGATCTCTTCTCCTCTCCCCCATCGTCTGGCCTCCTGCTCCTGAGTCACCTTCGTGTGCGTGGGGAATGTGCCTCAGCTCAAAGCCTGCAAGCTCTCGGACTAAATATAATTTGTCTGTGGTTTTCTGGGCCAGACACGCATCCAGCTACGGAGGGCTGGCTCGGGGTGGGGGGCTGTGTGAACCTGGAGTGGCCCGCAGGGGACACTGGCTGCCCCAGTCCGTCTTGCCAAGAGGAAATTGCGAAGCCGGGGTTGGCAGCTGCAGCTGCGCCAGCCCGGCAGCCCCAGCAAGGGCCCGGGGAGAGCCTGAAACCGGCTGAGCTTGGCGTACCCCCTCCCTCGGCGGCCGATGCCTGCTGCCCGTGCCAGGCACGGGGGTGCCCTGGCAGCATCCCTCTGCCCCAGCCTGGCAGGGGAGCAGGTTCTGTACTGCACCACACTGGGTTAAGATTAGGGTCAGGGTCAGGCTTAGGGTTAGGGTCAGGGTTCCTTCTTCCCGGGGAAGGAGGGGTGCACTGCTCTCCCTCTGGGTTTGCCAGGCTGCAAAACCATCCTCCCCACCTCAGCGTGTCCTGAGCATTTCACGGTCACTCGTCCTCTTTCCTTGGGAGTTTCTCAACCCTCTTTTTCCTTGCAGGGAGCTGGAGTGTGGAGGCTTCAGCCTCCTGCCAGGCTGCTTAGAGCTGCCAGCTCCCCTCCAGGGCACTAACCTGGGGTCTCCTGCCCCTGCGCTGCCCCTCATTCTGCTGCAGGACCCCTGAGGGTGTCCCCATCGGAGCAGCCGCCCCAGGCTCGCACCGTGGCACCCTGACCCTGCGCCTCTGGGCCTCCTGGGTGGAGAGGTGCCCTCTGTGCTCACCCTCTGCTTCTCCCTGGAGGGCAAGTCCCTGGGCTGGGCCCAGCCTAATCAAGGATTATAGAGGTGAGTGGATAATGAGGTGTTTATCCCTAATGCCAGGGCATGTCCAGCTCAGCCCAGCCGCCCCGGGGCGGTGGTGGGGATTACGCCTGCTTGCTGCCAGCACACCCAGGGGTGCGCAGGGGCCGGGAGGCAGCACGTGTCGCGACAGATGCCCGTGATGCTCAGCAGAGGTTTCTCAGCAGCTGCTGGCTTGAAATCTGCCAGCGTCTGCTGCTCCTTGGGAAAGGTCCCTGCAGCAGCGCGGGCAACCCCGGGCAGGACAGCCAGCTGCAGCGGGGAGGAGCACGGGGGCCGCGGGGGAGATGTGAGAGCTGGAGCGTTACCTGCTGCCCTGGTGCAGGAGGAGGAGGCAGGAACCAGCCTGCCTGCGCTTCTGGCAGTGCGGCGGGACCTCTGGTAGCTGCTGGTGCCTGACGGAGATGAGCTGCCTGTCTGCTCGCCGGCCTATGCCTGTCTGCTATGCCTGCCGCCCCGCTCGTGGCTCAGGCAGCGCCAGTTGCTGTCGCTGCTTCCCACGGCCCCTGCTTTGCTGGGGGTCCCCCACCCTTGGCCCCTCACGGTGCTCCCTGGGGACATCCCGGGAGGTTTGGCTGCCTGGTACCCCCCAGCCTTCGGCTGCGAGGAATCTGGGGGGGCCTTAAATCTACTGCAAGCAGCAGTCTCCTGCAAGGCGGTGATCTGGGGGCCGTGCAGCATGATGCAGGGCCGTGCAGCGCAGCGAGGTGCCGTGTGATACAGTACAGTGGTGTGGTGCAGCACGATGCAGTTGGGAGCTGTACGGTGCTGTGCAGCGTCCCAGGGTGCAGCGTGGTGCAGCACCATGTGGTGCAACGCAATGCAGTGCAGGGCAGCGTGGTGCCCTTTGACGTGGCGCTGTGCAGTGCTGTGCAGTGCAGCCCGGTGCCGTGCCATGCAGGGGAGCACAGCGGGGAGCTGCCGCTCACGTGGCTGCGGCAAGCGGGACTCTGCCGCCGCTTTGTAGCATAACTGTTTCCGCTGCCGTGGGACCTGGATGAAAACAAGGCTGTTTTGTGACCCGCTTTTCCGTTGTGAAACTTTACATAACGCCTCGGCCCCGGCCGCTCATTGTTATTTAACTCCCGGGTTGGCACTGCTGCTTTGCCCACCCCACGCCGCTGGCCCCACACCCTCACAGCTGAGCACCAGCCACCTCGTGCTTCCTGGTGGGCAGGGGCTGCAGGCAGGGCTGCCTGTTCCTGCCTGCAGGAAGCCCTGTGCCAGAGGGTCCCAGGAGCCTCGGGGGAGAGGGACCCTCGTCAGACCGAGTGGGGAAGGACCTGCCCGGGCCCCACAGGGCAGAGGCAGCGTCTGCGTTGGCCCCACATCCCCAGATGGCCAAGACGACCGTGAGGCCGTGCTTCCTCTCTGGGTTTTCCTCCCTGCCGTGACCTGTTTGTGCTCATAGGGTGGCTGGCTGAGCCTGCCGGCACACTTTCCGGGGGGTAATGGAAAGTGTGATGGGGCAATTTAAATTTTCCTTATTCTCAGCAGTCCCTGAAAATGGAGTTTTTGTCTCACGTGAAATGTCGGGCAAGGGGGAAATTCCCCACCACCCACCCAGAAATGTGGTGTCTGTGACATCTGTGGCATCCCCGGCCCCATTGTACGGGGCTGATCACCTCCTTTCCAGCCCCCCCTGCCCCAGGGCTCTGTGTGTTCGCCACCCTGCGCTGGGATGGAGATGCTGGGGTCTCCCCTGCATCCTCCTTGGTGTCCAGCTGCGGTTTGGGGTTCCTCTGCCACGGGAGCTCTCTGCTCACCCCACGGCTTTAGGTTTCTTTATCCGTGATGCTCAGTGTGATGGGAGAAAGAGAGGAAGGGGGCTGGAGCCAGTACCCACCACAGCCCCGCGGCTCCTGGAGGGGCCGCTGCCTCCGCAGCCCCCAGCTTCGGGGGGTGCTGGGCAGCGTATGGATGGGGCGGTGGGTTGGGGCAGCCCACCGCGGGGGAGAGGGCTGGCCCCCTGGGCTACCCCCTTTGCTGGGGGGGGATGAACTCTGCTAGCACAGAAGCAGCAAGCTGTGCATTGCTGGGGGCGTGGGGGGCTGCTGGCAGCAGCCCTGTGCTCTGCTCCTGCCTGTTGCACTGTCGGAGGTGGTGCTGGGGGGCGGGATGGGGCCCCCCCAGTGCCAGGGCGGCTTGTGCAATGTCTCCAGCGTGGCGCCCGCCCCGGCTGCTGCCCCTTCATGTGGTTTCCTCCTCCCTGGTGCAGTTGTGAGCGAGGGGGTGCAGCGCCGGCTGCCGCCGCCTGCGCACGCCGGTGAATTCCCCGTGCCGGGGCGGTTGGGCAGCGCCCGGGGGAGCCGGGGCCACCTGCAGCCACCCTGTCCGCAGCCGGAGGATCTACTGTCTGGTAGAGCCGTTGGCCCATCTTCAGGGAGCTACGGGGGCCCCGTGTGCCACGCGTATTCCAGCAGCACCGCGGGCAGCCAGGTGCTCCTGCCTCCGGGGTCGCCTGCATTTGCCAGCGGCCACGTGGCTTGTTGGTGCCAGACGGTGCTGGGGGCCCCCGTGGCTCCCATCACCTCTCCCTTGGCGGCTGCAGCAGCGAGCCCCTGGGGGAAGAGCCGGGTGGGATGCGGCGGCGTGCCCGGGAGCCCGGGCAGCAGCTCGGTGTATCTCCGCGTAGGTGTGATCCTCCCAAGTGCCCCCCAGGTCGCAGTCCTGCCAAAGCAGCCGATGTGGCCTGTGGTCCTTACCGGGGCGGCTGTGCCCAAGGAGCTGGGGTGCAGAGGGGCTCCCGGTACCTGCCTGTGCCCCCGGAGCTGCGGCAGAGCCAGGGCAGAGCTTCCCTGGGGATGGGGGTGGCTGCTCCGGCATCTCCGGCGTCCTCAGGGGTGAGGGGTGAGCCGCTTGTGGCCTCAGCGGGTCCCTGCCGTGCCGGGTGAGAGGGATGGGGCAGGCACCGGGGACCAGCCAGGGCCGTGACCCAGCTCTTGGCCTCTTCCAGGAGCGCAAGTCGTACAAGTGGAAGCAGCTGCTCTTCTTCTTCACCTTCATCACGTTTGCGTTTGCCGTGTGCGTCTACTTCCACCACAACTGGTACTGCGGCCCTGGAGGTAAGGGGGCTGGGGCAGGGCTGCGGTCTCCCGGCGGCTCGGCCGTGCCTGGGGGGATGCATGTGGGGAAGGGGCCGGGGTGACGCCTTGCCTGCCAAATCCCAGACAGAGGCCAGGAGAGCTCCCCTGGGAGGGACGGTGCCTGGCCACCGCCTTCTCCTCCCGCCTGGGTTCACGCAGAGGCTGAGCCCCCTGCCCCGTGCCCTGCTGCCCCGGGGAGGTGCCCCAGAAGATCCCCCAGCTCCTGGGGCAGATCTGGCTGCAGGTTCCCCTCACCTGTTGTGTTTCCTCTGCCAGTGTACACCATCTTCGCCTTCCTGGAGTACCTGGTTGTCCTCTCCAACATGGCCTTCCACATGACTGCCTTCTGGGACTTCGGCAACAAGGAGCTGGTGGTGAGCTCGCTGCTGGAGGACAAACATTTCTAGCCGGCCTCGTGCCGCAGCCGGCCCCGTGCCGGCTGTGATGCCGGTGCCAGGTGGGGGCTGCTCTTCCCCTGCGGGAGGCGGAGAACCTCTTCCCTCTGCTGCTGCCCCCAGGGCTGGGGCTGAGGCGTTTGCTGTGGAGCTGCCGCAAAGATTGTCCCGGGGTCCTGGACCCCACAAGTGTCTGTGCATGGTCCCTGGCTGTGCCTGGAGCTCTCTCACAGGGGAGCTGGGGGCTCTTGCTGAGGACCCTCAAGGCCAGTACCCCCTGCCCTGGCTCCCTGCTGGCTACCGGGATGGGCAGGAGGACAGAGGAGGGGGGCAGGTACCTGCTGCCTGTTTCTTTGGAGGATGCTTCAGGCCGAGCAGGATTCTGCTCCCAGCATCGGGGCACGGGGGGCCAGCCTTGCCCTGCCCCTGCTCTGCCTGAGTTATCTCATGGTTCCTCCTCCAGGCTGGGGGGTCCTTGGCCAAGGTCCTCAAAAAGGGCTGGTGGCCTTTCGGGCCTCGAAGCTTAAGGCAGCCTCGTGAGAAGGAGCGCGTGCTGCCCCTGCATCTCTCTGGTTGCACTCCCAAACCGGCGCAGCCTGCAGCCTTGACTTCTTGGAAAGCCTTTGCTGCAAAGCTGGGTCTGGGGCAGAGCCAGGCCCACGCTGCCGTGCTTGGGGCTGGGTCCGGGCTCCTCCTGAGCCCGGGGTGAGCGCGGGAGCCGGGGCCGGGGGCTGGCCCTGGGCACTGCTCTGCCATCCGGGGCTGGGGCAGGGTCCCGGCCCATCCATGCCTGTGTTGCTGGGAGGGGAGCCTCTTCGAAGGCACCGGCCTGTGCACAGACTGCACAAGAGCAAGGCCGGAGAGCACGAGTGCAGGGGTGCACGGGGCACAGCAGAAGCCGAGAGCATCCATGCTGTCCTGCTCTACCTTTCCCAGAAGCCCCCTCCAGCAAGCAAAGGGTGCTCGCAGGGGTGCTGTGCTCTGGTTCAAGCCCAGTTTGGGGAGGAAGGGCGAGTGGGCTGGTGCTGGAGGGTCCTCACTCTGGGCACCCGCACGGCTTCCCCTGCCCCGTAGGGCTTGAGCTGGGAACTGCTGGGGTTCAGCGGTGCTGCTGCCGCCCCAAGAGGAGGGTGCTGGTGGTGACCCCCCCATCTGTGGGCTCTGGCTGCCAAAGGGTAGGGGGCTGGCATGGTGGTGGTGCCGTCTGGGTGGGAGCTGGGGGCTGGCAGCGTCCCCAGGCTCCTCTGCTCCTCCCCGTGCACGGCCAGGCCAGGAGGGCTTGGCCACATCCTGCACAGGGAGGGACTGGAGAGCCGGTGCTGTGCTTGGAGAGGTAGCACAGGGCTCGCTCCTAGAGGATCTCTGGAAGAGGAATGGGCAGGGGTGGCAGGCAGGGGTTGCAGGCAGGAGGAGGGCTGAGCCTGTCAGCACCAGGAGCGGTCTTGAATTTGGCGAGCTCTGCGCTTGCCAGGGCTCGCCCTGCACCACGCTTGGCTATGGAGGACCAGCGTAGGTTCCCGCAGCTGCCCTTCACGTGAATGCGGCCACCACCACCACCAGTCCCCTGGGATGTCCCCGCGCTCGTCCCCGCACTCCCGGGGCTTCAGCAGAGCCTCCTCCAGCAGGAGCTGCGGTGCCCTGGCTGGTGGCCCTGGCTGAGCCGGGGCCGGGCTGGCCCTCGAGCGGGTCCTGCCTTGGACGTGTCCACCCGTGAGTGTCCCCACCGTGCCGTGCCGG
Organism: Sagittarius serpentarius; assembly: GCA_034782735.1. Classification (NCBI taxonomy): domain Eukaryota; kingdom Metazoa; phylum Chordata; class Aves; order Accipitriformes; family Sagittariidae; genus Sagittarius; species Sagittarius serpentarius. Next base: position 26,883,884 of record JAVKLA010000026.1, read on the forward strand.
GTTCCATCCACCTCCCCTGCCTGCATGCGTGCGGTGTGCTGCCCCCCAGCAGCATCTGCCGCCTTGGTTGTGAGGTTGAAATAAAGCACTGAGTATTTTTGTGAGCTTTCGGCAAACTCTGTGCCACTTCCACCCAGCCCGGCCAGTGCACGGCCCCGGCACGGCCAGCGGGTCCCATCCCTTCCTGGGACCCTGGGTCAGGGTGGGGTCTGGGCTGGGGTGCGGGACGTGGATCGCTGGGGTGCAGGACACGGACCCCGGGTACCAGGGCAGGCTCGGCGGGGCTGGAGGAGGCTGGGAGCCGACCAGAGGGCCAGGCTGGAGGCGCAGCGCTCGGGGGCTGAGTCCACCCCGCAGCTGACGGCTCTGCTCCCCACCCAGCCCCGGGGGCCGCTGACTCGGCTACGCATGCTGCGGGGGCCAGCGGGGCTGGGGGCCAGCACAGCCCCGGGGAGCGGAGCCCAGGGCCGGGAGGGCTGGGGTGGACGCAGCTGGGGTACGGGGCACGGTGCTGGGGCTGAGCACGGGGGCAGGGGAGCTGCCTGGGGCCTCAGTTTCCCTCTGGCCCGTGCTGGGGGCTCCTGCCGGGGCGGTGGGGCCGTGGTGGGGCCCTGACCTCATTGCAGCCAGGCCGGGCCAGGCCAGGCCAGGCCAGGGAGCAGCTGGGAGGGGAACAGCCATGAGCTCATCCTGCCGCTCCGGGGCCAGGGCCGGACCGCATCCTGCTGCCTCTCCTGGCATCCCACCCTGGGGTCCCTGCCTCGTCCCAGCACCCGCTCCTCCGCCGTACCCCGCCGGAGTGGCACCTCACCCCCCGCGGGGGCTGCAGGCCCTGCCTGTACCCTGCCAGTCCTGGGGACGGGGGTCTGTGTCGGTGCCCTGGCAGGAGACCCCCGGGGCCAGCTCCTGCCCCGGGCACCGGCAGGGCACATCCCTGCTGCGGCACCCCGGGTGTACTGAGGGCCCCCCTGACAGCGCAGGGCATCCCAGCGAGGGAGGGGGCCCAGCGCTGCATTAACCCCCCCCACCTCTGCCCTGCGCAGCCCCACACCGTGGCGCCCACGGCTGCGCCCACGGCTCCGCCGTCAGCCCTGCCCCTGGGAGCTTGTGGGGTGGCACAGCCCCTCAGGCACCCGCGACCTCGCCTGCAGCCCTGGCCCCGAAGGAGGCCCCCCCCCCCCGCCAGCACATCCCCCTCCGGATGGTAGTGGGGATGAAGGTAGGATCCTGCCGCTGCAGCGGGAGCAGGATCCAGCCCTCGCAGGCCCACGCATTGGGAGCAGGACATGGCCGTGGGGGTCCCCCACGTAGGCAGCAGGATACGGTGCAGCCGGGACCTGCAAGCCCACGGGCGCGCAGCCCGCCGGGGCCATGCTCCGGCCTCGTGGGCTCCCAGGCTGGGGGGTCCGGGGGGGGCCCGCGGGAGGCGGACGGGGATGGGATGTGGCCGGAGCCACCCTGCCTCGCAGCACCGTCGCCCACGCCGGCCCCCCCGGCTCTGGCCGGGAAATGGCAGCAGGGAACAAAGGCGGCTTGTGGCGGGCGCCGGGTCTCTGCCCTTCCTGCAGGAAGGCCCCGGGGCCAGACAAGGGGCCTGTGTGTGCGGCAGCGGGGGCCCTGCCAGGCCTCGCCGGATCCGGCCGCCGGCCAGCACGTGCCGGCAGCCGGCGGGGACTGGCAAGGGGGTGGCGAGTGTGGCCGAACAGCGGGGGCTGCCGCCTGTCCCTCGCGGCTGCCATCGTCAGCCTCAGCACTTGGCCGCAGCACCCGGGGTCCCCCAGGGCGCCCCATCCCTGCAGCCTCCGGGCACAGGGACGTGGGGTTCTGGGCTCTGCCTGCAGCTTCAGAGCGGGGCAGGACAGGGCAGAGTCAGAGCTGGGGCGGCCGGGGGGGCTCCCGGGGAGGGGACCTCGCTCCTGCAACGTGCCCACCCCTGCAACGTCCCCATTCCTATCCCTTGCAGTGTCCCCAAGTCCCCCCACAGGGGAGCTCAGCGCTGGCCCCGAACGGGCATGGGGGTGGCCAGGGGTCGGGGCTGGCCATGGCGGGGGCACCCCGAGCTTCCCCCGGCCGTGGCCTGCTCCGGGCAGACACCCCCGGCAGGCAGCAGCACTGCCGTCAGCACCCTCGCCTTAGCCCTGGCAGGGCGAGGGGTCCTGCCCCACCGTGGGGTGGGGGCACCCATGTGTGTCCCCCTCCCCGGAGTGGCTGCAGGGGTGTCCCCGTGCCTGGGGAGGGCGGGCGCGCGCGGGAGAGCACAGGAGACGGGGAGCCTGGGCAGATCTCTTTATTTCGGGAGAAGCATCTCGGGGAGCGGCTGGTTACAGGCGAGTCCCACTGCCCTGCGGAGCCCCGGCACCGGCCGGTGTGGGAACACGCTCCTCTGGCAGAGCCCACCCGCAGCTCCGGCCCTGCTCTCGCCAGGGCTGGACTTCCCTGGCGCTGGCACCGGGGGGCCGGCCACGCTGCGCTGGGCTGGGCTCACCCCAAACACCGGCCCAGGAGATCCCTGGCGCAGCTGCCGGGACCCCGGGGCGGGATGGGGCCGTGCCAGCACCGGGGCAGCAGGATGCTCGGAGGTGGCTGAGTGCTGGGGCTGGTACAGAGGGGCCGAGGGCCTCCCCTCGTGCCCCTCCCCCGCAGCCCCGCTGGTGCAGGGGATGGGGGCGGCAGGTCCCCATGGGGTGCTCGGGGCAGGAGCGGGGGGGTTCGGCCACCCCGAGCATCCCCTCCTTGGGAAGCGTTGCTCTGCGCCGGGACCGGAGAGGCGTCACCCGAAAGCGAACGCTGACAGCCGGGGCCGGGGTCCCGCAGGGCTGGAGGAGCCCCGCTGCCCCCGGGGCAGACAGCCAGTTAGTGCAAATGAGGTCTGTATTATTAAAGCTGGCGGCTTTGGGCTGGCGGCCCCGGTTCCGCCATCCCTGGCGGGGGTGGCAGCGAGGCTCGGGGAGGCACCGGGGTGGGCAGGGGGGTTCTGGCAGCGCCGGGCAGTGTCTTGGGGGGCTGTGGGGCCGGGGCAGG
>JAVKLA010000026.1:26899404-26970154 GCA_034782735.1 Sagittarius serpentarius
GTGCCCAGCTCGGGCCTGTCCCCCGTCCCCAGGCCCGGCCGCGGCCTCCCTCAGGCCCAGCTCCGGCCGTCCCCGCGCCCCAGGCCCGGCCCCGCCGTCTCCCGGCGCCGGGGGCCTCTCCCCCGCCGGCTGCCCAAGGGATCCGGGCCAGCGGCGTGCTGAGCCCCGTTCCCCGCGCCGGGCCGGCGTCGAAGCCTCCAGCCCCGGCGGTTTCGGGCAGGTTCCCCTGCCAAGGGGTTAGCGGGCCGGGTTGGGGCCCTGCCAGCCGGCCTCGGCTGCGTCCTGAGGCGGTTGCTGGGGTTGTTGGATAAGAGCTGCTGCGAAGCACGTCCCGGCCCCGGTTGGGAAACCCACGGAGCTCAGGGCAAGGGTCGAAGGGCCAAAAATAATCCGTGTTTATTTTTGCAACGGACTCCAGCTATTCGCTAATGAGCGTTCTGGATGGTGGCTCGGTGTGTCCAGAAAATGCCAGTGTTTCATTTTTGGGTTAAGGACGTTCCCAGGCGGGCAGCCGGGCCGGGGGTGGGGGATGCCGGGGGCTGGGTAACCCTGGCGGGCCGCCTGCCCTCGCCCTGCGCCGGGGCCGAGCTTGTCCCACCTCTCAGCCCTGCAGAGGAGAGGCAGCCAAGACCGAACAGCCAGCTTATTCTCTTTCTCCCCCGATTTTCCTCCCCTCCACCCCAAAAGCCAACAGCCCAGCCAAAAAAAAAAAAGGAAAAAAAGAAAGGAAAAGCCCAAGCCCCGTCAGACTTGGGTGGTTCCCCCCCCCCTAGGAGCCAGGCTTTGGTGGTGCGCTGCTGCCAGAACAACTGCCAGAGCCAGCCTCGGCGGAGCGGCCGGGAATCGGCATAACCACCGTGGGCACTGGTGTCTGCTGTGTGTCCTTGTGACAGCCCCTGAGGTCAGAGCTGGGAGCCTGCTCGGTAAAACGTGCTTTTAATTGTCGGTGGCGAAATAGAAATCCTCAGCTCCGTGCCTTTTCATTGCAGCAGCGCTGGGTCCTTGCGTGGTAACAAAAAAAAAAAACCAAACCCCAACGGTGGGTTGTGTCCTGTGAGCAGTGCAGGTGAAGAAATAAATTGCTTTCCGAAGGGGAAGACTCCCACGGAAGCCGAAGCGGTGCTGGCCTGCCCGCGGGCCAGCCCATCCGAGCGAGGCTCTGCAGCGAGCAGAGCTGTCTGCATCTGGGTGGTTCTGCACCTCCACTGCCATCATCCGCAGCCTGGATCCGCTCTGGAGGGTCCCGCTTGGCACAGGCTTCCACGAGGGATAACGTGCTGGTTTAGGGAGGTGAAAAAGGCGGTGAGCACCTCTGAACTCTAACTGTGGCGGGGAGGTGCTGTGTTGGGTGCTGCGTGGGTGCGAGGCCGCTCCCGCGCCCAGCTTTTTCAGGCTGGTGGGCTAGCAAGGGCCCGGGGACTGGAGCTCACGGAGGGTTTTTGGCTACAGAGGAAGGTGCAGGTGTGGGCGTTCACGTTAATACAGATGAAAGCGGCCGCAGCAGCGTTGCTAAGAAGGCGCTTAGCTTTGTGTACGGAGCTGGTTGGGGAGAACAGGGCAAGTCCCTGGAACCGCAGTATCAGGCGAGCAATCAGGAACTCGGTGTCTGATTCCTGGGCAGGCAGATTGTTTCATCTCGGCGACGTGAAGATTTGTGTGGCTTACTGGTTTTTTTTTTTCTTAATACTGACCGCATGCTAGCTGTTCTGCGAGAAATTTCTTTTTACAATCTTTATAGACGATCCTAAATCCTTAGGCCAGTTCACATCCAGTCTGCTCCATTAAGGAAACTGGATCTCTGCAGTCCCTCTGATGAAGCAAGGTTTATGCCTCCAAGGAATTTCCAGATGAGTTATTTTTGGAGGCCCTGCAGAAGTGTGGCAGCCCTGGTGATTCAGCTGCTGACTTGCTCTTCTCTCTGAGCAGAGGCAGAGCAGGGCAGGCACGGAGCAGTCCAGGGACTTAGTCTCTTTAATAAAATCACCCACGGGTGGGCTTTTCCTGCAAAAGAGGTACTTCTCGTTACTCTTGGTTTTTCACAACTGGTGTGTTCTATTGCTTCTGGGTTTAAAAACCTGCAGAGCAGCCCGTGGCACCTTGCCACCTTGCCAAGGGAACAGCCGGTTACAGGTTAAAACCCAAAATGTGCAGGTGAACACGGTCAATAAGGGGTTTGTTCGCTCTGAATGCGGGTAACTCGCAGCGTAACTGCACCGCGTCCCTTGCTGGGGTAGCTGGGAAGTTTGGTGGTGCTCGTTGCGCTCTGCTAATGCAGCTGAAAGTTAATGCGTCCTCTGAGATCACTTGGCCATTTGCTTTTTAGCTTTTAGAGCTGTTGCTCGCAGTTCAGTGCAGTGAATATCCTCAGATAGCATATGACACTTTTCCTTACGTGTTCCCTGGAAGCAGAAAATGAGGGTTGTGTTGGCCGCACGCAAGTCTGCAATAGCACAGGCTCTTACCGTGAAGCAGAGGTAGGTGTTTGATGGATTTTTGAAAGTGAAAGTGTTCATTTTTGACGGATTCTTGACGGTGAAAGTTTTTTTTCTTTTTTGTGACATGGCATGATTTTAATGATTAAAAAAATTTACAGCACCAGTCACTTTTCCCTGGAACAGTGAAATTTTTCAGGAGATGCAGGGAAGTGGTGTTTGTAGAGAGCAGAAGAGTGAGTTTTAGCAGTGTTTGCTCGATAGGCTCAGTTGCTTAGATTTCTGTGCACACTCAAGGATGCATCGGCAGGCTTTATCGCATGTTAGTATATGTTTCTGATTCCTAAGATTTTTTTTTTTCCCATAAGAATTTGAAATGGGTAGTTTTATGCATGTAGGAAAATTAGAGTTGGTGACTGAACTTCAGGGAAAATCAGATTTTCTCCTGGCTTTGACTTGTTTAAAGGCAAGCGTTTCTAGTGAGTGCTTAATCTTTAATCTTTTCCTGCGTATATCAGGTTTGATTTTGGTTACACTCAAAAGCACAGGAGCCATTTCGCAAGGCATAGAGACAAGGTGGTGTGTGTTAGAGAGCCAAGAAGGACAGCCAGTCCACAGTCGAACCCCCGGGGTAGTGCAGACCCCGAAAGGTGCTCGACCTCCCTCATCTCCTAGCAGTCTATTTTTGCGCTAGAGCACATGTTTTAGGAAAACACAGTGTCATGAAGAAGGCCGGCGGCTGGTCCCCCTGCCGCTGCGCAGGATGTGCTGACAGTCACCCTGCCGTTATTGTTTTCACCCGCTGGTGGTTATTTTTAGCTTGAATTTGTCTAGCCAAATCTTCCAGCCCTGGGATCTTTTGTATACGCCCCCCTAAAAGAGGCAAGAGAGGCTCCTCGCAGACATTAGTACAAATATCACTTTCAGGTGGTAGATTCTCTTTTCTTTCCAGTTTCTTACTGTAATCTGTCAGTTGCCCGAGTCTAACCTATTTAATGCAGGTTTTGCTCATTTTGCTGCTGGCAGTCATCCTTAACCTGGGGTTATGTCAAATGTTTTATGTGTACTATCGGCTGTTTTGGTCAAAAGTTTTTAAACTTTATCTCAATAAAAATAGGAAGTTTGCTCGATAGCCTGTTTTTCATTAAATTGTGTTAACTGGTATCAGTGAGGCTGCTCTTCTTAATTTTTCCCTTGATTGCCTTCTGTGCAGACCAGCACGGGCGGACAGTGAAGTGTCACTGCTGCTGCTTACACTGGGGACCTTCAGGTTGGGCTTCAGTTGTGTTTGTAGGAGATCGAGGGAAAACTGTCTGTGAAGGGGCTGGGCTTTGGATGACTGGGGTTCATTCCCGTAATCGTGATACCTTTCATCTACAGCCGTCTGCTTTGCTGGATTCATACCTGCTCCGTCTCCATACAATAATACGCAAATAGTTCAGGTCTGCATTCGCCGGAGTCCTACTTCATTTCATACTGAGATTGCTTCCTGTGATCTTGCATCCATGGGGATGCGGGCCCATATCTGCCATGCTCTGCCTGTGCTGGAGGAGGTCTGGGGCCTCGTTTGGGTCCCCGTTCTGGCATCATTGAGGCAGACGAAGAAGGATCCTGGTGTGGATTTCCCCGGTCTCTCTCTCCTGCAGCAGTTAAAAGATGGGCTGTGGCTAGCATGGCGAGATTGACCCCTTCTCTGGGCGTCGTGAACCTCACGTGCCCAGGCAGTGCTGCGCCCGGGAGCCAGAGCCCGGGAGGCTGAACCCCCTGGTGCGGTGGTGGCACAGGGCAGGGTTTGGCATTTACTCGTGCCAAGGCACAACAGCTCCTCCTTCCCTTCCTTTCGTGTCCTCCCTGCGCCTGTCTCCTGCTTCCCTGTCTTGATTCCTTGATCACAAGATTTCTGGAGTCGTCTTTGCTCTTGTTCTAGTGGTGTTTAACACGTGGGATTCTCACCCCAGCCGAGGTGGGGCGGTGCCTTACCAGAACACAGGTTATAGAAGTATTAAGATGATATCAAAAGAAAACCTGAATGCATATCCTTGGAGTTACTACGTTTGCCTGTGGCACTTTGAGCCTAAGCTACACATAAAAACAAGGAACATCAATGTTTAACAAAGTAAGTGTGATGAAGGGGGGCTCCAACTGTAAGCTTTTAACTAGTGCTTAATTTGATAGGGGAAAAAAAATATTTCTGCACGAGAATGCTGTGTCCAAGCACTGCAGCTGAGAGCTCCTGTACTTGTCATTCGAAGATGCAGGGTTTTATTGAAAGCTAATCCTGTGCTACAAAATCTCTAGCTAGGAAAGTGATCGTTTTCGGACTTTGAACTTGCAGTGAAATCTAGAAATGAAGAGAATGTGGATTTGGTGTCCTTTGAAAGCTTGATGCAGTAATCTTGCAAGGTGGGAACACAAACGGATGGTTACTTCTTTATCCACCAATTTAAATGTTATCATTGCTAGTTGCTTAGTTAATGCAACATTATGTTAGCGCATTTATTTCATGGTGCTGAAGTTTACGTCACCCACCATGATGCCAAAATCTACATTTGTTCTCTATTCCTTTGCCAGAGCCTCTGATTTCATCCATTGCAGCAAGTAAGATGTTTTCATGAGTTGCCTTTAGAGAAAGTCTTATCATTTGAAGTCAGGAGATCAGTATAAAATCAGTGGTGTTAAGATACAAGCAGCTAATAGAGATATCATTGATCTGGCTGCTGCGTAAACAGAACCACTGCAGGATTTCATCCCCCGCTATCAGTGTGCTGGAAACCTCCGAATCCTCCTGTAGCCTGCCCTGGACTGCAGCCTCGAGGAGGTACACGACCCGGCCTGCCAGAACGCACCTTCCCTGCAGTGGCTCTTACAACCCCGTCTTTCCCACAGACCTGGAGGAGTTTGGGAAGTACAATGACCTGCTACGCTTTTCTTGCTTTACGGGGAAGCGCTTTTTAAAGCAGTCTTTGTCTCCAGGACTAGAAGGATTTTGCTACTGTGCCTTTTGCTTTAACTGCAGTTAAGTCTTTCTAGGTATGCACTTACACTGGGTAGAAGTTGCACGTGCGAGTGGCACCTTTGGGCTGGGCAAGGGAGAAGAGTAGTTTTGGGAAATACTTGGAAAACTCTGCCGGGAAATAGTCAGTGTTCTTTACCGGCTTGATTGGAAACCTCAGTGGACTGCACAGCCTTTATTTCCTTTAGGAATGAAACTCATCTCGAGGAATCACCATTCTGAGAGCTGGAGAAATGACTCTCTTTTGGCATCAAAGTGCAGCCCGTGTAGAAGAGGAGCGTGGATGGGCGTGCACTCGGGCTGGTAGTGCTGCTGGGGAGCTCCTGGCTCCTGCCTGCTGATTCTGTTCCCTGGGTTGGCCCAGAAGCTTGGAGCGATGCTCAGCTGGATTGGAGCGTGGATTTTCTTTTTTTTTTTTTTTTAAATTTATTTATTTATTGCTTTGAAAAGCAATTTTCTTCATGCCTGATATGCCTCCCAGGTACTATTTTCAAATGGGCAGCGTTGCTGGTAGAGCTCGCGGTGCCCCTGCCAGGATGCTGTCTGCTGTCATGGGGCTGGAGCAAAGAAGCGGCAGAGGTGAGCTCTCTGGGGTGTTTGTTTTCTCAGGAGCTGTGCCGGTGCAAGTACGTAGGGAGCTCGTGTTCGGACTTTCCAAGCTCCTTACGGCCTTTGCCCTCACCACATCCCGGTGAGAGAAAACCTGACTTTAATTTTGACCGCCTGGAAAGCACAGGCGGAGGAGGCTGAGCCGTCGGAGCACAGACCTGAGCATCAGAGCAGGGATGCGGTAACCCTGCGTCGTGCCTGACCCCGGCGGCCCAGAGGTGCCTGGGGGAGCAAACAGGCCTCGCGCGTGACTGGAAACAGAGGCTGGGTGGGGTTGAGTCTTTTCGGTGCCTTCATCGCCCAATCCTCTTTCCTCAGGTCTGCGGCGTACAGCTGTGCCTTTTGGTTTGGCCTTTCCTAAGGTGAGGCAGGGACACGCGTGTACACGTGCATACGCGCGGGCAGTCCGAAGCGGCAGTCCTCCTGTCCCTCCTTTCCTCTCAGGAGGGAATGGAACGGTAAATGTGTGATGAAGCCTCCTGACACCCCTTGTGCTGTGGTCGGCAGGGTCTGTGATGCTTCGATGGTCATGGCGAAATGGGGCGTGCCTCATCTGAAAGGGAGTAAGAAAAAAAGAAATTGGCTTTTCTGTTGCCTGCTCGGTTTGTGTTTGGCTTGCAGCCTACTTGGCGTATATTGGGACGTCGTAATTATCTCCTTGCTAAGTGCTCTCACCTGCCCTTCCTTCGGGCAGAGGATGGATGTCTGTCCGGCGCACGCTGTGTTTTAGACCGATGCTGCGGGGGGAACCGTGTTATCGTGCTCTGAGTTTTGTTTCAAGAACTGCCTGGTTTTCGGTGAGGAAAGAGAAGTAAAAGGGCGTCCTGGTGTAATTCCACATGGCTTTGTTTGTTTAAAGGAGGGTGTATGAGCAGGGGATTGAAAAGCAACAGTTTTCTGTGAGGTTATCCCTCTGCTTCTAAAAATTCTGCTTTTGCTTACTCAACTTGGAGGCTGCGCTGATTGAAAAAAGGCGCCGGTGGTGGCACTTGTCCCGCTGTAGTTCTCTGAGCCCAGATTCAGTGCTTGGTTACCCTTCTGCCGCCTTCAGCTGCTTGAATGTAACCGGCCTTGCATTTTGGTTTTGAAAGTCCTAATGGCACAACCTATTAGTGCTGAAAAAAAACCTGTTTTTAAACTTCACTGATTAGCTTTGCTATAAAAACAATGCGAGATAGGGAGAAATAAACTCTTAAGCAGGCAGAGCAAGCCAGAGACTGGGCCGCTGTGGTTCTTACTGGCGCAGCTCTGGGATTCCCACCAGAACGAGCCTTCTTGTACCTGGTGGGATACGTGTTCCCTGGGTGGTCCAGCTGCGTTGAACCGCACTGCGGATACCTGCTGAGGCAGGACCATGTGCTGGAAACGGGAGACAGGACTTTAACTGCTGTTTGGGTGAAGGTCTGCAGCGCGAGCTGCGAGTCCCTCCGGTCCACGGCTGGAGAGGGAGATTCGATCACCCTTTGTTATATCGTAGTCAAGTGCTATTAATAACGTGGCTTTTTGGCCTCTTTTATGCTCCGTCCCTGTTACAGAGTACAGCCTTCGGGACCTTCTGTTTCCCTGCCTCCCGCCCTGAGGACTTCAGTTTGCTTCTGGAGTTTGAGATGTGTTGTGCGTGTGTAGGCAACGGCTGCCTTGCTGACCTGTCTGCCTTTGCTTGTGTGATCTGATCCAAATGGGTCTCTCTGGCAGACTTTAATTTTAACTTTCCCTTCATTTTAATCAGGCCCTGCAGTCCTGCATGATTAATTTTCTGGCACCTCCATAACTCCGGTTCATTTTTTAGCAGTTGATGCTGGTCCTCAGGCAGGCGCAGGTGATGGACTCTTTAATTAAGGCATTGCTCCGTTACTCCTGCAGCACATGTGAGCCTTGAGAAGCTTCTGCCTCAAACTGTGAGCCTGTGTGTTAAAAATCAGCATTGTGCCAGCACGGCTCACCTGGGAGCTGAGTGTTGGGCACCGCAGTGGATGTGTTACCAATGAATTATTCTTTTAACTTACTAAAACCAGACAAATGTCAACCTCATAGCTGCCAGAGTGGGGTCGGTGCAGCTGTGTATTGAGGTGAGCTTTTCTGTGCCATCCCTGCTGCGGGGCTGGGGACCCAGGTGGTAACGGGAGCGATGGCACGACCGTGCCCAGTTGAAATACTTGTTTTTACTAGCAGTTACGGGATGGAGTACCCACCTCTACAATCGATACGAAAATCATCAGAGGAACATAAGGAAGTCATTAAGATAACTGCGCGCGTTTTTGTATGTGAATTGTCTATGCTTGTTTGTTTTATCTTTATGAAATAGTATCAGGATGCTTGTTTGTTTGGATTATGGACCTATTTTTAAGTAACCTATTTTTTCCACTTTGGAAAATGGATTAGCTCACTGTGTATCACGGACATCTGCGCAGGCTGACTTTGGGAACCACCAAGTGTTCCTTGAAGCTGCTCTCTCACCAGTGTGAGCTGTTGCCTCTTTGTCTGGCAAGTATATATACGTTGCTAATCTTTGCTGTAAGAGATGTCTGCAGGATCCACAGAGGCAAAAGCAGCATTTCTTTGTACGCGCACTTTATCCTACCAAGGAGCTCTCTCTACTAGGTCGTCTTAATTGCGCTGTCCCTTCACCTCTTCCAGGGCTGGAAATCACAGGCGGCTTTACTGATCCCAGCCAGGCTTCAGAAAGGGGAAGCAGTAGCAGTTGGATGGGAAACGGTGATGTTTGTTAACAAACACACACTCGCGCCGCGTGTTTTGCAAGAAAAGACGCTATTTTTGTAGCTAAGTATTTCTTACATCTTTTCCCCTGAAGGGCAGAGTTTTAAGGTCAGTTTAATTCATTCCTTCAGGTTTTGAGCTCTGGTGCCTGAAATTTTGCGATTCTCAGAGGACAGAAACATAATAAACACGAGAACTTTAAGAATGTTCCTCGTCTGAATTACAAATGAACAGCTTGCTTGTTTGAACAGTCTGCCCCTTTGCTAGTCAAGTTAAGCTTTGTATTGCAGGAAAGGGAGAAATAATTCAGGATTAAAGCTGCTAAGCAATGCGTATGTTTAGAGTTGTAAGAGTGCCAGTACATAATTAATGTGTGAGCAAGCCAAAAAAAAAGTTGGGGTTTTTTCCTTCATATAGATAGACAGATGCAGGATAAAACCTGATTTTTTTTGGTGAAGAAATAATTTCTGAAGATATTATTTTCCAAGTAGCTGCTATTATTAATGCCACCCGAGTTTTTCGTTCTAGCTGCTTTGCAGTTTTAAGGCAAAAATCAAAGTATGTCATCTTGTGCTGACCTGGAGTACTTGTGCTTATTATTGAAAAGCTCCAGGGTTTCAAGTATGGTGAGGATAACCTCCAGAACAGTCAGCCCGTTGAAGTATTATTCCTTCCTAATCCTGCACGCGATGGCTCTCCCGACCTGCTGAGGATGTCTGCCAGCACTGAGGACTAGGGATGGTTGTTACAGCTAATTGCTGACGGGAAAAAGCGATGGTGGTAACAGGCTGTGAGGTCCTCATGGAGCCTTTAAGCTGTCTCCTCTTTTTGATATTTCTACAGCTGGATCAGAGTCTGACCCTTCATCAGTGGCATTAAACTTGTAGGAAGTAAAAATGAATCAGGAATAAAGCATTTTTGTGAAAATGGTCGATTAAAGATCATCTCTGAGCATTTCGGAAAGGAGATAGCAATTCAGTATTCCTTGTTATTTCACGGTGTATCTGTTCTTTAAACTACAAAATGAGGAGTGAAAATTTTTTGTCTTTTAAAATTGTGGAAAAGGTCAGAAAGGAACAACTTGTCTATGCCCACGCTTTTAGCAGCGTGATTTGTGAACCCTTGCACATCTAGCTATGCCCCCCTGCACAGGAGGGCAGGGGCTGGTTCCTGGTGGGGCAAGCCCCAGCACCTTAAAGCAGGACTGAGGCACAAAAATATTGCAGCTTGGTGAAACTCGGGAGGGGTTTTTGCTGGTGTAGGATCACGCTGGGCTCTGCTGGAGCAGCCCCCATCTCCGCTTTGTAGCGGATGCCCATGGTCTCGGAGGCTGCGCGCGGCTTTTTTGGGTTCCCGGCTCTCCCCTCCCGGGGGTGACCCATAACGGGATGCCACCAGTAGTGATCAGGAGCCTCGAGGCAAAAGGTGTTGGAAAGCCTTTCTGCCAGCCAGGCCGTGTGGCGGGGAGCCTCCAGGCTGGGTTTGGCTGCGGGTGTCCCTAGAGGCGTGAGTTGCAACCCTCTGCCACCGTGCTGGGAAGGTGAAGAGGTTCCTCAGCCTCCAACAGGAGTGGTGGCTTGAAATGGCACTCCTGCAGCTTGACTTGCTTTAAGAAGAGTCGTTTAATTAAGCTGTGTCCTGGAGGCCCTCTGAATAAAGGAGGAGATGCTCCAGGAGGTGTGAAACTGGGGAGTGAGAAAACTAGCTTTGAAGATGCTGACGCATTTGTGGGAGTGGTGACGGCAACACAGCCGGCAGCCCTGCGGGCAGAGGGACCTCTCGGTGGGGCAGGGACTGGCGATGTCCTTGGCCACCCTTGGCTGCTGTCTTCTGGCCCTGGCAGAGCACAGAGGTGCCAGGGTCACCTGGCCATGGCCGCGATCGCTGGAAACCAGAGTGCTTCCAGTCCTGTGGAGCCTCGGTGCGTCTTAAGAATGGTGGGAACACCGTCCTGCTTTCCTTCAGCACTTGCCGAAACCGCTCCTGGAGGCTTGTCTCCGTGCTGGAGCACACCGATCCGTTTGTTACCGTAATGCAAACCTTTGGAAATCGCTCAGCCGTCCAAAAAGCTCTCAGCAGCTGCTGCGAGGGCAGTGGGCCTTCTGTGGTTGTGGTCTCTTCGTGCAGGTGGAGGAGAGGCAGGGCTGTGTTGGATGCAGGGAGCACCACGGCTGCCGAGCGTCCCGTGGCATGGCACACCCAGGGTTGTGCTGCTCTTGGTGGTTTCTTGTGGGCAGTGCTGTTTCCTGAAGATTTACATTCTGTGTTTTGTAGATAAACAGCTTTTCCTGTTTCTCATTTGTCTTAATTTGTTGTATCATTTAGAAAAGAGATGAAAAGGGATATTTGGGGGCACTTAGAGCACCTCTCGGACGCTGCAGGCAGCAGGATGAATTCTACAAAAGTTTTGCTTACAGCTGTTGGTATGAAAAGTGGGAGGTGGGATCTCTTGTTATTTTTTCTCCCACCTTCCCGCTCCCCCCGCCTTGGGAAAGGAGAAGTTTCATGCTTACGTGACTTAGTAAGGGTGGAGTTCAACCCTTTGAGTTTGTCATTTAGAAGCTGTATCTGAATCTAAATGTCTAGTATCCCTGTGCCGTCACTGCAGAGATGGATATCTTCAAATGGTTGTTTCATCTACCTGTGTTAGAGGGGGGAATGGCTCTCCAGAGGTACCTCTTCCTTTCCGTGGGCTACAGAGGGAGCTTAAGCAGCCGGTGCTAGGTGAGATGTCCCTTTTGCAGTGACAAGTGGCATTGTCTTCTGACACCACTCTGGAGCTCCACGCTCCAAGAGCTCAAGTCAGAAGACAGCTCAGTTTTCATCCTGCACCCTGCCTCCAGCTTGCTGCTCAGTGTTTGCTGTAGCATTACGGTTTGGGTAAGTTGTCCAACTGGTTTGTTTTTCATCTTGTGGCTATTTTCAGCCACTCAGCCTAACAAGGTGAAATGTCTGAGATGCTTTTCTGTTCCCTGTGACTGTGCTATAAGGAGGTGTACCGCTTACCCTGCAGGCTCCCCGGCGGGGAGGGGCTCACCCCAACCTTTCCTCTTCGGTAGCCCTTGGCTACTTTCTGGCCCGGTCTGTTTGCACCACTTAGGTCTTTTGCTAGAAAAACAGCCAGTCTCTGCACAGATACCCTGAGCACAGAGAGCCCCAGATCCCTGCCTTTACGATCGCCCTGTCGCCATCCTGAGAGGCTGAGGCCAGGAGTGCGGGCAGGATCCAGCAGCTTGGCTAGAACCGACTCTTCCAGGCGCTGCATAGGAGAAGCAGCGGGAAAGCCAGCGAGTAGTGCCGCCTCGCTGTAGCTGTGGGGATGTGGGCAGTACCGCTCTTGGTCCGTGCCGAGAGCATCTGTACCGGGGTGGAGGTTGCCCGAGATGCGAGAGCAGGGGGAGGTTTCACCCCACTTCTTCCTTATTCCAATCGTAAATGCGTAATTTGTTCACTCTTGCAATTGTACTTGTGATTCCTTTGGGGTTGGGAGGGACTCTCAAACTGCAATTTGCTGAGGTAGGATTAATTTTTAAAACAAACCCAACTCTTGCTCCTTGGTTAAAGTCCAGAGAGGACCTGTGAACAAAGGTGGTTCCTCTCCAGCGTCTGCCAAACGACTGCTCTGGGAATGTCACTTCAAACTCCGCAGAGTTCCTTGCGGTCTCTAGTATATTTAACCTCATAATACTGCAGGATGTGGAAGCACTAGTCTTCCTATTTCAAATGAAGGATTAAAGTGCAGAGGTATCATTGTCATGCAGGAAGTCATCTGGCAGAGCAGGGACTCGAACCCTGTCACAAATGTCAGCCTGGTGGCCCAGACTGTGGGACATCCATCATTTCCCGGGCACGGCTACGGAGCAATTCGTAATGGGGGAGTTCACGGAAATCTGGGTTGGCTTATAAAGTAAATTTAGCACCTTGATGTGAATCTGTTTGTCTGCTGGGTCAGCTACCTTGACAGAATCTCTCCCACACCTTCAGAAACGTGTCCAGATGGAGAAGCAGCAAGTGGCTGTGAATAAACGCTTTTCTCAGGCTCATGGGGGGAAGTGACACGCTGTGCTCTGCTCATCACTCTGCATTCGAATGTCACGGTGGGGCTGGGCGACACGCTGCGTCTCTTTCTGGAAGCTGTCACTAGTGGCATTGGGCATCTCAGACCCACTATATTTATGCTAATCTAGAAACAGAATAGAAATCCAGTATTGGAACCTTAACAGCCAAAAGTAGGCTTCTTGTCCATGATAGTTCAGCAGATCGCTTTGTTTGTGAAGGCAGAGGAAAGGTTTGGTTTGGGGTTAGCCAGCAAGGAGGCCAGGGTTGCCAAAGGCAAGTTCTTGACCGACGAGGCGGTCGGCAGCTGCACGTCCCTCCAGGATGCAGATTGCCGAGAGGAATGGTTTCCCTTTGTTTTGATAACTTTTTCGTAGCCGTTTGCTTGCTCCTTCATACGAAGAGGGTTTGCAGAAAACAGTTTGTGTTGCGGGTTTGAGCTTTGCAGAGCTGGGCAGCCCTTTAACCGTGCACCTGGCGGTCAGGGTGTTCGATGTGACTGGTGTGTGGCCTCCCGTGGAGGTACAGCTCTGCTGCCGTGCCCGAGGAGGAAAATCCAGTATTGCTGATAGAGTTTTTTTTAACCTTAAGTTCTCATCCATAGTAGCTTTAGCTGGTGTGTCTG
Source organism: Sagittarius serpentarius (assembly GCA_034782735.1). NCBI lineage: Eukaryota > Metazoa > Chordata > Aves > Accipitriformes > Sagittariidae > Sagittarius > Sagittarius serpentarius. The sequence goes on from JAVKLA010000026.1 coordinate 26,912,858, forward strand.
TGGATGAGAACTGAAGGAAAAGGCAACAGGCGTTTGTTTGTACCTGCTGCCGAGGCCACTCTCCCTCCAGTAGGGCAGTGGGGACGCTCCTCGCTGACGGCAGGCAGGCGCCCGCCTCCGAGCGTACGTGGGCTGTCGATCGGGCGGAGCGGGAGATCCCTGCAGCTGGCGCAGGCCCAGAGAAGGTCCTCGCTTCTCGCTCCCCTAGATCTGTCTCCTGCGGTTAGGCTTGAGAGCTGGCTGGTGGTAATACCAGTGCCAATAAAGAAATAAAATAAAATTCCGAAGAATTGTAAGTAACGCTAGAGAGTGCATTCTCTTCAATTGTGTTACTTTTAATTGCAGCCGTCTTCCAGTAGCTTGCCATTATTTATTCAAAACATAAGTGAACAGTAGTTACTGCCATTATAAACCCATTTTACAGCCGCCTTGTCTGCATGCTTGGCTCCATGTAGTGTTTGCATGGGAACAGTGTGTGCGGTTGACATGAGGTCTGCTTTTTTTGATACTGCCTAAATTCTTCTGAAATGACCAAGCTCCTAATGAAGGTTTGCTTACTGGTGGCAAACCAGGTATATACTGCAAATACAATTATGTGGTTTCTTGGACATTGCACCAGAATATAACTGTCTTAATGAAAAGAGAAAATTTGCATCGGAAAGAAAGAAGGAAGAGGTTTTCTTGTTCAAGAGAGTCTTCATGTAAGCATTGGTAAAAGGGCACATGGAGGCTGCAGTGCAGCACGTGAGAAAGGAGACCTTTTAGTGGAGGGGAGTGTTGTTACGGGATCAGGAAACTGCCGGAAGGTTGCCCAGTTTGAAGCAGAAGAGGAAAGCTGGCGGCACCTTTTCCCCTTTATGCTGATGCTGGAGGTAATATTTTCTGCCTGAGGAGTTAAGAGACGAGAGTGTCTTTCTTCCTATTTAATGAGGAACTGAAAAAGATTCAGAGAAGTCCGGACTTGTATTCCTGAAACACCTGTCTGTTTGTGTTAGGATTTGGCAGAGAATTTTACTGGTAGCCAGTTACGCCTTTTGTAAACACAGTTCTTTAACTTGCATGTAGCTGATGCTGAATAATGAATCAACGTAACCCCAATCCAGTACAGCAGAACAGAAATAACCCAGAATTTTAAGTGCTGACAGATTTTTTTTTTTTTCCCAGTCTGATATAGCCAAGTGTTACTGCTCAGATCCTGGTGCTGCTGCTCCCCCGGTCCCCACAGACACAGTGTCTGCCCAGGAGAGCTGCAAGGAATTACCACTCACTGATGATGACTTTAAAAAAACCATCAGATACGGGGTAACTGTGTAGTTCTTTGTAGGTCATCGTAAAGCGAGCAGTCTTTTTTCCAGAGCTCCTCTCATCAAATACAGCCACTTAATAAAGAAAAGAAACTCTGTTTTCATCAGACAGCCAAAGGGAACAGCAGCCTCGGTGGGCTGCGAGCAGGACGTCGCCCCATCAAAGACCGTTTCAGGCTGGAGGCTGCACAGTGGGAGCGCAGCCAAGCCGAAGATGCTCCTCACCCGACGTGCTTGTGTGTAATGAGGCAAATGGGTTGTGTGTGCGATGCAGTGGCCTGAAGATGAGCGCTACAACTCTTTTCCGCGTCTATGGATGCCATAATAGCTGGTAGAAAGCCCAGAGAGTAAAAGCTTCTAAAACGGTGATCGTTTGGCTTTGCTGGTGCTTCTAACTCAGATGCTTAATGATCTGCTGCCTTCGAGGTATGGCTGTAGAAGGTGAAAGGGACTTAGAAGAGATTTATCAGTAGCCTAATGATTGCTAAACTTAGTTACTTGTTTCCTGGCTCAGGGTGTGTGGAAATGCTGTAGAGGTGATAGTTCTGCTCTTGGGAAATAAACATTGCCAGCACATCCAGCGGCAATGGTCCCGTGCTTGTACTGGTCAAAAGGCTTTGGCGGGACAGAGTTTATAGGGAGAAACACAATACATCTTTTTTTTTTCTTTTTTTTTTTCTTTGCAGATCAGCTGATGTAGCCTGAAAAAAATAAGACAAACTTTTTCAGCACAAATGCTTTCCCCCCTCCCCGCCCCCCTCTCAGTGAAGTTGCCAAAAACTTGGCAAATTGAGCTTCTCCGTTGCAGCACCAGCCTGGTCAGCCCTGCAGCCAGGTGAGCTGGGGAGCAGGAACGGCCGGGATGGGTCGGAGGGACTCGGCTCTGGTTCACGCAGAAGTGCTGGCTGATGAGCGGCAGTTTTCCCCAAAGGAGAGGCAAATGGGTGTCTGGTCAGGGGCTCGCCTCGGTTATTAATCTCTCGCGGCAAACTTTGGAAGGCAAATGAGGGCTGTGAGCCTCCCCTTGGCAGGCACCCGCCGTCAGCGTGGCCGGGGGGGCTGCCAGCCGCTTGCGCCGTGGGGAAACTAAAGAAGTTTGCCCAGGGGCTTTTCAGAACCGTGGCTGTGCTGAGCAAAGCCAGCTGCTGTAGCAAGGGCCCTGCAGCCTGGCGCTATCAACATTGGGGTTAAGATTTCATGCGTTACGTTTTGAATGCTGCCTGGTGCATGGACTGATGAAGCTGAAATCTGTGTTTTAATGGGACCAGAAGCCCGTTTTGCTGCAGCTCCCCCGTAACTCTCTAAACAGAGTGGGTACATTTTCCACTGAATCGTCCAGCGCCATATCCATAAAATCTTCATTCTTTACGGATGAGAACAGGGCAGTCACTCGCTCTATTGGCTGTGTCATTATAATTACCTTCTTTACATCTCTTTCAAGAAGAGACCAGATGCATGTTTCTGTTAGGATTTAACTATTTTTAAGCTGCCTACGACAATAATATTGTTCTTTTAGTCTCTTCATGTTTGTGCAGTAATCACTACTTTTATTTTTACTATGGATACTGAAAGCTACTATCTTTCTCGAATTTGGTGGTTTATGTCATGCAAAAAGTCGTGGTCCCTCCTATATGTGTTTTGGAATAATAATGTTTTAAAACAAGTCAAGACTGTTTTCTAATTTAGAAGTACATAGCTTAAATAGCCTCTTCCATTGTTGGAAGCTATGGTAGTCTATAATTAACTTAAACATAAATTAAGTATTCTGTTTCTGAATGCCATTAATGGACACTTAAGGTGATTACTCATGTTGGTCATAAACTATTATAAGCTGCTGTTTGATTCAGCTTGAAATTTATATTCTGATGTCTGTCTTTTCAACAGGTGAAGTGCTTTGCTGTAGGAGCTTTATAAAGTTCAAAGCAATTTCCTTGATAAGAATATTGTTATTCTAAGGAGACTGTAATACATGGTATTCCCATTAAAGTGTAGCCAGCCCTCAGTACAGGTTGCAGATGCTGCTGGCGTGGCCGGGAGGACGCAGAGCACGGGTGCTGGTGAGGAGCAGGGTCACGCTGCCAACAACATCTTGCCGTGGCAGTGAGCCCACCTCGATGACTGCATACGTATCTCCCATTTCTGATTTCTGATTCAGTGGTCTGCCCGCTGTAAGCTGCGTTGCAGGCACCCACACATGTGGGAAGGTATGTGAGGGGGAGGGAAAATAATTTCCATAATCCCAAACCAAATATAAAGTTCTGCTGGGAATCATTCCTTAACCAGAGGCTGGTTAGTGCTTAGCGACGCAAGGGTCTCGTACCTCCGTACCTGAATTGTAAACCCATCTGCGTGTGGGATTTATGGAGCGCCAAAGAACAAGTCCGCTTAATTTATTTTTTTGCCCTCCTTGTGCTGCTCCGCACGCCCAAGCACCCGCTGTGCCGTGGAAGCACACCCGGGCTGCTTGCTTCAGGGACCAAAGCTCAGGCATTTCTCAAATCAGACTCTCCTGTTCCCTTCCCAAGTCGTACATGATTTATCCTTCTCATTGAAACTCTGTGGGGCGAGTTTCTTACCGAATAAATAGTTATGGAAAAGATACTGTTTGTTCAGCTGAAGTAATGACGAACAGGGTCAAACTCAACTCCAGTCTTCTGGCTTTCTGCCCGGGGTGGCTTTGAATGGCACTTTCCATCCTTGGCTCTTAGAAATAATGAAGAGATTGATCACGTAGTTCCTGTTGTGAAAGCTAGCTGGGAGTTCAGGAGCTAGTAATCAAATTAACCATTGTGCAGGTTTAAATAGCACATCTAACACCTATCATACGCCGCATGTGTGGTAAGCGTTCACTTTGCCAAGGTGCAGTAAAACGTATACATGCGTGTACTGCAAAGCTGTAACACGGGCAAAATGTGTTAGTAATGCTCAGTCTCTTGGGAAGGTGAAAAGAGGATTTCTCTGCAATATGCAGCGTTTGCTCTGACGGTCTGTTGCCTGTGAGCTGTAAGACTTGTGGAGAAAACAAAAGGTACAGATAAATAATGATTGCTGCGTGGGGTTGTGCGGTTTGAGTTGCTGAATCCCTGAAAGGTGGGGATGGTCCGAGGTGGTGGTGGGACGCTCTCTGTCCTGGCGGGATTCAAGCCAACTTCATGAAATGCCCTGGCTACAGTCTTTGATTAAGGCGTCTCTTGCTTCCTCTGGCATTTCCTTAATTCATGAGTCCTCTCCAAATTACTGCCGGTGGACTCAAACGCGGCGCTCTGCGGTCAGATGCAGCAGTAATGGCTTTTGGGCTGTGCTGCGCAGTGTAAGGCAAATGGAGCCTTGGTCTGGGTCACGAGCCCCCGAGCGCTGCGTTAACGTGCTGCCCTGTGGTTCTTGGGCTCTTGCACTCTGATGCCCCAGCTGACTCGTGTTTGGACAACTGCCTCTCTCTTCTGCTTTAATTCAACTTAAACCCGCATCCTATCCGCACCCCTCTGCGGGAGCGTGGCCGCGCTTAGGACAACGGCGTCTTGTAACACCTGTGATGTGGCCTCTCTGGTCTGCTTAGTGGGAAGCAGCAGTGCAGACAGCAGCTAAATCATGGCTTAAAAATGATGGGGGAAAAGGCGAGCTGATGTACTGCGGGTGAACCCTAATATCTGGTCGAACGTACAAGGATGGGGCATATTTTCAGCAGCTTCTACGCTGCCAGGCTGCACGGAAAACATACGTGCAGGGTAGGCTTTGGGTAGTCTCAGGGAGGATTAAACAATGTAATTTAATGAAGTCAGTGGAACAACAGCTGTGTTAATAACAGAGCTGTGCTAAGGAAGAATTCCGCATTTTTCTGGTCTCTTCCTTGTGTTTTTTACTTTAGAGAGAACAATTTTGCTTTAAAATGCTGAACATTAACACGGATTGCATCATGCTGAAACTCTTCCCTGCGTGTAGAAGATGAGGACCACATTGTCCAATGAGTTGTCAGCTTGCCTTTTAAAGCCATTTGATTACTGCAGATAGCCTTGAAGATTTTTTGAAAGACTGTCTTGGGGGAAGGAGCAGAAGTGGTTTGTGATCACTGAAATTGCTGCTGTTCCAGAAAGCGCTAATGGCCGTGCCCTCGTCTGATCTGCCGGCAAGCCAGGCTTGGGAGCTTGCCCCTTGGAGTTTCAGTAGCGTTTTTTCAAGCTAAGGGCGAGGTTTCATAAGATGCTGAACTGCCTGAATAACAGCTTGCCGTTGCTGAAAGCACTTCCTCCTTCCCTCCTGGTTTTGGCAGCGCCTGCTCCCGCACCCCCGGCAGTTCGGTGCTCAGCAGCCGCAGTCGGTCTTGGGTGGCCCCGGGGCCAGGGGAGGCCTCGGCGTGGTGGTGGTGGGTCTGTGAGCAGGCTGCCGGTGTAATGCTGATGAGGCGTGCTCAGAACAGCCGGCTGAGGTCTGTGTGCTTGGTGTGGATGCTCGATCAGGGAAGACAGCCAGCCAGCCTCGCGGTCCTCTGGTTTTAGAACCTGGAGGTGGTGGCGGCGGCGGCAGCAGCGCAGGCATCTCGCCCCAGGCCGAGTGCAGTCAGCACTGCTGGGACCCCTCCCGAATGAGGAGCCCCATCGTTTCGGTGCTCTTCTTAGTCAGCATCCTGTTCTATAAAGTTCCTCTTTCGCTGATCACCTACAGGAAGAGGTCCCTTTACTGAATGTATTATTTGTCAAAGTGCTTTGCAGGTGTGAATCTCCCCGCTCTGTCCTCCAAGAGCAGCATTTCCATTTTCCAGTGTAGCAAAACAGGACATAAAATACCTGATTTAACCTGTGTTCCACAGTGAGTCATTTCAGGACCTTTTTTTTTTTTTTGGCTTGAACTGGGATGGCTTTTTTCCTTTTTTTAGTAACAGCCTTTATTAGTGAGGTGGCATCAGCTCAGCTTCCATCCAGGCAAGCCAGATTCACCGACAGCGTGGTGGCCGCGCTCAGCGGCATTGTGCCAGCACATGCCTTCCCGCACCTGTGCAGCAGTACTGTTCAAAGTGGGGGGTCAATTTTTTATTTTGCCTTTGTATTCAAAGATGGCAGCTCTTACTCTGGGGCAGAAGAATTATAATTTAGGACCGCCTGCCTCGTAACAGCATGCTTAGGATTGTTGCTGTTTGCAGGTCCAATCCAAGAAACGCTCTTCTCCTGGACCTACTTGCAGCATGCTGTGTCAGGGCTACTTGCTTGTCGTCATCGCTGTGTGTATTTTCGTTATCTGTGACTGGGTTTTTAAGGCAGGAGAGTACACGCAGGGACAGGAGAGCACAGCCCTGCCTCCTCCCGAGCCGTCCGTTTTTCCTGCCGGTCACCAGCGCAGTGTTTTCCAGCGGCGGATCATTGTCGGTCGGAGGCCGGGCTGGCAGTCGGCTTCCTCCCTCCCTGCGTTGCTTCCTCTGGGCGAGTGCTGTTCGAGTTTGTGGGGAAGCTGGCCTCGGAGCTGACGTAACCCAAAGTGCTCCTTCTTTGCTCAAGCAACGCGTTTGGTTGACGAGAAAAGGAAAACAAAAACAACTTATTTCCCTGATGTGAATAACCTTTACCTACTAATAAAGAGATTTATTTTAATTTTTGCCACTGCTGCTCCTCCTAATTGCTGCTTTTTATGTTCTGCTGCACCATGTACTGAGCACTGTCACCTGGCAGTAACTAGTCACAGGGCAAGTGAAGTACATAGGGGTTAGGTTAATCTTTTATAGTTATAGTTACAATCAGTGGAAAAAAGATGTGCTGGGTTGTCCGGGAAGAGCCTTTCCCCTGCCCTGCAGGGCTGCCGTGGGCAGGTTGGGATCCTCCTCGTCGTGGGAGGGGAGCTCTGTGAATGCTCTCCTGCAGCTTTTCATGCAGAGTGGTGTCGCTTTCTTCTTCATTTACCTTTATCCCTTGCTCCTTTCGTTACCGTTTTAACATTAAATGTGAAATCTGGTAGAACTGCATTGCTAAGAGCACTTCCTAGGGAGTGCCTGACGCATCCAGGATCATCTTCTTGTACCGGGGTTCCCAACTGTCACCGTCGTGTGCGTAAAACCAGAAGGATCTGTGAGCACCAAGAATAATCAAACTTGGGTTTTCTGTAGATTTGTGTCCTTTGTTCACGAGCTGCTTCCTCCTCCTCTTGTTTTCCTCTCCCCACCCTCTTCCCCTTCCCACCCCATGCCGTCAGCTTGTTCCTCCACCATCTGCTGGGACCGTGGGTGGCCCGCGGGTGCCTGCCAGCCTCGGGTCCCCTCTTCACCGTTGTCCGGATCCTCATGGAAAGTGTTTAGAGAACTACATACAAGACATTTCTTTGGTTGAGTTTGGGGAAGTAGGAGGGTAACAGGATGACTGGGAAGGGTTTTTTTTCCTGAAGAATTCAAGCTAACAGTTGCATACTGTTGTTGAGGCCTAATAATTAATAATTTTCCTGCTAGGTTCTGCCTGTGGGCGCTCTGATGGCAGCCAGCATCTCGCCTTAGCATGGCCTTGCTCTGTTAAAGAGTTGTGTTCTTAAATGGGAGAGAAAGACTTTGCTGGTTTCAGGAAAAAAAAAACAGTTTTGTAAATGAGAAAATGCTTTAAACTATACAGGAATGTGCTTCCAGTGAGCTTGCTGGATGCAGCAGTGCAGTTATCCCACATGATGGTTTATTTGCGAGCAGCAGCTGATTCCTTCTCGCGGTAGAAAAGGCACACAGAGGAGCGTATGCCGTCTCTGAAAGGGCACTGTGAGCAAAGGCTGTTGTCACCGTGTTTTCTGCTCTCCAGAGTTTCTGTGAAAATTTAAATCATCAGTTCTTGGCAAGACACGCAAGTGATAAATAAGGTTAAAATTGGGAGAAGCTGTCCTTGTATGGCAGCATGGGAATGGTGCTGCTTTGCTTGAATTAATTATGCAGAAGCTTGTCTGTGAAGGGACTATGGGGAGTCCCCGGTTCCTGGGCTGCTGCGAGAGGAGGAGGACAGGCAGTGCATGCAAGGGGTCCTTCTGGCTTGTCCGCTCGTGAAGCTTTTCCTCCTGGGGCGATGTGCTCCTTCAGCTGTCCTCTGAGCCTGTGAAGATGAGATAGATGGGATTTTGGCTCAGGGGCAGGGGGTCTGGAAGGAAGAGCAGAAGAAAAGGACACTGCTGAAAAAGCCCCTATAAAGCAGTGGTTCTGGAAACTTAGCTTTGGTCCAGGTATTGAGTATTGCTGAGATGTAGCTGATCAAGAGACTTGGGATGTAAGCCTGGCCTTTGGGTCAGTTCTGTGCTCGTACGTGTATGAAGGTGATTTCAGAAACGCTCCATCCCCACGCTACGCTTATTGGAAATCTCTTTGTAAATTCCTAAGGAAACCACCCAAAGTAATGAACTGAAAATTCAGTCAAACGTAATGGGAATATATTAGCACGAACCATCTCTGGCCAGAGTAGCTGTTTGGGTCTGAAGTGCTTCGCCATCGAGACGTCAGATCTTGGCAGAAATCAAGCCCTGAAAGAAAGGCTTGGTTGGAGCGTTAGAGCTGCTGACTGTGGATCCGCTTGCTAGCCTAACCAAGGAGAACAGAATAAAGGCTTTAGTCCTCCAGTTACAGTAAACAGGCTCACCTTTTCGTATCCTTTCCTTTCTCTGCAGCGGGAAATGTAAGGCAGCAGTGCTTTGGACTGGAAGCAGTCTCAGCTGTATGGTGTGTGTGCACCCGCTCTGGGCTGCGTGGGGTAAGGTTGAATCCAGCGAGAGGGGTTCGTTCGTCTCTGAAGCAAGCGCATTTTACTTTAGTTGCCCTAAATCTTCCTCAGCACCTTTAGTTTGTGGTGCCTGCATGGGCAGGCACACTCGGCTTTTAGGAGCAATCCACGGCTGTTTTCTCTTCCTGAAGTTGTTCTCTTCATGGTTTATGTGCATCCAGCTGCACAGGAAGACTCCTCTGCTTTACAGGCTGCTCGGGGTGGCTGGGAGAAAGGGCATCCGCTTGCAGGTGCATACACGTAAGATGCTGTTTCTCTTATCTCTTTTCACATCCTGTAAAAAAATAAGTGAGAGATAAGAGAGGAAGAATAAAAAGATCGTTTCTATGGAGTGGGTGATTTAACTACTTCCTTCCAGCATTATGAACGGGACTTACAACTCCTCTGTGCTAGACTGGGAGCTGCCTGCTCCCACTAACTGCGCAGGCTGAATGAAATACTAATAAGCAAGAAACCAGTTCAGTCTTGAAGTGCAACTCCTTCATAGAGAGCTCTTGCTAAGAAGAATGATCTTTTTCCTGTTAGAAGTGATTTTAATTTTGACAAGTTAGGATGAGATATTTTAAATCATAAAAGCAGATCCCTAATTTATGCAATGGGAGGACAGAGAGAAGATGGAGCGAGACTCTTCTCAGGTTTGCGAGGATAGGGTGAGAGGCAGCGAACACAAGTCACAGCAGGGGAATTTCTGATGAGGCATTAAGGATGCGTTTTCATAACGAAGGTAGTCGGGCATTGAGGCTGGGACTCAAAGAGGTGGTGGAACCTCCGGCCTTGGAGATACCAGAACTCAAGTGGACGGGGCCATGAGCAAGCTCATCTAAGTGGGCCCTGCTTTGCTGGGGAGGTTGGAGCAGATGAGCTCCAGAGGTCCCTTCCTGCCAAAGTTATTGTGGTTCACGTGGTGTACGTAATTGCTATAAATAGAGCAGATTTTTTGCATGGTGCAATTACTGCTCATCTGGTTGTGCCCATGTCCTACCCTTGCTTATTGACATGTTTCATTACTTGCAGTGTCGGGGTGACCGTTAGCAATGCTTGTCTGGATCATCTGAGAGCCAAAAGGAGCACAGGAGCAAGAAGCTGCTTTCAAATCAGCGGTGCGGTTTGGCAGCACCTCCGGAGGCCGTGCCCTCCAACCCCTGCTCACCCAGGGTCACCTGCAGCAGGTTGCCCTGCGCCAAATAACGGTGCCCCGTCTTGTCTCAGTGTCTCTTGATGCCTCTTAGTTGTATATAAAGGACGAGAGCAGTAGGAGTTGTATGCATGAAGATATAAGGGAGTTACACACCCTTCAATATTCAAATAGTAAAATTATCCAAGTATTAGAAATACAAGTAGCTGCAACGCAAAACCTGCTTTTTGTGCCTAAGCTTGCTGCTGCTTGCAACTGCTTTTCCCGGTTAGACTGATGTATGTCTACAAGGAAGCGAACATTTTCTCCTGTGAACCCAGTTAGAATGAATAAATAGCCTCCAAATTTTGCAGGTAACTTTTTGAAGTAGTCTTAATATTAGTAATAAGGATCACATTAAAAAAAAAACAAACGACGAAACAACCATCAACCAAACAAGAAAGCCAAAACACCACTATTCTAGCTAAAGCCAAAAATCATGGGGTAAGATGCATTTTCAACCTGATTTACTTACGTGTACGTTTTTCTTCTTCAGAGTCAGCTGATGTAATCAGTCAGACTGCATCACCGTGGGGTGACATAATTCAGGAGACAATGATCAGCCCTGAAGTAGCCCGTTTGGAGGAGAAGAAAATTGAGTTAAGACCGTGAGTGATAGGGGAAAACGTTTACTTTGGAAAAAATCTGTGTTTGGAGCCGGCTGGCTGCAGGAGCGTGCGTGGTCCTCCGGGATGTGAGCTACCGCCTGTCCCAGCCCCTGCCTCACAGTGCTGCTTAGATGCTCTTTACTGAGTTTCCCACGGGACCTGAATCACTTAACGCTTGTTTTGTAGTTGGTATTTTTTTTTTAAAGTGCATAAGCAAGGGTGCCTTTTGCAGCCCTCGGGAGCGGTGTCACAGCCGCTGCGGCCAGCCTGCCCCATGCCAGCTCCCTCCTGCACCTCTGAAGGTGCGGGTGAGTTGTGGGGCTCCTTGGGAAGCTGCGAACCTGGCGGGGGCCGTGCCCGGGAGCGAAGCCAGCTGCTGACCCCCTCGTGCTGTCTGAGTGTGTCTGTGAGGTGGCTGCACAGGCTGGTCCCTGTCGTGGCTGCGGTGGCAGCGAGGGCTGGGTGTAACACCTGCAGGAGACCCTCTCCCTGGGGAGACCCACACGGCTTCCTTGCCTAGAACCTGTTTGGTCACTGTAATTCTGCAAGTTCTTCTGTCACGCGTTTATTTGACTTTCTGGAGGTAGCTGGAGTAGTGCTGACTTGTGCTAAGGTGGATACTGTGTGCAATGTGAAATTATGTATCTTGAGCTCTTCTTTTTGCAGTGTGTATCATGTACCGGAGTACCAAAAGCTGGGGACTGGAAATCCCTGGCGTTGGGCAAGCAGCTAGCGTGGGTCAAGGACAATGAGATGGAATGGCAGAAAGACTGGGTTTTTCTTTGATTTCTTCTTAGCTTTCTTTGGCGTCTCAAAATTTTCAGGCAAGAATGACTCACTCATCCATTATGTGGTTTCCTGACTTTTAGCAATTTTTCTTTCACTTAAAAAATAATAATTACTCGTTTTGCATCACCGTGCATGGCAGCCAGCATTCCAAGCCGCGTACCGTGGGCTGTGGCTGACGGGAGCGGCTGACTCATGTCTGCTACAGGTTTTCAGATTGACGCTGATTTCTTCCACCCCTCACTGAGTTTCTGTCTTCCAGAATATCTGTGAGGCTGGTTTTGGCCATGTAATGATCTCCTTGTCTCTTTCCAGAGCAGGAGTGTTGATCCTGGGTCCTGGAGAACAGGAGCAGGTGCTGCAGGGTTAGCCAGCCCCTTCGATTCCCTCTGGTGCAGGGACTGCGGTCCTCCTGCGCAGCTCTCCACCTGCACCCCGCAGCGCCTAGGCACTGCATTTTAATGGTAGGCACAGTAGGTGTTTCTGCATATCATTCCCCAAAACATCACCTTACATGAATGGAAGGTGCTACAAAATGAAGTTCATGTCAAGGGTTAACCCCTGGATTCTGCTGCAGCTGGTGGTGGTCTTCCAGCTTGCAGAACCCAGCTCCGATTCCTGGCTTTGCTTGTGAAGGTGTGGAGTGTCCGGCGGCCGCCTCTGACCCCCCGGGCGCTGACGCCTCCCAGCAGTGCGAAGAAACAAGTTTCCTTGACCTCTGAAAGCACTGTTGTTCACGGCATACGGATAAGGCATTTGAGAGATACATATCTTAGAAGGAATATTTACCACTAAAATATTTCACGTACTTTAAACAGCACTGGGCAGAGCAAGGTTGTGTGCGGGTGTGGAGCGCTGCCTGGCCCAGGGATGGGCTTCTGTGAGCCGCAGGGAAGCCAGCCACCTCCCACTCGACGCAAGCACAGGACTGCTCCGCTGGAGGGTTTCCAGCAGGGAATAAAAAAAAAGGTTTCTAGCCTTTCAGGCTGTATTTCTAAAATAATTCCTGGTTGTGATAGCGTGCTTGGGATCTGTGCAGCCCAGGGCTGCCGCGGGTCCCCGTGGTGCTGAGGGTGGGTTGCAGAGGAGGAGTGGTGGTCGGGTGGTGCACAGCCACTCCCCTGCCCAGCCTGGGGTGCGAGCACCCCATCAACCCAGCGCCGCCACGGCTGGTGGGATGTCAGCGTCCCTCCTGCTGCTCCCCTCTGGGCTTGTGTTCCAGCGCGGTGGAGTCACGGGCCAGTTGTAAGGAAGCCAGGGCAAAGATGAGCAGCAGTGCTGGGGACAGGCGTCACTTGGCAAGCCCGCGATGCATCAGCAGGTGGCCACGGGCTTTGTCCCCCGTCGTTCCTTTCCCACTGTGCTTTCGGAGAGGAGAGCTGTTGATCCGGCAGCACCTGGTGCTCGGCCGCCGAGAGCATCCAGCGTGGTGGGTCGAGGTCCTGGTGCGGCTTTGTCTGTGCTGCTGGAGACGGGGAAGTGGTTGGATCTGGCGTGGAAAAGGGCTGGAGCTCCCTGGTGCGGGGAAGGAGGTGGGGGCACGATGGGCAAGGGAAAAGCTCAGTTTGGTGTCGGGGAGCATGGCTGACACTGTGCGGTCTGGGGAATGACTTGAGTGGCCATTTCAGAGCACTGGTGGGAATTGCTCTTGAGAAATCCAAGGAAATCTAAAATATTTCTATACTGAGAAATACTTACACCTCAGTGTTAATAAACATACATTATATCTAAAAATAAATAACCCTATACCAGATTTAAAGTGAAGAAGGTCACTTTTAGCTAAAAGCATTAACTGAATTTCCTTGTTATGGCTGCCAGAAAATGGGGGGGTCAGGAGGGGACCCTTCCCCATTGCGTCTGCCTTCATGTGCCCTATACAGCTCTTTAGTAGGGAAATGGAGAAATACCACAGTGCAAAAAAAGGAAAGGAGTAATAAATCTCTTACACATTCGGTGAATTACATTTACAAATATACCTATAATTCTGGAAGTATTTTAGGAATTATTTTTCTCTGTGTGTGTGTACTGGAATGTGTATCTTGCGCTGGATCTGTAAAGACAAATCTGTGCAGTGATATCTTGGGTTTTGTTCTTGCACTGGCTTTGGAGACATGGAGGTTACCAACCGCTGTAAATTAGAAATTGTGTTCAAAGACATAGGGAGAATGTAACCAATCGTCAGAAAAAATGCTTGCAAGTCTGAAAAACCATCATACATTTATGCTGTAAAGCAGAAGCTAGGAAAAAAAAATTGTCTGGCAGTATTTTTTCTTTCATAATTTGCGACTCTGGGAGAAAACATCCGATCACTTCCTCGATTAAATCCACTTTCCGTCCGGTGATCGGGAGGCCCTGCTCTCTGCACGGCTGCTGACCTCAGAAGCTGTTTCTGCAGGGCCAAAGGGTGAAGCACGTGGAGCAGGACCGCAGGAGCTGGGAGCGAGCTTGTCCGACCGAGGTGATAAATGGGATGGAAAGTTAAGAGCTGTCTCGTTCCACATGCGAGCGTTTGAGATCCTTCCCGGGGGAGAGGTTTACTACTCACTTGTGAGGGGGCTGGACTGAGAGTGTTTGGGTTGTGCAAGGGGCGCAGAGAGCTTGAAGGGCTGTCGTCTTTGAGACGGACATTCCCGGTGAATACATGGGAAGTGATGCGTCCCAGTGAGGGCTTGTGCCCGAGCCTGTGCTGGGCTCCTGAGATTCCCAGTTCCCGACTCGGAGCAGGCTCGGGCAGCGCCTCTCGGTGAGCATCGCCCTGCAGCGCAGACCTCCCGCGCACCCACTGCCCTTCGCTGGCACGGCCCCTTACTCGTCTCGGTGAAGTGCCCACCGCAAGCCTGGGGAGCCAGGCGAGCTTTCCTTCCTCGGAGGATTCACTCTCGGGAGAATAATTGTTTGCACTTTGTATCTCTTCAGGAACAAGGATAGAGGTTGCTTGCGGAAATCATCACATCAGTGGAGCATAAAAAGAAATTGCTGCTGTTCTCACTTTGGTGAACTGCAGGTGCTGGTGCTCCAGGAGCCCCTGAAGCCATACAGCCAAAGGTGGAGGAAGGAGAGGGTTTTATTTAGGCAGGGACTAGTGTTTTCTGGTGTTGGTGTTTGCAGTGCCAGTAGGTATCAGATTTATCTATCAACAGTTAGCTGAATTGTTGGAGTTTTCAAATTACCTACAGTATTAGCAGATTTAAATTAATTAGTGAAACTTTACTTGTCTCCAGTGAAGTTGCTTCTAAAGAACATCAGCTGTGAAAGGACAGTCGTATTGAGTGAAGGACATCCTTAAAGTCAAATCTGGATGGCCTTCGCTGTTTGGTATGGTTTTAATTACTCAGTTTTGTTCAGCACAAAAGAGGAGCAATGTGTAAGCAGTTCAATTACTTAGTTTATTATTATGAAGTAACCCAATCTCTAGTTATTTAAGCTCATTAGAACTTTTTCCTGCCTGTGGGATATTTTGGCTTTTGCTGCTCATCTTGCAGAAGGACTTGATGTGGTATTTTCTAGTTGACTCTAGGCAAAACCGCTTTGCCTTACAGGGTGGTACTAAACCAACTTTTTTTTATCTCGTTTAGACAGCCCAACAGAAATATTACGCAGTCCTTGGGCCTGAAGAAAGCAAACAAAAGTATCTCAGGAAGGAAATAGGTGAAAATGGCACTTTGAGGCCAGAGCACCCAAGCAAGGATGCTGAGATCTGGTCTGGCGAGGTTTGAGAGCAATGGGGAGGGCAGAATCACACCCAAGTTCTCCGTTGGCGGCGTGGGCAGGAGGTGGGATGAGTTCTCCTAACTGGAGTAGGCTGTGTGGTGAGGCAGCACAGGCAGAAGGAAGTGTGGGTGCTGTTAGGACAGGCAGGCGTAGGCCCAGGGTGTGGGATGGGGTTGGGGGTGGGGGTTAATGGGCTGGGAAGAGCAAAGCCTTTGAAGAGGAAGAGTGGGACAACACAGGTTTGTGGTGGAGGGGATTGGGTGGAAGCAAGGGTTAAAAAGGGGTTTGCTGCTGGTTGCAGGGAAGAATGAGGATGTCTGGCAGAAATGGGATGAAGCTTTGCTGGTACTAAATCAAGCAAATTGGTGCATGGAGAAGGCTAATTGCAATCAGTGATGAGGGAATTAATTTTAGCAAATAAATGCTGAGCTTGTGCCAAGGAGAGAAATTTTGTGGAAGACACTTGGAATTTTTAATTGAATAAGAACGAGCGGCTGTAGCATCACTTTCTTGCTTAATTCCTTCCTGTGCGTGTCTTAAGCTGATGGTGGTGGCCTGAAAAAGAGAGTGTAGTGCCAGGAGTCTCGGTGGATCACTGAGGGCTTTCTCCTGCATCTGTTTCACCTTGCACAGCTTTGTTATGTTGATCCTGAGAGATGAGGGGATTTTCCAGGAACGGATAGCTGCCATCAGAATAAGGGAGGAGGGTTTGGCCCCCTGTCATTAGATGGTTTGTGAACATTTTTAGTTGCACCTTCCAGCAGAGGCACCCAAGGGCATTGTTACTTTTCTTTAAAAGTATATCAGAGATCAAATGGTCTAATTGCTGGTCGTATTTACATTTTTTTCTAGACTGTTTAATGTGAGTTAGGTACAGGGGCTTTTTTGCATTGTGCAAGCTGTTTCATTAAAGGAAAAAAATCCGTCTTTCAACTCCTGCTAATACGTACTTAATAGTTGAAGGTTTTCTAGTAAGACTTACGGGTTGGGTCACTTGTGCTTGGGTGAGGAACCGGGGATCTGTGCTGCAGAAGCAGTTTGCAGCATCTTGTGTAAAGTGGAAAATGGGATGACTTCAGTGAATTTCTATTTAACTGTGCTACAGACCCCACTGTTTCAGAGGTGATGACAGATTAACGCAGCAGCAAGAGGATGTGAATAGTTTAGTGGTGTTGAGCGAGACCCTTGCTTGAATTCTGTCTTTTGTCTGCTCCTGATGAAACTCCTTTCAGCCGGAATCTTCTACCTACAAAAACCGCTATGAAACCGCTATGAAAATAACCGGTTGGAGTTCCTAGGCTCAAAGGGAGGTGGGAAGATGGATGAGGTCCGTGTTGGCAATGCCGGCGAGTTGTGTGTGACTCCTTGGTGTGACAAGAGTCGTGCGTTGCTGCCTTCCGGAGCAAGACTTTGTGCTGTGCCTCTACACCTCCCAGGGAGGGAATTTTACTGCCAAGGGAACTAGTTCAAAGGGAATAGGGAAACGGGCACGTGTTAAAACCCCAATTCTGTTTGACAAATTCACCTTAAAAAAAAAAAAAGGTTTTATGTGTGAATTTTCACATGCATTTGTGGATGAGCGTTATGCATTAAACATGGAGTAGTGGCTGACGGTTCTCTATATAGTAAATAATATCCAGCTGTGCAGTGTAAACTTGTAGTATAAAAGCACTTTGAGTACTTGTGTGACAGTGGAAATGGTTGTACACTCTCATAACTTTGTCAGGCTCTATCATTTGGTAATTAGAGCTGGAAAACTGTGATTTCTCTGCCCTTTTTTGCCTTGCTCACTATGCTGCTGATCTGTAGCTTTGCAGGGTATCTTGGTTCCCCTTCATTTTTCTTACCCCTCCGGGGGGAACGGTAATTTCTGTGTACATTCCTTACAAAACCATTTCATGCCTTTGTCAAAATTTATGAAGTTGTCCTTGGCATTTTTTTTTTTAATCAAAACCTAGAGTTTTAGGGAAGGCACCCTGAGCAAGGAAGTTAAACTCAGGCTTTGTTTACATTAGTAAAATATGTAAGCAATTCTTTTCCCTCAAATACAAGACTTTTTTTTTTTGGCTGCCATTCCAGCATTTATAAAAGCAAGTTATGTAAATGACAATTCTTTTAATTAAACTGCTATCTAATCCTATCCCAATGGCTGTTCTTGCTATAAAGCTCAGTGCTACTGGGGGCAATCAGTTGCAATGGCATTGACACAGCTTTTCAGCGTTATTAAAGATAACGGGACCTCACAGAAAAAAATTGAGATAACCTGAAATTAAACAAACAGAGTTCTCATTAGAGAGAATCTCCCATGAGAAAGGAAAGATCTGGAATAAAATACTTCAGTGTTACAGAGTCACTGAGGCTAGCCGGGACCTCTGGAGATTGTCCTCTCCAGCCCTGCTCAAGCAGAGACACTCAGAGCTGGTTGTCCAAGGCCATGTCCAGTTGAGTTTTGACCGTCTCCATGGATGGAGACTCCACACCTTTTCTGGGCGACCTGTGCCAGTCTTGACCACCCTTAGAGAAAAATGGCTTCTCTGATGTTTAAGCCAGATTTCCTGTATTCCAGTTTTCCTCGCTGCATCTTTTTTTTTCCGGAGCAGGCTGGGGCTGATGAGGCAGTCGCAGCAGAAGGGGTAGCACTGGAAAGCATCATTTCTCCTAAGACTTTTCATAAGACATGTCTTTCTAATCTGTTCATAAAACCAACCCAAACTGCTTTCCATGGTAGATGTCACTCCAGCTCTGCCTACTCTCCTCTGGCACTTAGGCCTTTGTCTTTTGATGATCTCCTCGGTGGTGGCACTCCGTGGGGTGGCAGCCAGGGCCCCTGAGCTGTCTGCTTGTAGGAGATTGAATAGGAGATTGCAAAATACCTTTAGTGGGGGAGAGGGAGCCCCAAGGGGTGAAGGTGGGTGGGCGTGAGTGCAGAACAATGGCAGGAGAAGGGATGTAAAGATGGCATGTGCTGATAGTGCCCAGGTTAGCAGGCCATCATCGTGGTCTATCAGGACACCCCATGGGAGAGAAAAGGGACTTTTTGTTCTGAGAGGAAGGACAGACTGTAGCTGTTAAGAGATGATAGTGGGGATATAAAGAACAGGACCGGAGGCACAAAACTGCAGGATGAAGAGACAAAAGGCTCCTGATGACTCAGAGAGGTGGGGTGGGAGGGTCAAGTAAAGATGATGGTGTCATCTCCTAAGGGGTCCAGGAGTCACACCCCTAAGTCCTGGTGTGGTCTGCCACCTAAGAACAACCTGGGACAAGTGAGGAGGACCAGACAGCAGATGTCCTATTTGTAGAAACTGCTGTAGCAGAAATCAGTGCTAGGCCTTCTGGAAGAGGAAGATGTTACTTAAACAAAACCCATTTCACGCTCATTTCAAGGCTTTCACGCACGGACGGTGGCACACGTTGTGTCGGAGTGGCCTGACGTGGAGTGTCATTGAGTGTGTGACATGGAGGGCAAGGCGTGCTGGCTGTTAAGCCCTCATTGCATTATCAACCTGTCAAGAGGAACCCAAGAGATGACCGGGCTTTTGGTTAGGTCTTTTTTGTCTCCCTTTAGGAGACAAGGGTTGTTTTGGTATGACCTTTTTGCTTAATCTTCCGTAAGTCTTAGGCAAAGTTGCCGGCCCTGGTCTTTGTTTCTTCATTTTGGGTATTTTTATAGCTGCAGCCTGTCTTCCCCTTGAGATAACAGAATGGGGAATGGCCCATGCCCTCTGGTGAAACCTCGTGACTGTTCTGTTAGCCGTGCAGGGTCTTCTGCTGATTAAATCACTTGTGCCCTTATTCAGGCTTTTTCTGGCCTTCATGCAAACAACAAATTCCTAACTATTTACTAGCTTGATTGCCACTGATTGTGTACTTGGTTATCCACACATGCCAGTTCTTACAGCCGTGCTTGATTGCTTTCTGCTGCTTTCACAGTCCAGCTTCATTCTTAGCATTTGTGTTGCAAATACCCGTGGACTGTCCTTGTGGTTGCAAGAAATCTGGGCAAGATCACTTCAATATGTGTGTCTTGTTGCCTGAATGCTGGCCGGACCACTTGGACAAACGTGCTTTGGGGCTCAAGAGTTATGTGGTTATGAGAGTGTTAATATGAATAAAGTCCCTCTGGTTTTATAACAACGTGACCTTTCCCTCCTATAATTTGAACTTTGCCATAGTGTTACTACATTCACTGCTATAATAATAAGCACAGGCTCAGAACAAGATGATCACATAATATTTTGGGAGGTATCTTTTAGCCTGATTTCATTTTTCCTTCTGAAGTCAGGTCCAAAGGCAGTATAAATACAATGACCATCCTGTGTTCTTGCTCTCTGTCATTGAGATCAGCATGACAGATCACTGCAGAAAAGGCCCAGCCCAAAGTTCTGAGCTGATTTTGCAATAACAATGAAGAAAACTCTTGCAGGGTAGGAGAGGAAAACCACATCTGTGCAAATCGATGTTAGGGCATCCAATAATATTTAAAATAATTCTGCCAAGTTCCTCTCCCTTCCCAATTAAAATCAACAAAAATTACACAGACAAAAAATTGCTTCGCCCTGGTTGCTGTGACGTACTTGGCCAATATTGTGGCCACGCTATGCCGTGCCGTTAGTCGCTCTTCCACCTCCTGCTGCCCCCGGAGGTGTAATGGAAGAATGGAGGCTTCCTGGCACACCCGAGCAGGGAAACGCTGACTTGGCCTCCTGAACTGCCACTGTTTCTCACACCCTGCCCGCCGCGGTGTTGTCCCTGGCTGCTGCTTCGTTTGCCGTGTGTTGCTGTACCAGATGTTTTTCCCAGGTCCAGCCGCAGGCTCCGGGAGCCCAGGTGTCCCTTATCTCCACCAGCTTCCTACGGCAGCTGGCCAAGAGCAACGCGGGGTGAGGGGACAGCCCTGCCGTGCCAGAGGAGGGAGAGCTTTCATGCCTTGTCCAAACCCAGTGAGTCAACACCAGCTTCTAGGGCTGCTGGACTCTCCTGGCCGTATGGAGATCCAGGAGGCACTGCAGAGTGAACTTCCCAAGGTATGTGAAGCCGCAGGACAGCAGCCCCGCCTCTTCAGGAGTGCACAAGTAGTCTCCATCATTGTCGAAGTCATCTTGCCATGTCTGTTAGGAGGAGCAGCATGTTCCGGCGCTTGTTTTCTTCTTGTTCAGCTAATGAATGCAGAAAACCAAAACTTCTGAGGCAGCCTACTGAGTAGTGCCCCAAGCGTGGTATTTGCCATGCTGGACCTAAAGGGAAGGGTCTTGTTTAGACTCTGGGTCAGTCATGGGAGCTGGTGTGGGGACGCAGCTCCGTGTCCAACAATTGGGACACAGTGATGTGCCAGCGGAGGGAGGAATCGCTGCTTTTACGACCTTTTTTTTAATTTTTCTGTTTCTTACAAACATTTTACGTGTGGTGCTTTTGTAGGCAAACTTGAAAGAATCTCATTTACTCAATTCTGGATAATTTTTTATTTTTTTTAAACTCAAGTCAGCAAAGGATGACTGGACAGCAATAGGTATGTGAGGTAATTTGGACTGGAGGGAGAGAAGATGGCTGTTAATGTAAAGTAGTTTGGTGGAGATGGTTGAGTCTTTGCATTGGGAAATAAAGCAGCACGTACCCTCTTAGGGTGCCCTGCTGCAGGGAGGCACAGTGGGTCTGTTTTTTCTGAAGCTAAACTGTTTCATATTTTCTCCTGTTTTTTTCCCCACAACTAAACAAGGTAGAAGGAGGAGGTTGTGCCTAATAATCATCTTTCTGATAATGAAACTAAACCTATAAATTCAGCCCAAATTATGCCAGTTCCAGGTCTGGCAATTCTTGTAACTTGCAGAAGTGCTTTGATACAAAACGTGTTGTCATTGATCACAATGTCCTAAGAAGAAGTCACCAAAGAAAATCCAACCCCAAGCCCTGCGTGGCCGGTTACGGGGGCGGGTGGAAGCGCAGGGTGGGGGTCCGGTTTATAACCCAGGGGTGCGGAGCACGGCGTCAACCCGGTGGGTGAGTCTTGTTCATCGCTCTGGACTTCTGCTCAGCCGGGTTTACGCAACTAGGAGTTTCTTCTGGCGAGTTCTACATTAAAGCATTGACAGCCATTGATAATGTTGGGATGAAGCCAGCCAAGAGCTGCTGTGGTGGTGTTACCTACGTGATCCATATTCCCTGATGCGCATGTCTGCATACCTATAGCCTGATTTCTTGTTGGTGCTCCTTTTGCCAGGAGTAGATTGTACAGCATGTCTTCTCCCTGCATTAAATCATGCGATCAATCCGTTTGCCTCTGCGTGTCCCTAAAGGATGACGGCGTTTTCATGCCAGAGCGCCAATTTTTAAAAACCTGCTTTTGTAACAAAAACGGGTGCCTCGCCTTGATACATACGGCTTGTCTGTGGGTTACCAAAGGCCACCTCAGAGAAGCGGTGCGTCTGAAGGGCCTTGGTGTCTGACGCTCCGCGTGCATTAGTGGCAGGGCTTGCTGTGCTGCTCTAGAGCAGGGCTGAGGCTGTACCTGCTGGCGACGCGCGCTGGCGTCGCACGGGCTGCCGCAGCTCTGCCTGCAGCGGCACTGACTCATGGAGCTGGAGCTGAAGGACCCATTGGGATGGTTTGCTCACCAGGTTTGAAAAAGAGGGACTTTCAGGTACGAACAAAACCTGCTCTCATCCGCTCTGTGCACGAGCAGGGCGCACGCTCTGAAGCCGTACCAGAAACGCGGAGGGTTGCACCAGTATAGCTGCCTGCTGTGCCTATGTCAGAGGTTTTTAAGGGCTTATCTACCTATTTTTGCGCCAGCATTGGAGATTAGAAGTATGTTCTTCTTAAAAAGCTCTAAAGGATAGGCCAGACATGGACTGTTAGGGCAATTCTAGTTTTTGAGATTTTTTTTTGGTTTGTAGTTTTGAGGGCTTTTGCTCTTTCCTGGAGCAGAGATGAAGGCTGTGGGCTCCCAGCCTCGGGGGGGTGGTGGGGCAAGGGGTGGGGTGTGCGTGACAATGATAGTTATCCATACTTAATCATTGTTAGTAGCAAAGCGTAAATGGATTTGGATATTTAATGATGGCAATTTTTAGCGTGCATGCAGAGGGTGCAGTTGTTTGTCTAAGGTACAGATAAATTTTCTTGAGATGGTTCGTCAGGCACCTCGAGGATATCACTTTTCTCTGGAGCGCTGAGGGGTGGTCGGCTGTTAGGATCTCCTGGAGCCTGGTTATCTGAGCAGGGTACCTTACGTAAAAAACCGACCAACTAAACAAAACCCCACACAAACCCCTTTCAATTGGTAGATATTGCGCATTGGCGTGTGAACTTAGGTCAGTATTTGAAACATGCTAGTGCAAAATCTATAGCTAAGATCTTGAATACATTTGTGTATATATGTATATATAAAGACAGCAGAAATAATGGTTACAAGCATAATATAAGAGCTTGGCCTGATTTGAATAAATGCTCTGACATCCATCTAGGTGGGTTTTTTGAGTGACTTTTAAGCAGAGTATGACTTTGAAGAACATAATTTATTCTGCTGCAGATAAGTAAAGTTAAGTTGCTGATCCTTGGCTTATGTTCCTCAAAACATAAACCCACAGTACTTTATTCAGTCTCCTGATTGGGGATACGTACATAATAAAGCTGGTTGCGAGCCATGTATTTAGTGTGGAGACATAAGATGAGGAAAGTCAACAGTTAAGGTAGGAAAACAGCATTACGTTTACATGACATTCTAGTTTGTTGTTTGGTTTTTGGTTGGTTTGTGAATTGGTTTTGGTTTTTTGTTTGTTTGTTTTTATGGAGTTGTTACAAATATTTAAGAATAAGTAGGCTTATGGCTGCAGCTGCATGGAGTTCAGAAACTTTGGTAGCTGATATGTGCATTTGCAGAAAAGCAAAACCTGCGCCTGGAACAGCTGTAAGCAGCGTGGCTGCGTGTGTGTTTGTGTAATTTGTTGAGCTGAAGTTTGTGGTGGTGGTTATGGTTTGGGGTTTTTTTTACCCAGTCCAGAAGGGCTGAGGGATGGGTTTCCACTGTGAAATCTGGAATTGCACATGAGGGCATCAGCTGGTGTCAGTCTGGCTTCCTCCCTGTGGGAGGCTGTGTGCTGACGTCTGGACATCGGTGCTGTTACAGAAGCCCAGACTGGCTGAGGTGGGAAGGGACCCCTGGGCTCCAGCTGGTCCAAGCCCTCGCTCACCCAGAGCCGGTGGCCCAGGACCGCGTCCAGATGGTTTTGAGTGTCTCTGAGGATGGAGACTCCACCACCTCCCTGGGCAACCTGTGCCAGGACCGGGGCACCCTCCCAGTGCCAAATGTTTCCTCTTGTCCAAGGGACCCTCCTGTGTTCAGTGTATGTGTCCGAGGCCTCTGGTCCTGGCACTGGGCACCACTGGGAAGAGCCTGGCTCCGTCCTCTTGGCACCCTCCCTGCGGGTATTGATGCTCATGGATGAGATGCCCCTGAGCTGTCTCTTCTCCAGGCTGAACAGCCCCAGTTCTCCGCTTTTCCTCATAGCAGAGATGCTCCAGCCCCTGAATCATTCCAGCGGCCTGTCACTGGACTTTCTCCAGTACGTCCATGTCTCTCTCATACTGGGGAGCCCAGCACTGGGCCCAGCACTGCAGGTGTGGCCTCCCCAGCGCTGAGCAGAGGGGACGGATCCCCTCCCTCGACCCGCTGGCCACGCTCCTCCTGATGCAGCCCAGGACGCCGCTGGCCACCTTTGCTCGTGGTCACCTTGGTGCCCCCCCGCCCCGAGACCCTCCAGGTCCTTCTGGGCCGAGCTGCTTCCCAGGCGGGCGGCCCGGCCCGTGCTGCTGCCCGGGGCTGTTCCTCCCCAGGGGCAGGGCCAAAGCAGTGCTATTGGCAGGCAGGTCCGGCAGTGCCAGCCCTCCCTTTCACAAGCAGATTGACTGAGTGGATTTTTAAATGTGGTAGGTAACATACGTTCTGTCAGAACCTCTGTTTAAGAGGCTTTTGGACTTCTCTGGGACTTTTTTTTTCCCATAGGGATCATGTAGTATGTGCTAAAATAATTAAAGTAGTTTTTGAAAACTTGTGTGGATTTAATGTTCAAAAGTCTTTCGTATTGATGGTGAAGCCAAGTACTTGCTAGTTGTGTGGAGATGTGACGGAAAGGTGGATAGTCCACGTGGTCGTCTTTGGTTAGCAAGGTGGGTGCGCGCCCAGTTATTCGCAGCAGGTACAGCGTGTGTAGCAGCAGCAGCAGAAAGTCCCTCTACTTTTCCTATAAATAAGCTTGTCTTACCTTGAGAAGATCGTCTTAGAGTTTGGTTTGAGCTCATAGGTAATTCAGACTTTTCTGCTTAAATGCCTAGCAGTTCAGTCTGAACTCTCCTTGATTTTTTTGAACATGAGACCTTTCTAATGGGAACCGGGCCAGGAGCTATTAAACTGGTTTCACAGCGATCTTGGAGCAGTCACCCCTGGATAATTCTTAATCATTATCTGCTTACAGTGAATCTGATAAAGCCTCTGTGAAACAAAGGGGTTTTTCTTAATACGCGTCATACAAAGAGCTCGCCTTTGGGGGATGTTTTCAGTGCCTGGCATCTGTGCTTTTGTCTCGACGCTGCAGCGTGGGTCTGCGGTCGTCGCGGTGAGTCACGCGTCGCCACGTGGCAGCGCCATAGAAGAGATGGATCAGCCACGTATGGTGCTTGCATGGACTCAGGCATGCAGCAAAATTTAAAGCGTTTGTCTTGAAACGTAGAAAAAGATGTGAAAGCAGGCCGGAAAAGTCCATTTCATAATCAGGAAGAAGGCTAACTTTTTTTAATTGACGTGTTATATAAACGTACAACTCTTACTCTCAGAATGTCCTAGCTAGACGCTGTGCCAACACTAACAATCTCCACGTGAGAAATGAAGCTCATGAAATAGGAGGTAAAATAGAGCTGTAGTCCTCGCCTTCCTCTGCCTGCGGGGCAGCGGTGGGCACCGTACGGGCAGGAGAAAGCCCCAGCTGTGAGACCTGCCCTCGGAGCGCTGGGAGGCCCGGGGCGGTGGAAATGCTGAAGTCAACCTGGAGAAGAGCAGCCTCGCTGAGGCCGTGACCTGCCCTTTGCTGTTAGGGATTTTGTAGGACTCTGGCTGTTGCCCATACCCCTGCTGTGAATGACAGCACCAGGATGCTTTCTCAAGTGCTCGGCGAGCGCTTTTCAAACACAAGAAGCTTTGTGCGGAAACACGATGGTGGTATTTTTGGTACAGGCTGCCTAACGTTGGTGTGTTCTTCCTCAGCAGAATTCTGCCGCATTGACAAGCCCTTGTGCCACGATGAAGATGAGCAGCTCAGCTTCGAAGCCGTCCGCAACATCCACAAGCAGATGGATGATGATGCCAATGGCAACGTGGACGTAGAGGAGAGCGATGAGGTTAGTGCTCGGCTGCTTTGCTGTCCCTCTCCCACGCAGCACTCTGCTCTCGCAGAGGGCTGTTCTGTTACGGGTAATGCTAATGTGGCAGGGTGCCTGAAATTCAGGTGTGCAAGCTCGTAGGCTGTTGGCTGCCTATCTCTTCATCTGGCAGGGGAAGCAATGTGCCATCTTGAGCCAAGTTTCTGATCCAAATGGTGTATTTCAGTACTGTAATTCAGTGTCTATGGCTTTTCCTCTGTTCTGGGGATTTCTAGCCACTTAATCTTTTTTCTACACACAAGGTATTATCAGTCGATTCCAACACTGAAAGACAAGGAGATTGGTTTATATGATTGTTGTTATTATTTCATTCCTTTTTTAGTTGTGGGGTTGGGAAACACCTGAATTCTCATTGAGCCTCTCTGTCACTGTAGAGCAAATACACCGGCTGCTGTCTCCTTCACATTACAGCATTTACTACGTTCTTCCACCAACCCAGCTGAAACTGTTAGAGTACATGTGTGCGTACTGCTGAAAAAAGGAACAATTTTTTGTTGTCTTGGCCTTGGAGATTTTAGCTGATAACTTTATTGAAGAGGAATAAAATTGTTGTTGTTTTCTTACATAAGCACCGACAGAAATAAGTGACTACTAGAAAAGGGAAAGCTATTTATAATGTTGCCTCAGTTGCAGTGGATGCTCATTTCCAAGGCTCTGTTCAAGGTGAGGAATTCTGTCTTACAAGGAGACTGGCATCGAAATAAGAAAGTCAGAAGTGTTGGAAGCTAAAAGAAAGCAGACTGGTGAAGGGATCTGCTGCCAGTCACAAGATCCCAGTTCTCCCGATCCCTCAATCCACAGCAAAACCGCTGCCTGGGTAGGGATGTGCTTGCCTGTCCTGGCCTTGCGGCTGGGCGCAGCGGGGACGATGCATGGCTCTAGAGCTACAGGAGCTTCTTGAAGGGTGGAGGCTTAGTTCTCGTGCCAAGTCCACGTCCTGGGACTGAGGCAGGGCTGTGCTGGGAGCAAGGGCTGTTGAATGGTCTGAATTCTTGGCCCTGGAAGGAGGCGAGCCAGGAGCTGCTGAGACGGCTGCTGGTGGTGAGCCGGCACCCAGCGTGCGGCCGGCCGGGAGGTGGATGGTGGGGCTGGCAGCCGCCTGTGCCGCGCAGCGGGGCTCCGCCGAATGCACCCTCCGCACCTCGGGCTTTCACCTGATGAAGATGTCAGTACACGTTTTGTACGGTTTGTGGGAGAACCTGATACAGTCTCTGTGGGGTTGGGAATATACAAAATTGTGACCTGCTGCTTCTGGACCAAAAGGCATCTCTTTTTCCCCTGCTCTGATGCAAGTGGCAAACTGAAGGCCTATGACAGCCTGCACAACAGTCAGCCCTTCACGAACCCTTCTCCCGAGTGCTTTATTCCCACTTCTCAGATAAAGAAACTGCAGTCCGGGGAGGTTAAATCTCCTACCCAGACTAACGCAACAGTTCGGTTTATTGGGCAAATCCAGCCATCGCAAGGGCTCTTCAATCTTCTGGGAGGTGACAGTCTCCAGGGACGTGGCGGAGCAGCCTGGAGCTGAGCACCCTGTTTATGAAGAGCCAGCAGTGTTGGCTGGCTGTTCCCAGATTGCAGTGCTGTTCCCTCTGCCTAAATCCCACTTCACGGAGTAATTAAAACAAATTAAAAGCTTTCAACTGCATTTCCTGAAATTTGGTGTTTTCCCTGGAGGCAGTTCTCTGCTCAGCATTGCTTTGGAGCAATGATTTGTCTCTCCCGCTGACTCCTGGGGTAGCCTCAGGCAAATCAATTCACTCGGTGCATCCTACTCGCCTGCTATTAAATTGAGAACAAGCCTCATGTTGTTAAGGTTGGGCATTAACTAGCAATTTTTATGTCTCTCTGAGCAAATCTTGCCCTCTGCCTCGGTGGACTAGTTGAGAGCTTATTGTACAAGCACTAACAGTATTATCTGTTCAAAGCCTTTGTAGCATGAGTTCATTTTGCAGTGTATATGCTGCCATTGTATGAGTAATAAAATTTATTTTTCTAAAAGGCTTCAGAATCACTGCCTTGCTGCAATTGCTAGTCTGTATTCAAACCCCTCGTAGGTGGATCAGACCATTGCCCAAGCCCCTTGCGTCGCTTGGCTTGGTCCCAGCAGCTCTCCTCCGGTTTCTGGTGTGCGCATTATCCCTTCCTGCTCATTAGAAGCAGAGCTGCCTGGACGGTGCTGCTGAACTTGGTGATCAGACTGTTGCGTGTCCCTGCTGGGAGTGCTCACAGTGTTCCCCCTCTCCCAGGTGCTCCCAGCAGCGTCTCCCATTAGTTTTCCCACTGCCTGTACCAGTTGCTACCTGCAATTGCTCTTTGCCGTCTGCTTCCAGGGGACACCGATTCCCACGTTGCTTTTGCCTGCATGCATGATCTCCCCTGCTCATCCAAACGGGATTTGTTGTAGTGTTGGTCCCCAGCTCCCTTCCTGAGATCCACTTCATTCGCTGCCCACGGGGAAGCGGAGGGCAGCACCGTGCTGTCGTGTTACGGGTTAGCCCTCGCCGGTGCCCGAGCGCTGCCCCGGAGTTACCGCAGCCGCCACTGCGCCCTTCACCACTTCTGTCATCTTCCGAGCTCTTTGGGACAGGAATTGTGTCTGAATAGTATTTTGGGGAATTTTGCAGTTGTCACAAGCTTCCCAGCAAAAGGTGGTGGTTCTCCTTAGAAAGGAAGGAGATGATGGTATTTCTGTTGTTTAACAGAAAAAGCTTTTCTCTGTTACTTCTGCTGTTAATGGGTGGACGTGGGTAGTTTGAAGTAGATAAATGTGGAAATTTTCATGTAAGAAAGTCTGGTTTTTTGTAAGAGTTTGTTTTGGCTAATTGAGACGGCCTGTATTAATTGGCTTCCTTCCTATAATTTACCCATGTATTAAAATGCTGCTGTAAGGATATGACAAACCCATCCTTCTCCCTCCAACCCCAAGAGCAGCCCAGTGCTGGGCTCTGCCATGAGAAACCTATTCCAGCTGTCGGTGCGTGCCACAGCGTGGGATTTTGCTGGTGGGAGGAGGAAACCCGGAGGCTGGCAAAGACAGCTGGGCATTAAACTGAGCCCGGCGGATGCCAGAACCCCAAGGAGCGGTGACCCTGGTGAGTGATGGGCCCGGCACAGCCGGGGTGGCCCGACGGCACACAGGCACCCCAGGGCAGGAGCTCGGCTCTGCCTCCCGCGGGAGCGGAGCTGCTGCCGCTCGTGGGGGCTGGCTGGGAAGCGTGCGTCGCAGCGGGGTGGTGCATGCGTGACATGTAAGCGGAAACAAGAACATCCCCGTGGTGGTTGTGATGGCTCTTTTCCTCCTGCTAGCCCACTGCTTTTCACAAGTGACCTGTGACAACCAACTTTGGGTTCAAGAGGGAAGAAAATAAGCAAAATAAAATATAAACCACGGTTTGCAGCATAATCTAGTCAATGTTTTAAATACGCATCTTTTCTGAGAATTGAAGAGTTTTTCCTTGGTTTCCCTTTTATACTCAACGAGCGTGCTGTGCATTTAATGTGCAAATATTGTACTCTATGGAAAATACTTGTGTGCACATGTAGGTCTCTGCAGCTGGCAGTGAATTAGTATTTATATCTGTTTACCTATTGACAAAATGAAGTATTGTAATGACCCCAAGTTATATCCGGTGGACTTGGCAGTGTTATGTTTACGGTTGGACTCGATGATCTTAAAGGTCTTTTCCAACCTAAATGATTCTGTGATTCTATAAATACAGTGGCAAGCTTTACCTCTGCTAAGCTTGAAACTTTTATTAAAGTTACATTAAATTAAACTTTCAATAAAGGCTTTGAAGCCACTGGAAAAGGTATTTCAAGAATTTTCCTGGGTGAGCCAGCTACTTACTGCCTGAGCGCTGGGTTTCTCTGCTTTCAAGGTTATCGTCTCTAACCCCCCATGGGTACCCTGTAATTGTGTTGTGACTCCCTGTCTTTGTGGTGGGACAGCTGCCGCAGACATCATTTGCAAGAATGCAGGAGGCTCAAATTTCAGCCTTTTACGGCTTTTACGTTTGATCTTCATACACCCTTCTTCCAGCGTGCGAAGCTCCCCCCTCAGGAGTGGGTGTAGAGGATGGCATGGCACCTGTAAGCTTTTTCGAAAGCGATGCAGACCGTGACCCCGGAAGGAGTGCGTTACGTACGGCAAGGTGCTCGTGCCGGCGGGAGCAGCGGCTGCGCCGGGCACGGCCAGAGAGGCTGCGAGCACCTCCCTGCCTGGGGACCCGATGGGGCGCGCCGGCAGCCCTGCAGCGGGGCGGGGGTGGGCGCTGGGGGAGGCTGGGGAGCCTCTTCGGGGTCACAGGGTACTTGGGGTGGGACGGGACCTCGGGGGGCCTCCGTTTGGAGGGTACCGATGTAGGGGTGGAGGCTCTTGCAATGCCGTGCCACAAACAGTTGCTCCGAGTAGTATCCCTTTAGCGTAGGCTTATAGACTTGGGATTGATTTCTTTATTTTTTTGAAGTGGATTTGCGACAGAACAAAGTGAGCTAACTAGCATCTTAACGTAGTTTCAGAACAGAACATGTTGATGACTGGTCAGCCCTGCACAGAGATTGAGCTGAGTCAGATGAGTTGCCTGGAAAACCACAGTTCTCTGCTGTTTGCCTTTCTGTTTCATCTTATGTTAATTCCTTTAATTAAAAAAAAAAAAAAAAAAACAAAAAAAAAAGCAAACCTTCCTCTGAGGATAAGGCCAAGGTAATTTTGAAGCTTGGGTTTAATCACCTGTTCTCCAGGAGCACTGGCAAGCTTCAGCAGCGACTGCGGGTCTCGTGGACGTCGGTCGTGGAGGTGCAGGGTCTCTGCGCCTGGAGCACGGCGCAGAGGGACGCCTGCGCAGAGGGTGCTCGGCTGCGGGAGAGCAAGCTCTTCCCTCCCACAGCAGCCTTTCCCTTGCTGGTTGAGAACTTCGTCTTTGCATTTACTATTTCGGCCCTGTCTCTTTAGGGGCTAAGTTATGGGTACATTTTGTTTGAGTTAAAAGACCTGACTGGGCAGAAAGGGAGAGACGGACAGATAACGGTATCTTTAAAATTTTCTAATTAAGGTGAAATTTTGTCCAACGACTTTATGCTGTCCTTAAATCATCATTGCGTTTTTCCTTTCTGGAAGTGAATTTTCAATGAAGTTTAAGATGACATCAGTGACCTCGATTAAAATGAAAGAACCGTCCCTCATGGGAAAATCTTCTAATTAGTGATCTATTTCTGCTCTTCGCACTCACTCCAAAGGCAGCTCCAGCTGTTTAGGGGCAGCTCTGATGTAGGTTCACACTGACGAGTCTCTCGGATGCTGTTAGCCTGGTTTCCTAAGGAAACAAGGTTCATGGAATTGCTCGATCAGTCCCTGGCTCCTCTCTGTCTCTGATCCCGCTGCCTGGGGTCAGGCATGTTAGGAGGAAAGAGGGCTCGAAGACGAAAGTTTTCTTCAACTTTAATGCAAATCATAGCTCAGAAGAAAGGTTAAAGCTGGTGAGCTAACTGAGGGAAGCAATGCACGGAGAGCTCTGCAGTCGCTCGGTCGGTTCTGGCCCCTGAGCACCTGCGGAGCGGTGAGTCGGTGCATGCGTGCGCCTTTTGCCCAGGTGGTAGTTGGTGCTCAGGAGGGATGGTGAGCAGAGAGCCGGGGATGCGGGAGGGACGTAAAGGTTTTGGGGAGGATGCAGAAATGGTGTGAGTAGTTGGAGTTTCTGCAGGTTAAAAAACACGAGGGAAAAACCTCCAGAGAATCACGCTTCATGGAACCGCTCGTTTTTGAGCGTGCTTTCAGCCACCGAGACTAGTTTGTCTTAATGAAGAAACCCGTGCAACTCAAACTCCTCACCCCTTTTAGAGTGGCAGAAAGCATACTGGTCACGGGATTTGGCAGGTGGAGAATTAAAATGTAGGTCCCTGCGTTCAGCGAGGTTATATAATCCCGAAACGGTTCTGTAATTGTTTTTTCTGGAGGGGGTGCGTACCTCTGCTTCAGAGCGGGCAAGTCTCTGCCAGTGCCTCCAGCGCTTGCTGGAAACGTGGGGCCGGAGCAGCCATGAGCAGAGGGCACTAAGAAAAAGTATTTTCATCCTAAAACAGAGGTAATTTTCTGCCACAGGCTGCTGTGGAGGTCAGAACTGTGGCTGGCTTCAGCAGGGATTGGTCGTATTCCCTCCCCAAAGTATTGCACTTCCCCTCTGTGTCTGTGCAAGGACCCACTCCTTGTCACCCCACTGCCCCCCCAGAGGTGCTCCCCCACGGGTGGGCATTTCAGAAGGGTGTGCAGCAGCTGGTTTTTGCATGCCTCGGATTCTGCTCCTTCTCATTACATAGAGAAACCTGTTAAATTATAAAAGAAATCTTGACAGCAAGCAGCGTTCGCAGGCCGAGTCTTCCCGCAGCGATCTCGGCTCATGTTGGTTGTTGCTCGTAGCGGTGGTTCTGTTCCCGTTGCTTTTGGATGGTGTGATCGTGGTTTGTCTTTCTCTGAACTTGGTGGTGAGACTCTTGGTTGACCACGTTTCCCTCGGCTCTTGTTGCGGATTCGCAGACTGGCTGAGGCTGGAGCTGGTCCGGCTGGGACCTCTGGAGCTGGTCTGGTCCAGCCCCTGCCCAGGCAGGGTCATCCAGAGCCAGCTGCCCAGGACTTGGGTGTTCTGGGTATCTCCAGGGATGGGATCAGCAGGGTCTTTAACACTTGGAAGTGCTGCTTTTTAATGGTTTGCAAGTAGGTCAATATTTTTGTGCAATGGTTCTTGTGCCTGGTGTTTTGAACATCTGGGAGTCCCACGGCTGCTTTAGGCATATGTGCGTATTAGCATACACTTCACGTGCGTGCTCAGTGCAGTTACCTGTGTATGTGAAATCTCTGGGGAGTCCCTCTAATGGGGAAAAAAGAGAGCGAGCTGTGCACCTTGAAAATTATTCTTGCAGTAGATGTGCAGAAGTGGGCTCTGGAAAGTGCCCTGGGCGGCGCTGGCGTCGGGGACGCGGGTGCATTGCAGTCTGTGCAACAGGAATTCCCATCGATTTGTGCTGGTTGCCAGCACGCGGAGGTTGGAGAAAGTGTGTTTAGCAGTAGTATGTGTCTGACGGTACCAGATATGGAGTTGGCGGGCCAGCAGTCAGCTGAAAACATCCCCATTTTCTAGCTTGGGTCAGAGGAGCAGAGCTGAGACACCCGCACGGCACCAGCAGCCCAGCAGCAGCCTTCACCTCCGAAGACCGTGCTAAGCAGAGTTTGGCTTACTTGCTGTATTGGCACTATCCTTCTTTTTTGTCTTGTCCCCAGATGATACTAAGGGAAAATCTGCTTTTAAGGTTACCCTGGGCTTTGGTGCATGCAGCCCAGCTCCTCCGGCCGTTGGGGCTGCGTCGTGCATGAACAGCTCGTTAGAGGAGGTGACGGCCCCATCTTGCATCCTCCTCCCCGCTTGTTTTAGAGATGTTCTCACTGCAGCCAGCACCGTCCCCTCCAGAGAGTCCTTGGGGGTTTGTTTTGGTGATCGTGTGCCGAAGGAAAGCTGCAAGAGATCACTTTTCCTTTCTGTGCTCCCCGAGCTAAATATACAGAGCAGCAGCTGATCCCTCGGGTCCCGGTGGGAGTTGGCAGCCGCGCGCGGTGCGCAGCGCCGGGTGACATTGCTGCGTTCCCTCTTGGTCACGAGTTAGCGAGCCGGGAGGCCGACGACTTCGCCTCTCCCTGCCGCTGGTGGGCATGGCTGCCCGCCGGCGGGGCTTCGGCGGGGCACAGCGGGCAGGAGACCCCAACAGCAGCAGGCTGCCCTGCTGAACCTGCCCGAATTTTCCCATTTTCCGTGTTTGTCTGCAAGACGGGAAGAGCAGCCGAAGCTTTCGTGAGCTAGAAAGCAGGAGAGCAGAGAGGCACCAGGGTCAAGCTGCGGGTACCTGTCGGTGGCCTCGGTAGCATCTGCAATGGATTTGTAAAGAGCCTTAGAAGTTAAAACTTTGACAGATATTTTCATGTCCTGCCTGATATCTCCTTATCTAGAGATGACTTTTATTTTTTTGTAATTCTGTTACACACTTAAAAGATCTTTAATAAAGGAGGCTGCATGGTAATCATGCACTGGATGATGCATGCAGGGATGTAAATGTGAAATTACCTTTTAATTTTGTTGCATCTGTTAGGTGCTGGCATGTGAGTGATCCTCTTTCTTCTGTTTGATTTCCACGTACTTTGCTTACCTCGCATCTTGTGACTCCCTCCTGCGTACAGGGTGGTCTCAAATCTTGTTAGTCTTTCTTGCACTCTCCCTTAATTTTTTTTTTAGTACCATTTTCTTCGCTTTTCTTTGGTGTTCTGTGTTCGTGGTCTGTTTTCTCCTGAGATGGGAGGGGGGTGGGAACACACCAGAGCGCAATGACAGATGTGTTCCCCGAGTGAATTGCGGTATATCTGCAGACCATACTCACTATACATATATTTTTCATTAGTGGCTCAGCCTACACTGAAGATGCCTCGCCTGCTGTGGATGGCATTTGTTTCAGCTTTGATTTGAAGGTGCAGGTCAAATCTAATAATAATTTTTTACATTCTTACTGCATTGATACAAAGTTGGTTCCATAGTGCCATTTAGTTGAATGTTTGGTGATACTACAATTCAAAGAGAAGTCTGGAACCCCAAAAGCCTAGGTTATATTAATTTATTATACTCTTATCTGTATTAAAATTAATTTAACATATATACTTACTGAATATTTCCTGGCTCGTCTTACCAGGAGCAGAAACCTTCAGATGTGCTGCAGAGAATGTTCATATTCAGTTTGATCTGTCAGTTTTGTGCAGCAACAGAAAATACTTAACTAATGATTTTATTATAGCTATATATATATATTTATATAGTGTTATAGATACAACAATTTTATGTTACATATACACTAATTTTTTATATAAATACATAAAATAAAAGTACACATATATTCTTTTTTATATATCTTCTAATATATAACTATATATATTGTTATTCTCAGTCCCCTGAAGTTCATTTGCTCAGACATCTGCTGGATTGCCAGAAGAGTGCAGCGTGTTGATTCTAGATGTTACAGAAGACGAGCTTCCACCACCGAGCGGGGGGTGTGAATTAGATAAAGTCCTCGCTGGTGGAACTCGCATTGACACAGAAACTCCCCCAAAATAACAGAGGCTGTTATTTGGCAGCGTTGGGTGATTTTGATGACCTACATTTTGATGCAATCAAAAGGTCTTATAAGAACCAAAAAAGTGCTTTTCAGCTGGCAAACCTCCCCCTGCTTCCTGGATAGTCTGGAAGTTGAGGGTTTGCTGAAACCCAGAAAACCTGGTTTTAAGCTTTGCCTCATCTCTGAGCACGGAGTAGCTCGTGTTGTTTATCTGATCATGCAGTGTTGGCTTTGTAATGAAAAAAGGTAAATGATAGCACCTACCTGAAAGCATGTATTTGCAATAATGGAACAAAGTTACAAAAAGCTAAAATAACAACAACAACAACAACAATAATAATAACAATAATAATAATAATTTTTTTAAAAGGGTGTTACTGTGATTATACATAACAGTTTATATCCTCCTTTATTTTCTAAGAATCTGAAGCAGCTTTTGTATTTCATCTTTAGTTATCACCGGGTGATTCCAGGGCTCCGGCTTAAGATTCCTGTGCTGAAGGCGGTTGCTGTTCTGTCTGCCCCAGCCGGGCTCCCCTCCCTCCCTGAAGACCCCTCTGTAAATACCAAGACCTTGCGGCTTTGCATGGGCTGTCTTGCTTGATTCCTCCTTAGAAAAACCTTTTTTCCTCATTTCCTGTGGCTGCTCTCTTGTGCCCCGTCTCTCCGCAGAGCACCGGAACAGCACGGACCGTGTCATTTGGCTTTTCTTCTCTGTTTTTCCAGCATTATTGGGTTAATGGTTCTGTTGCCCATCTTACTTACTCTACCCTGCCTGCAGGCATCATCTGTCACAGTCCTGTGGTAAACTTTCGAGCATTTACTGTTTCCCGTAAGAGGATGTATCCTCTTGTTTCTGGGTTTACAGCTTGTGTTATTCCATAACTGTCAGATGATATCAGAGATGGGGAGATTCCTAACGGAGTGCTCGATTTCAGAAATACTCCCTCGTTCCTTCGATAGGTGCTCTTGGGGTTATGGGGCCTCCCCAAGGGGAGGGCACAGGCACCGTAAGAAGATGTTGATTTCTGTGCCAAGAGAGAGGGAGTAGCAGGAGAGAAGGATTATTGCTGCCATATGTATGTGTGCGCCTTGTGGAAACGCTGCGACCTCTTCTTACGCTGATGTGTCATTAAAGGACTCGGAAAGCAGTTGGTTGGAAAAGAACAAGCGGCCATGGTTTGCTGTCTGGAAAGATTGCTTTTCTTAATGAGCAGAGGCTGAAGCTCCTAAGCTGACTTGCTTCTTGTCAGCACAGCCCCGGGCAGGAATCTGCTGGCAGAGAGCTACTTGGCAAAAAGGCGGCAGAATAAAATCCTGAAACTGGAAGTAGCAAAAACCCGCGTTCGGCTAGAAGTAAGGTGCAGGTCTGTCGTAGATGGTGTTATGTATTAAAAAAGAGCAACTCAGCCGCTCTCCCGAGACCCCCTCCCCGGAGCACTGTGTCCAACTCGGGGGTCCCCAGCACAAGACAGACACGGACCTGCTGGAGCGGGTCCAGAGGAGGCCACAGAAATGGTCCGAGGGCTGGAACAGCTCTGCTGTGGAGACGGGCTGAGAGAGCTGGGGTTGTTCAGGCTGGAGAAGAGAAGGCTCCGGGGAGACCTTATTCAATATATAAAGGAGATTTGTGGGAAATCTTAAAGATTGGACATAAGGAAGAAATTTCTTATGGTGAGGGAGGTGAGACACTGGAACTGGTTGCCCAGAGAAGTTGTGGGCGCACCATCATTGGCAGCGTTGAAGGCC
This sequence comes from Sagittarius serpentarius, assembly GCA_034782735.1. NCBI lineage: Eukaryota > Metazoa > Chordata > Aves > Accipitriformes > Sagittariidae > Sagittarius > Sagittarius serpentarius. Next base: position 26,949,483 of record JAVKLA010000026.1, read on the forward strand.
AGGTTGGACGGGGCTTCGAGCAGATTGATCTAGTGGAAGGTGTCCCTGCGCACAGCGGGGGGGTTGGACTAGATGACCTTGAAAGGTCCCTTCCAACCCAAACTGTTCTCTCATTCTATGAACTGGGGAGATGATGTAGTTTTGATCAGAGATTAGAAGACCAGAGATGCTGCACCTCACACTTACTGGGACTTGGCCACAGAAGTGATTATGTGACAACCTGTGGATGTAATAATAAGCAAGACAGGTGAAAGATGATTTTTTTTTTTTTAATGCTCCTCATCTTTCTAAAAGATGAATCAAAGAATAATCCCGCTGTTTATTCTTCTCCTAGTTCTTGAGGGAGGACTTGAATTATCATGACCCAACAGTCAAGCACAGCACCTTCCATGGAGAAGACAAGCTCATTAGCGTGGAAGACCTCTGGAAGGCCTGGAAGACATCTGAAGGTAAAAAAGACAAACAAGCAAATTGAAACAGCCCGCTCCACCCCTCTTGCCATAAAAGTGATAAACACTTTGGATTTCATATAACCTTGGCAGCAGTGTGTGTACCTCCCAGGAAAAGTATGCTGCTGCTTCTTTTGCTGCCTCGTACGAGTACTCTTCCAGCTTTCTTTGTTGGGGGGTGTGGGGGGGTGCCTTTCAGGCTTTCGTTGGTCTTGGTACTTCCCAACCGTTAATGCTGGCATCTGAGTATGGCCATAAAAGTATAAATTGTTTCGTTTCTCTGCCCCTGTAAATGTGTATTAAAATAGAGCCAAATACTGTCCTATTCCAAGTTCTTCTTCAAATACCCAGTTTGAGATGGTATTTTTATGGGGTAATAGCATCCTAAATATTCAGTAGAGCTGCGTGGCAGTTTTCCTACAGGTTGTGTTTTCCTTAGAAGAAATTTGCTGAACCTGAAAAGCTCCTTAATCTAGTGAAAAGAAGGTAGGATAAAGTCCTAAAACTGGAAGCGTACATAAATACAGTCGATGCAGAAAAAAGCTGCAAGCTATTAAGAAATGGTATTATTCATCACAGCAAGTTAATCCAGGGTGGTGGTGGAAGTTCAGTCACTGGTGGGAAAGTTCCAGAAACTTGAGTCTTGGAAGAAACTGTAAAGTTCGCTAGTGCTTCCCTGGCTGCTGCGTGCGGGCCGCCCCACGCCCTGGGCTTGTACAGCGCTGGCTGTTTCCAGGCCTCGGGAGGGTGTCCGAGGCGGTCAGCAAAAGGCACGATTTCGCTTCTGCTTTTTCCCCAACTGGAATTTTGGAATTTCCTTTTTGAGCGATCTTAAAACTGTTTTTTCTTTCTTCTTTCTACTTAATTTTTTATTCTTAAATTTTGGGCTTCATTACAGAATGGTGCTTTATCTTAAGACCATTAGTACTAATAGGAAATATCTTCAGTGCCTTGAAAACGAAAATGTGGGGGAGAGTATAGAAGTAGGAAGACTGCACTTTCGCAAAACATAGGTATAGCGTTGACTGTACGATGCATTTCGATTTACTTACTGCATTGTGAGTGGTGTGTTGGTGCAGATCACATTGGTATATCGGGTCTTTCTGTGATCCGTGGCGTGGACTGTTTCTGCCGATGGCTGCCCTTTACTCCTCCTCTTGTGGTTTTCCTTTTCTCTCAGTACGCTAGTTGTCATGTTGCTCTCAAGTCCTGGAACATGTGTTTTTCCAATACTTTTAATTGCTGCTCTTCCCTTCTCTCACAGTCTTTTCCCTTCCCTCTGTCGTCCAAGATCAGGTATCAATCCTCATCGCTTGAAAAATGGGGTTTAGTCTTCTGATCAATTCATCAACTGTAAAGATTTCACTTTCTCATTACTGTCCTGTTCTGTTTGTATTTGATTTTTCTGTCTTAGCCTTTAAATTACTTGGGGGTAGGATGTGCTCAGTGTTTCCAAAGCGCTGTGTCGATACAGCTGTAAGTAATATTACAGTCCCTCGCAATCCCAGGAGGACTAAATGAATATTCGGGTTCAGCATTTGAAAAGCGGTTTGAAAACACGGTGGTTCTGTGCATGATCCTGGAGTTGTTTATCCAGGCCCAGACTCTCTGTCCCGTGGAGGTAGGCAGCCCCATGTTGATAATTCTTGTCCAAACCATTTACAAGTTGGGATGATGCTAGCGAGTCACTTTGTCTTCTGTGTTCAATGAAAGCCTCGTCTAAGAAATATTTATTCTGTTGCACAGCTGTTTACAGATGACTTTTCTTGAAGTGTATTTTAATGTCGGCTGGGAAAGGGTAGAAATCATTAAGCGATGGAGGAGAAGATCCCATGATACTCCGTAGGTCCCTTAATTGCTGAGCTGCCTTTGCTCTCTCTCTGCTTCTGACACGCACGGGACCTGCCGTGTCTCTGGGTAGAGCTGCTGGAGCGTAACAGTTTCCCCTGTGCTGGGCTTAGTTACCACTCTTGTTTTCCCTTCTCGTCATTCTGTATATCTAGCTGATAAAATAAATTATTAGTTTCTAAAGGATGGTTTCATATGGAGCCTAATCTTCGTGTTTGAACTCGAGTCGTAAAACTAGTAGAATCAGGTTTGTAGAAAAGGTCTGCTTCTTCATGTGGGTGTGAAAAGCAGCTTTGAAAGGGCAGCGAGGGCTGACGGGGACGGGTGCCTGGGGCAGCTACGCCTGTTTCATCTGTTTTCAAGCCGAGTGCTTTTTCCTACCTGCTGTTGGTGCTGTTCCCGGTCACACGTGTAAACTAAAAAGTTGTTTCTGCCCCCTAATTATCCAAAACCATAAAGGTTGTCATGCTCTTACAAGGTGTTGGATTTGATAGACAAAGCCCTCAGTCAGCATGGCTTTACCAAACCCACCGAAGCAGCAGATCAGATTGTCGCGGCAAGGATGCAGGGCAGGGGAGCTGCTCGCCTTTGCACTGGAGTGTGCTGCCTGACGCTGCCAGCTTGTGTCTTGGCGATTTCTTCCCAAAATAAAGAACTCTGGATATGTAAGGCCAAAAAGAAAGAGAGAAGCCAGGGGCTTCAGAAAAACCCGGGGGCTGGCAGGGCCAGGCTGCGCAGGGGCTGCTGCGCGAGGCCGAGAGGCGGCTGTTGGCGTGGGGATGCGGAGGAGAAGCCCTGCGTTGCTGGCGTCGGGGACGGGGGGGTGTCCCTGCCAGGGCTGGGGGGAGCTGCAGGTGGTGGGAGGCAGCGGTGCCCACCACTCCTCCTGCGCAGGCAGGCACCCCCGTACCCCCATGGGCCCTCAGGGGGGCCAGCTCGTTGCCGCCTAGCACCTCACACTGGGCTCTTCAGAGCTTATGTTGACTCCTGCCCGCCACGGGCACCGTGCACCCACACCCCCACCCCGGCTGGTGGGTGCTCGGCGGTCTGTGACGGCCACGTGCGGTGGCCGGGCTGTCCAGCCTCGTGCCCTGCGGCACTGCTGTCCTGCTGTGCCTGGGCACTGGCGGTGCCACCGCCCAGGGAGCGGGGCTTCCCCTGTCCGCTTCAGCTTTAACGTCTTGCTTCTGGCCGCAGAAATCGGGTTTCCCACGGTTTGTGGGCCAGCCACCATTAACTGTAGGGAGTTTCCCGAAGGGAGGGCAGTTTGCGGCTTTGCGTTTGCCAGCCTGCATCTGTGAGTCATCGTGCCAGCGTTCGTGGAGATGACACCTTCTTTTCAAGTCTTGCTCTCCTTCGCTCAGCGCTTGGCTCTCGCTCTGTCGCCTTTCCGTCGAAGGCGTTTAGCTCACTGGAGTGAGCTGGAAGATGTTTCTCATATTTGTGGGACAACTCATTGTTGACATTTAAGAAGTGGCCGTGCAGTTCTCAACTCCGCAGCGATGCAGCCCTCAGAGCTGGCAGTAAACGGTCCTTTTCTCCACTTGGCTGTTGGAAAAGGGCGTATGAGAGAAGGACCGACGGATGTTGGGCCAGAAGCGTGCGAGGTGGTGACCGTCGGCAGTGGGTGATGTCCAGCACAGCGCTCTGGGTTGCGGGAGGCTGGGTAAATGCCGCAAGAGCTCAGCACGTGCTGAGCAAAGACAGAAGCTGATAAATTAAAGCATAGCAAACCCCTCTCTGTCCTATGAAAAAATCTGTTGCATAATTTTCTTTGCCTTCACACCGTTGCTATAAGTACCACAAAGCTAAGTGGCAAAGGCAGAAGCTTTGTTTCCAAAGGTTTCCTTGCCTGTGGCTTTGGAGCTCTGTGTCACCTCCAAAAATAATGCACAAATCCACAGGTGAGGCAGTTAAGGAGGAAAGTTCACCTGGTTCCCTTGGGCTGCTGCCCCTGCTGTTTACAACCATTTTCTTACAGCATTTCTCCATGTTCACTTGTTTTTTAATTGATACTCACATGGTCCATGGGTCTAGAGGAGGGGGTGAGGCTTTCAGAGCGTGTTGCCAGATAACATTAGCTGAATTCAGTATTTCAGGGGTTTGGACATGTGGTGAGGATGAACGTACTTTGTTGGGAATTTGGAGACAGCAACATCGCTCGGATTGTAGAAAACCAAGTGATTTCACTTATCATCTGCCAGCGCTTCGGGTGTTGCCTCTCCAAGGATCTCAGCCTCAGGCCCTTCTGGTGACATTGCAAAAGGCTGCCAGTGACGTGTCACCTGCGCCAGCACTGTCCGAGGCTGCTCCTTTGTCTGATGGCCTCATTGCACGTTTTCCTTTCGTGAGCTGGCAGCACACTGTAAAATCAACCACCGTGAAATGTTTGTTGTCAGGGGCTGCTGTTGGGAAGGCACCAGTCCTTATGCACGGTGTGGTGGTGTCTGTTAAGGCTGAACGTGTAGCAGCCCATCGTGTCTACGCTGAATCTGTAGCAGGCCATCGTGTATAGAACAGACTAGCAAAAATAATCACACAAGCAACCAGGCAGAGGCTGAGGACCTGCAGGATTGCTTGGAGTATCCCAGGGGGATTATTTCTTGTCTAATAGTCCGCAGGATTTGGTGTCCCCACCCCAGCTCACTGCATACTTCATAGGAATGTGTTTAAACTCTGCAGATACCTTTCCTTTGTGGAAGGTGATAGGATGAGCTACGTCTGGTGAAGTTACGCTGTTGTTGCTGGCTTGATGATTTTAGTTGCTTAGTAAAAATACTAAGCTGCTTGCTTGTTTTCTACCTCTCCTGCAGTGTATAATTGGACAGTTGACGAGGTGGTTCAGTGGCTCATTACCTACGTAGAGCTGCCACAGTACGAAGAGACCTTCAGAAAGTTGCAGCTGAGTGGACATGCCATGCCCAGGTCAGTGCTCACTGCATTGTGTTGTGTTCCTCTGGGATGTCGGCCAGGGAGAAAAACAGATCTGAGGCAGCTCATAACGTCACGTGCGATTTCTCGGCATGTGCAGAGCCAAGTCTAATTCCTGTTCCGCTTCGGTTATGTTTAGAGGCTTCGGCTTTGCTGTAGTCCTCTCTGCGGAGAGTGATTTAGCCGTAAGCAAGCGTGTATCTACTGTGGGTGAAAGGAGAGGCTGCAGTCCGAATTGTGTGGTTGTGAATACTGTCCTTGCTGGTTTGTGTGCTAGACTTCACCTGCCTGTGCACGAAGCTACATATTTAGAGCTAAAACCCTGACCTGGAACAGAGCAGGCATAGGCTGCGTCCTGGCGCTGCCACAGCCTTCCTTCACAACCCCAGCCCAGTCGTGGAGCTTCTCTGTCATTGCTCATCATCGTCGGCAAAGGAGCATCTCCACTTTCTGGGTTGCATCTGAGTAGTGTTTAAGTTCCCAGTTCAAGGGCTACTAGTTATGTATCTTTGCACCACCCAGCACTGGTATGTGCTGGTGTTAATTCGTGCCACTTGATGCTCCGGCAAAGGAGACTTGTAAGCCTTGCGTTCCTGAAGAGAAACACTGGCTGTGAGTTGGCCTAAACTCGTAACAGGTTTGAAAAGACTCAGTGCGGCCTTTTGGGCGAAGGTTATTGTTGCTGCAAAGGGGCTTGTAAACTGACTGGGAAGGAGGGATGAACTGCGAATAAAATAAGGTTTTCAAGGCAGTGCATGGTGTGCCCACATTTCTTCCAAGTGAGAAGTATGGTCTTACGGTCTGTGAAAAAAGATGTCAAAGGCTGGCAATACAGGTTTGATTAAAACCAAAATATTAGTGATTGGTAGGACACCGAAGGATCAGTTTTGACAGGAAATCAGTAACTTAGGTTGTCAGGATTAATTAAATGGGCATGGCCTTGGTTTGTCATTCTCTCTCTTGAGTAAAGCCAAAGACGCTGCTGCTTAACTCTTTCATAGAGATACCCAGTATCAGAGATGACAATATTTGAGGAATTTCTTTTGTCCTGATGGCCTAAGCAGAGAGCTTTCATGTCCTGCTCATTGCATTTCTCCTCCTGTAGTCTCCGCGTTACTAATTTTTGGTCAGTTATTAATCCAGATGGATATGACCACACCTACTTCTTTTTTTATATATAATTTTTCTTTTCTTTACAGGCTAGCAGTGAACAACGCTACCATGATGGGAAGTGTTCTGAAAATGACAGACCGAAGCCACAGGCAGAAGCTGCAGCTGAAAGCTCTGGACACGGTGCTTTTTGGGCCTCCTCTCCGTAAGTACCAGAATTCAAAGTCCTTTGGCTGTTCATCGAGAGGATCTGTGTCTGCTCAGTGTTGAACAGCAAAGATAGATCTGTGCGAACCAAACTTTGCCCTCCACACGCTCACCTTGCCAAGTCATCCCTGGTACAATTCCCCTGAAACAGGAACAGGTTGCCTCTGGATTTATCGGAGCAGCTCTGTAGCCCGGAGGCATCCTGCCTTGCTGGGCTTGCATTTCCATCTCGGCATCAGGGGTGCGGACCCACTGTCCTGCTGGTATCTCCCCTGTCCGTAGGGTAACGCCTTCCCATCCTTCCTGCTCGTTGTGGTACTGGCCGTGTGGTGAGGTTTGCAGCTGCCCCGAAGGGGATCTGCTGGAGGGCAGCCACCCTGCCTGCTCGGAGGGAAGCTGCTGCCGGGGACCTGGGGCTCCGTCGGTGACTCAGGCTGCAGATTGCCCACCTCTGGACAAGGGGAATAGCAAGAGGCTGGATGGGAGGGAATTTAGGATGGATGAGAATGAGGGACTGGGTTCCTTTGATGCTGATTATAGGCGTCTCTTGGTGGGATCTCCACGCCCTCTGATGCTTATCTCGGCACTGCTCGGGGTGCTCCTTTTGCATGTGTTCCGTCTGTCTCATGTCTACTGTCTATTAAAGGTACTTTTGTCTCTCTCCCTCTTACTCATGTCTTTCTCATGAGCTTTAGGTGCTTTTGTGAGGTGAACAGAAACCTTGCTTGATCAGGGCGTTTCTGCTTGGCATCATGCAGACAAGATGGATTTTTGGGGCAGACTGTGTTGCTGGTACACGATTTGAACCCTCTTACGCAGTACTCCTCCTTCCCTTTTAGTTGCCGTGTCCCCCCTGCGCGGGAGGTTTAAAATGAACGCGAAGGGGTACTTTCTTACCGTAGTGCAAATGCAATAGTCTGGGCGCAAATTCTGGCCCCGGAACTCCCCTAGCTTTGATTGCTGACAGCTGGAGGTTTACACAGTCGAAAATACCACTTTGTGCTTCCTCTGTTCTTTACATTTTTTTTTTAAGCATCTGCTACTGTCCGCTGCTGGAATAGCAGGTAGGATGCACCTTTACTCTGTGGGACATGGATCTGCTAACAATCTAATGGAGAAGTTCAGGTTTTTTAGCTTTTTTCCAGCCTTCCCTCTCTGGGCTGCCCAGTACTTGGCCAGTGGGAAGTGATAAGGCGCTTCCATTATTTCTTCAATTTTTTTATTTTTTTTTTTTGAAGGTCCAACTATTAGTGCAGTCTTTTTTCTTGTTTGCAGTCTGTGTCCAAGTTCCCAAGGAAAGGTGAAGTGAGGCAAATCCTGGGAAAACTGGCTGCGCAGAGTAAACCAAGTGAAATTTGAGGCTTGGCAGAGATACAAGCTAAGTGAATTGGAAGCCTAGGTTATACAATCAGCCATTTTTGCTTCCAGTTATTAAAAAGCATATATTCATTCAGGCACCGTTTGCTTTTTTTATTTATACTTGGCTTGTGTTACAAGGTGAAGCTTTTCGGTCAGTCAGTGGCATTGAACAGGGGCAGCAGAGGCATGGGGTGAGTGCCTGCGGTCGCTGCTCACCCAGCAAAGCCTCCAGCCCAGTAACTCCCGCGCTTGCAGGGGGAACTTCTCAGGCAGTTCTTGGATGCTCTGTAAATGGCAAAGTAAATTACTTGTGATGGTTTGAGATTAATGGCCGTTCTCCGTGTCCGAGGTACTCCGTTTCACCACGCGGCTGTCGTGGCACTGGAATGTGAACCTCCTCTGGTCACGCAGATGAAAGCGTGCAGTGAACTGTCCTGGCCGGGTTGTTTCAGATCAGTAAGGGTTTGTTGCAGATTTTGCCATCTGTGTATGTACTGGGTACGTGAATAGAGCAAATACGCTTCAGATTTTTAGCTGAAGTAGAGATTTAACACTTTTTAGAAGGTAATATTTGCTATTTGCTGGTTAACTGAATGGATGTGTCTCCAGTTCATACTGCAGTGTATGGTGAGAGGTAGCTTTTCTAAAACCAATTCCTTAAGGAATGGATTGCGAAACAGCAGTTTCTAACAGCCGTTAGCAATCAGCAGTGTCGGGAAGTACTCGGTGACCTTTTAAGCTGCAGAAGCAGCGATCGCACAGCAATAGATTTATGGTTTCAGATACGTTCCCGTTACGGTTCTTTTCAGATGGTCAGTGGAGGTGGTCTCCTGTGATCTTTGCTGTTGAGAGAGTGAAGCTGCTGGCAGTGGGATGTGGCGCACAGGTGCAGGATTTCTCTCTTGACAAGGGTTTTTCTTCTCTCTTGAAGCTGCTTTCTATTCACCGCAGGTATAAAAGCATTAAAATAGCCTAGATTGGAGCCCCATGACTGCTTCCTGCAGACTCATAATAAAACCAGAGACCTCTCATTGTCGGTGGGGATTAGAGCACACGTACCATGGTATGGTTCCTGACTGCTGCATGAAGCATCTGACTGCTGCATCTTCCCATCCCGGGGCGAGAGAGCTTGTTCTTTGATGTCTCCTGTAATTTATTGCAGAGGCTTCAGCAAGCCTCGGGTAGTTGAGTGGGGCACCTGGCCAGTTTCCTGGCTGATCAGTGAACTCCTGTAATCCCACGAGGTCTGATTTCCTCTGCCATACTCCAGACATGCCATTTCCTTCTTCAAACAGGTTTGCCCACTTGCAAGGTTGCAGCTCTGTAATTAATCCAAGTGCGAAGGAGTATGGTAAAACTGTAATCTACGCAAGGTGAAGCGATCGCTTCTTCTGTGTCTGTCTCCCCTTGGTCCTGTGGTTCAGGAGTTTATCCAGCACAAAATACCACAACTTCAGGTGAAAAGGAGAGGGGAGTTTTAAGAAAGCAAGCAGTAAAATTCAAAGCAGTAGATATTTTTGGTGGGAGGTGAATTTAAATTTTTATTCCTTATAACTCTCAAGTGATGGAGACCACCACTTTGGTCCCATTTGGGGTTAAAAGACCGACGAAATGCCGTGCGCCGAGTTACCCATCCTGGTGACTTCTCCTGGCCACCTCTCCAAAGGCCAATGAAGTGGGACCTGTATGTTGCTGTGGGATTTCAGGAGGGGTTTCCGTAGCTCCCCTTCCCAGGACAGACACCCACCAGATGTGCCTAGCTGTGACACAAATTACAAGCCACGGTGGTTTGCCAAGCTGCTGCCTGACCAGTGCCTGCCCTGGGCTCTGCTGGGGGGAGCTTGCCTGGCACTGGGGAGCACTGCACCCCTTGGCCTCAGCCCCCTGGGGACCAGCTGGGCACCCTGGCGCACATCACCCTGGTTTTGGTGCACCCCAGTGCCTCCGTACTGAGCCGAGCTGTCTGCATGGGCCCTGCGGCGCTCTGGGACGGGGTCTCTGCCGTTCCTCCAGCCCTTCTCGTTTGCAATCATCGTTAGCTGTCGTCCTGAGCATTACCCTTGATTTATTGAACGTCTGTGCAGGGATTAACTGAGGTGCAAGGGCCGGGTGCCTGGAAAAGGAGACGTTTCCCAGACAGGAGGTGGCACTTGCTGCAGGTTTCTGAACGAACTGACCTTTCTTGCTTTTCATTAAGTATTTATTCCTTGGTGCCCACTCTCTGGGGTGGGTGAAGCCATGCTTCCTTCAGTATAGCTTCCAATATAGCTGATTTGTTTCCCTTTATTATAATTAAAAGCATATTTGACAAGTATTTCTAGTTCCGTTGAATTTTTATTTGTCTAATGCAATAGAATTCCTTAACCAAATACCAGATTAATTTATCACTGTGAGATTTAACATCCAGTTTAAGTATTTACAGTTAACTGAACTGTGTTTACATTACCTGCACCCAAACAGAAAAGCAGCTCTGTCCCATTAATAGACTTCCTAGGGTCCGTTAGCATCATTGTGTAGTTTCCTCAGTCTGTGTGCCAGCGGCAGCTGGTCAGTAAGCTGGGGCTTTAGGTTTGTTGGGTGCTCTTTGAGGAGCAATAGCTCTGAACCTGAAAAGCCAGGGAGCGGGGCGGGAGAAATCTGGCTGGTCTTACAGTGTCCTATTGCCAGTGAAAATCAGAACATTTATAAAAGTTTCTCTCCATAATTATCTTGTGGGTCCACTAGCAAACAAAAAAGAGTGTTAAGTACTCGAGAAAGGACTAGGGCTTGTTATTGACAGAGAGAAAAATTACAGGTGCCACCAGGGGAATTTATTGAGCTGTTAGCTTCATTTGGGTTTTTTAAAAACAGGCATTTTTGTATTTTGTTCTATGCTGTCATGCTCACAGCAGCTGCCACCAGGCCAGCTGAGAGGGAATGGTGCCTGTCCCGCAGCTGCACCCTGAGGTGGTGGTTCTTCCGTCTTGTGTCTGAAAATGGAAGGCGGCGTCACTGATTCAATTAATTCACATTGGGAAATTTAAAAAATTAGTAATTCCAGTGTGTGTTTTTCTGATATTTCAACTTCAATTCTATAGCAGTTATTTACTTTCACCGAGTATGTAGATTATTCTCTTATTACAAGCAATACTTGTAAGTTGCTGTAAAACTGCTGATTTTCTAATAATCCATCCTGGTTCTATTCCCAAAGTAAAACTTTGTGAAACTTTCTGTTTAAAAATTGAGGCTTTGAATTTGTATCTTTCATGGTGGGACTCTTGCTTAAGACACCTGAGGTTACTGTTAAATTGTTACTATTGTACAGGTTTTTACCTTGCTCCTTTAAAACATAAAGCAAAGGCAGCGCTGCAAACCTGACGTGACATTAATAGTCTTGCAGTCAATGCATAACAACTACTGCCTCGGGTGAAACTGCGTCCCTTCTTCCTGATTTCCCCCAAAAAGAAAAGAAAAAAAAAAAAGTACAGAAATCTCTTTTCCTTGGTGTATGTTGCTTTCTTCCGCAGCTTTTGCAGGCGTAACGTGCACGCAGGTTTGCCCGGTCACGGTTGCTGGTGCTGGGAGTGACGGGGGGAAGCGGCGCAGGAGCAGCAGAGCAGAAGAGGCCACACGTGAGGAGGGAGAACAGGCTGTGCCAGCCTGTCTGCAGGCCAGGGAGAAATGCAGCGTGATTTAAGTTGCAATAAACTGGACACAAACAATCCGAGCTTCAGCTATAAAACCTCTGCTCCAGTGCCTTGCTGTACAGTTGGCCTCTGTCACAGAGTGTTAGATACAGAGGCTAAATAGCTAAAGTAACACGAAGTTCTGGTATGACAAGTTAAAAAGCAGCAAGAAAATTGAGAGTAGAAAGATTATCTTGTGTTGCCTTGGTGATACAACGCCCCGAAGGGTCACCCCACCGGCAGCCGGTACGCGCTGTAGGAGCACAAGCCTTGGCGGGCGGTCAGAGGGAAGACTGGTGCCAGCCGCGGTGGGAGAAGACCGATCCGGTCTCTCCTTGCGCAGGCAGCAGTGGCGACAGACGTTACATGTGAAAAATACCGTCTTTTTCTGCTTGACGTGGGTATTTGGACGGTGATTGCAGCAGCGGGTCGGAGAGTTGAACGTCCCTCAGTTCTTCTGATCCGCACCACGCAGGGAGCCTGGAGCAGGGCAGGGCAGCCCACCTTATCTCTTCTGTGGGTGGCCTGAGCTTAGCAAGAAGTATCCCAGAAACGGTATTTTACGCCAGAATACCTCTCCTGTCGTTACTTGCAGCCTTTCCCACTGCTCTGCCTCAAAGGCACTCATTACCCTGGAGAAGAGTGACTTGTCCTGCAGCGGTTATTCTGGCTGGTTCCGGAACACAGAAGCAATAGCTTGGTCTGCTTCCTCGTGCTGACAAAGCCGGAGTGATTTACAGTGATTTACACTCCCCTGTCTTTTATAGACCGGTAGGTCAGTAGTGCCTGTCTGACACTCGTGGTCCTGCGTGGCAGTGGTGTGCGCCGTGTAGATCAAACCAAGCGTGGTTCCTGCACCTAGGGTGTTTGGTGGAGCTGTACCGGTGGTACGTGGCGTGCCTAGACTGAGTATTGGGAAAGATAATTGTTGGGTTTGGATATATCAGGCTGGGGGCGTGCAGTGCATGGGCCAGGCTCACACGTGTGGCTGTAGGTGCACCACTCTGCTACGACCTCATTTCCCAATCTGTGCGGTAGACGCAGAGACCGGGATTTGAATGAATCCTTTCAGTTGTGTTGGCACTTGGAAGGAAATAAGAGCTATTAATTGCACCCAGGAGACATGTTGCATCCAATGTTAAATGTTTGTGTCATGGCAGCGTTGATGTGCGAAACGGCTGGTACAAAGATAACGGCCGTCCTTGCACGCTCCTCGGCGCGTGAGCAGTCACCTCACTCTGCGCGTTCCAGTGCCTCTCCCAGCAGACTGACGGGACCCCTCCACAGTTTTCACTAAAAGACGATTTAAGCTGTTTTGAAACTGCAGTCGTTCATTTGGCAAATTCCAGGCGCTTCTATTAGCTATTTCAGAAATATGGGGTTGCTTGGTTTGTTTTGGGGTGGCTTGGCATGTGTGTGGGGTGGCATTGTGCGCAGCGAAACAGTACGTGTTCTTGAAAGGGACTTGGTGAAATGCCTCTCAGGGAAACCCCGCTTACTTGCTAACAAACGTGCTTTATGCTATTCGTTTTTGAGTAGGTTAATAGTACCGAGAACTACATTTGTGGAAAAATAACCAGTAGTTTGTGGCAAATACTGGTTTTTGTGAATTTTAGTGCAAAATGTAACAGCTGTACTTTTCTTTTGTTCTTTTTCCCCCTCCTCCTTATCTTTCCAAAGTCCGTTTGGCAAGTGCAGGACTCTTCATCCTGCAGCCTGTCTGCTCTGCGAGGTGACGTGCTCAGTACTGCGGGCTGAATCTGGAATATCCCAAGAGCTTTCACAACATAGGAAAGCATGCAGACAGTGGGTGGAATAAGTTTCAGATTAATTGGATTTTTATTTACCATTCTTTGAATCACTTCGAGGGGGTGACTAAGGTGTACGTTAGAGACGGGAGCCCTGGCGCTGGTTGCAGTTGGTGGGAAGAGGCAAGTTCCTTGCTCGAAGCAGCCAAATTACTCCCGTGGTCTGGGGAGCCCTTTGCTTCTCTTTGGAGAAGAGCTGCAGAGAAAAGCCAGCTTGGCTGAATTTAGCCTTTGTTACTCGTACATTTCTTCCCAGGAGCGAAGACCTGAATTCTTCTGGTCAACCTGTATCTTATAAAGAAGAGTTCTAGGGAGCAAAAAGGCTACATTTACATCCAAGCTGAGTTTTCCTTAGAGCTTCCTTATCCGCTTGTCTTGAGCGAAAGCTGCTGAAGAGGAAGGATGTTTGTCAAGTGCTTCTGTGGTGTTGCTGAGAACGGTTGGCACCGGGAACGGGAGCAGGAGATGAATCAGCTCGAGGTGGGGCTGGCAGGTACTTCTCTGTGCAACACCTAAACTTGCCTTAGCTTAGGGCGTGATGCCGCATGGCCGGGGGGGGCGGCTGGGCTGGCAGCGTGCTGGGCAAAGCAGGTAATGGCAACGGTGGAGGAAACAGTAAAGGAGAGAAAAGCTGTAATAGCTGTGGGTGGGTGGAAAACAAACCATCTGAATAAGTCAGCCTAGCAGTCTTCTCAAAACACGAAATAAAAGGGATTCAAAATTACGTATCTGCAGCAACTTGCCAGAATCTGCTCCTTGGAAGAGGATGTTGTGATAATCCATCCGGAATGGGAAACGGGGCCAGTATTCATCTTGTTTATTTCTTTAGTGTTGAATTTACAAGTGAATGTTTTCAAAGAATGATTGAACTCTTCTGCGGTGCGTTAGGTGATGGATCACATGGCAGTGTTCGCAAAGATAAGGAGAGTCGGTGCTTGGATGTCTGCTGGATGTTTGGAGAAAGGTCCTCCTTCCCCCCACGGCAGGGGAAAGCCCCTCCATTGCGGTCAGGGGAACAGCATTACCGTCCCTCCTCTGTGCAGATCCAGTGCAGGGCTGCTGGGCAGCCCCCCCCCGAGCACCCCCGTCCCACAGTGTGCTTTACCTTGCGTCTTTAGGTTTCCACCTCCCAGGTGAGCAGCCTGTCCCCAGGCGCCCTTCCCTGGTGGGCCCAGCTCTGCTGATGTGGCACCCGTGTTTTGGCTGTGCTCATAGAATCGTAGAATGGTTCGGGTTGGAAGGGACCTTACAGATCATCTAGTTCCAACCCCCCGGCCATGGGCAGGGACACCTTCCACTCGACCAGGTTGCTGAGAGCCCCGTCCAGCCCGGTCTTGAATGTCCCCAGGGCCTCCACAGCCTGTCTGGGCAACCTGCACCAGTGCCTCAGCACCCTCATAGTGAAGCATTCCTTCCTTACATCTAATCTAAATCTACCCTCTTTCAGTTTAAAACTGTTACCCCGCCGTCCTGTCACGATCAGCGACCCTGGTGAGCCTCCCCCTCCTCCTGTCACCGCTTTGGTCATCCCTCACGCAGGGGAGCTCCCTGTACCCGACATGTACTGTCTGTCCGTCCAGCAGTGCCTCCCAGTACTGGCTTTGCCAGTTTGGCTCCAGGCTGGGCGGGCGAGTGGGTGGCCTTTCCCTTGTGCTGCTGGGCCGGGGGTGCTGCGGGAGGGAGGACGTCGCTGAGCTCTGCTCCTGCCCCAGCTGCCCGCCTGCTTGCCGCAGCGCCGCCGCGGGGTGCGGAGCTCCGGGCCCGGGCCGCTGCGCGTCCGGGCTGGCTGCAGGACCCGTCTCTGCTGGCAAAACGCTGCCGAGGCGCTGCAAAAGTGTTCCCAGAAAGGGCTGAGACCGGAACTGGTCAGCCGATGGAGGGGAGAGGTGCTACCTGGATTTTAGCTGGAGCAGCTTGCCTCGCTGAGAAACAGTCAGGGGCGGGTTTCGAGACGGTGCCAAACTATTTCATCTGCTTCCGAAAAAAAATGTAGCTCCTGGAAAAGCTTGCTGGCACCGACGTCTGAAAGGGGTCTGAGTTCGCAGGAGAGCTGATCCTGAACAAGGACGCTATTTCTCCTCTTTCTAAGAGATTGCTGCAGTATTTGTGTTTCAGCAGCGCAAACAGCCATTACATCCCCCGCCCGGCATGCAGGATTTCCTCCCCCAGCTGGGATTACATGTTTGCATCGTTTGTTTACATTGAAGCTATTAATACAGCAATCAAGTGCTGGCGGGCCAGGGAGAGCAATGGCTGAGATGCATCGCTGCTTATTGATTAAACTCTGAAAGCGACAGGTGGCATTGATTATTTTTCAGCAGTAGATTATGTTCACTCTGTAAAATTCCAGAGGTAAATGTCACACTTACCTTAAAAAAAAAAAAACCAAAATCTTTATTGTCCTAAGGTAAAAAAGTCACGTGCTTCTTCATAAGCTGTACCAGTAGTGCTATGCCGTGACTTTTATTTAACGAATTTCTGCTGAAACCCCTCTTCATCGGTTTCTGACAAATGGGAGGTGATTACTCCTTAGCTTCAAGAACTGCAGGTTAAATTGAGGGGGGTTTCCCTGGCAGCCGCATGGCTGCTCCCGCACCGCTCCTGGAGAACAGGGGCGAGCAGCTCCTGTACCTGGCCAGCAACTAACCTGCTGCTGCTTTGCACCAGTTGCACTCGGTCCAGCCTTACGACGGCGTGCTGTTTGTCATCAGTCTGAAGTTTAACACGGCCTATAAAGTTGGTCAGGAAGAAAAAAAAATTGGAGCAAAGCAGCATGAGGTTGGGGAGAGATGACCTAAGCGATGCGAGTGCTGTAATAAGTTATTGCTGCTGGAACCGAGCTGGGGCGACCAGCCGTGTTCACCCCTGAGCTTGGTGCGGAGACAGGATTGAGTAGTAGCTTAAATTGCCTTCACGGGAAATTCATGAGTGTTTCACATTTCATGTGCAAGACGCCTGCTCGCGAGCGCTGGTTTGCGGGTAGTAATGTGAGCACTTCTGATCATCAGTCCGTACCCAGGGAGAAAAATGCCGGCAGAGGGAGGATAGTGGGAGGCTCATGCAGGAGAGCACGCCGAAATGCCAGTCCGCTTCAGCTAGAAGCGCCAGTCGGAAATACGTGACAAACAGTGACGTGGGATGTCATTTAACTGGCCGGCCCGCGGCACCAAGGAGTCCCTGGGCCTTCTCATGTTTCTCCCGGGTAGCATCTCTTTACACAGCCACACTTTGTATTGAAAGCACGGGAAGGTGCGCTGCATCGTCTGGGGTTTGTATGTCTGTCATATGTTAACTGGAAAACATTGCTCAGGCGTAGTGGGGAAGCCTGTTCATACCCTGACTCAGCAGCCGTGATGCTCTCGGGGTGAACACGCTGGGCAGCTCCGGTCCCTGGCTGTGCCCCTCGAGAGCGCCGCGGGGGCCACCACCTCGGGTACCGTGCGGGCTTCTTGGGCGCAGCCGTACGCCTAAGTGCAGCTACAGAAAGAAGCCAACCTCGCAGACGATGTGTGTGTCGTGTTCGTGGGTTTTCCCTGTGTTCTTCGGGCAGTCTGTCTGCTCCAGAAGATCTCAGATTTCTATACGCAGAATGTCCATCACGTCACATCAGTCTTATTTCTGCAAAGCTAGGATACTGGGCTGCTTTACATCCGTTTCTTGTGCTGGCTTTTGTGTATTCCTCATTTCTGGCTCTCAGTCAACCAGAGCAATTCCTACCAGCCGCAGATGGCAGCAGCCCACTTGAGTCACTCCAGAAATCGTCGTTCTGCCAGTGAGGGTGGCCCCGTTAGACTAACGCGCTTTCCGACTGATTGCACTCGCAGCGGAGTGAGAGCTACAGAGAAACGAAAGATGGGTTGTGACCAGAAAGAGGCACGAGATGGAGTCTGGTGCCGTACCCGGGGTCAGACTCTGGCACTTGGACACGATAGAGATCACTGCAGGCAGCGGGTGTCACTGGTAATGAGCTCCGTGCGACGTAACCCTTAGGATGCAGACAGAGGAGCCGGAGCATATGCATCTATCATCTGCTGCTGGGGGGGAACCGACCTTTAACAGCCTCATCTTTTCCCAGTTACGGCTCCTGTCATCTGTTGCTTAAAAATAAATAAATCAGAAAACCAAGATCCACTACAAGGCTTTTTCCTGAGCACAGGTTTAATGCCCTTACTATTGTAACACATCTGTTCTTCTGTCTGTACATTTTGAGTCTAGCTCAGTGGGATCTTGGGCTTTGCTCTACCGCGTTTTGCCGGCTTGTGTCTTCTCCGGTTCGTGTCTGCCGCTGTGGCATAAGGCAGTAATATATTCCTTAGACTGAGGCTGCACATGCCTTTACGCAATGCTTCATCTAAAGCCTTCGACTAGGAATGATTCACCTTGGCCCAGCCTTTGTGTATTTGTATTCTTCTTGATAGTACCAGAATATTATGTCTGTGGCTTGGAACCGGACTGTTAAGGAATCTCTCTATTCTTATTAGAGGTTTTGACAAGAGACCTGACATCAATTATTTCTCAACAGCCTGAGAAATGTCTTTAGACCTGCCCTTACAAGGTGAACTCTGTTCCTTTTGTAAATTTACCTGGTTCTTGAGTTTCCTGGGGAAAAGCAATTGGATTCTTCTGCTGTTCTGTGCACCCTTCATGTTTTACATCTTGGGTTTTCTTAGAAAATTGAGAGAACACAGGTGCTGAGTGGAGCAAGGTGCGTATCCAAGTTAGAAGTGAATGTGTTAATTTATTGTTGGGGAACAGAGTGGTCACATCTTCATCCTTTCCACGTGAAGGAGCCACTGTGCCTCTGTGTGGTTCTTTCTCTCTTTACTCCCTGTTGGGGATTTTACCATCGTTCAGTAAACCCAGTAAGAGACTTCAGACGTGGTCTTTCGGGGCCTTCGCTGTCATTGTGATGTGACAAATGCAAATTTCAAATTGAAAAGGCCAGTTGATCAGTTCTCTCTTGCGTCGTGCAAAGCTGCCGCTTAGACCTAAGCGTTATGAAAAGGATGTGTCTTCATCTATTGGAAAAGCCTTTAAATGCTTGCAAAAATTAAAAGGAAGGGAAGTGAAAGCCCTGCATCTGCTGTGTGTGTCATTTTGAGGGAAGGGTTATTTGGGGAGAGGGGGTGGGGCAGAAATCATGGGTTTGAACTGTATTTTGAGGTAGCAAAAATGAATTTAAGGCCCTGGGGGACTCTGTTATCTACATTATAATGCTGTGAAGAAGTACTTATTAAATTTAATAAAATTATGTAAAAAATTGTACTGGTAGAGATCCATTTCTAATTTGGTGTAATCAAGTTTTTAAAGTCTCTAAAACTTCAAATAAGGTGGAAAGGCTTTTTGGAGAACCTCCTTGGAGTGAGAGCACCACAGTCATCTTGTTGCTTCTCAGTTTGTGAGGAAGCAGTCAGCGCGTCGTCATAACTGGAAACAAAGAGCTGAAGGATTTTGTTTGAGATGAGGAGCCAGTTTCCTGGGGATGCAATGGAAATCATCCGGCAAGTGCGGCATCGTGGTGCCTTGCATAAATGTTCGCAAGTCCCCTGACAGTCCCAAAACGAGAGGTGTTGGGAAACGTGCAGCCCAGGTGGGATTTTATGCTGCATCCATTTAGGTAAGCTCATCTGCGGTGCACAGAAAGGAAGGGACCCCAGCAGAGCGGTGGGAATCGAGCTCTTCCCAGCTGGGCCCTTACTCGGCTGTGCAGCCCCTCCAGACCTGGAGCTGGTTCTGTGCCGCGGTCCTGGCGGCGGGAGCTGGCGTCTGCCCAGCCGGCATAGGCTCTGTCTTGCCATCTTCAAACACAAAACACGTGCACGTGAATCAAGGAGGACATGAAAGAGCTGGAAGCAGAGCATGGCCACGCTGGCTGCTGCCTCCGGTGTCAGCAATAGCTTCTCCTGCAGGAAAGCTGCTTCCAGCCCTGCGGCAGGTGCCCGTGGATGGAGGGGAGAGATCCAGTCCCTGCACAGGCTGACCCTGCGCTGCGTCACTCGCTTCTCTGCTTTAGCTCACTCCCCTACAAAATATATCTGGTACTTGGATGCCTGTGGTAGGTTATGGCATTTCCTTAAAGTATTTTAAAATTCCCGTATGAAAGAAGGCTATCCACAGTCAACTTCTTCTGTCATCCTTAAAATGTCCGGTCATTGGCTTTCCTACATCCGCTCATTTTGGAAAATGACAGGGTGCAATTCCTGTCTATTTTAAACTCCCCTCACCACTGTGAGTTCCGGGTGCCCGGGCACCCCTCCGTGCCGTGCTCGTCGTGAGCCTGACGTGTAAGAAGCTCATTTTGGGGAGTGCTGCTCGTGCTTGCCGGGTTGCCGCAACCCGTTTGCCCCATGGGCAGGCAGGTAGGTATTGCTGCGAGGATCCAGCAGCAAGGACTCGCCTCGCTGAAGTGTTTTTCTTGTGAAAATGGGTGCTGCTTTGGGTGCAGCCCATCTCGTCCATGCTGAGTTGAGGTGTCCTCCAGACCAGGTGCAGGGCAGAGCGAGGGCTGCTGGATCAGTTTGGGGAAAATAGCATTGCTGACTCCTTCTAGAGTGACTGTGAGACTGCGTTTGCAGTTCCTCTAAGAAAGAGCCCTTTGGTGAGTGTAGCCGGCTGGCAGCTCTCTGGCTGCTCTCGCCTCTGAATCCAGGGGTGACCTGGCTGCCACTCTGCGCTCTCAGGGTCGGCAGCAAGGGGAGCGGGCAGGTTGCATGTGTGTGTTTCTGTGTTTAAAAAAAACCCTGCTCCTGCTTCAGGAAAGGGAAGCAAAGAGGTTTTCTGGTTGTGCCAGTAACGGCTTTTTCGCTTTTCCTGTAGCTGCCAACCTAAATTGTCCTGTCGGTCTCTTCCGTCCGAGTACCATCGCACGGAGCCGGTCAAGTGGAGCTGCTGGAGCTGGCACAGCGTTTGCTCTCGGATAAGCTCCCCTTCACATGCTCACACTTCGCTTTATACAGTTACATGAAGACCAGTGTGTTATAGAGGAGCCTGTGCTGGGAGGCAGTGTTGGGTCACTGCTGGTGTCAGTGTTGTATGGAGCGGCCGAGTGCGCCGCGTGCTGCTGGGAATTTCGCGTTTCCCTCTGATGCATTCCTTTCTTGATGGGAAATCAGCTAGCCTAGGATAAAACCTGTCGTACTGGTAGCAAAAAGAAGTCAGTACTGTGTGAAGTGCAAGCAGAAGGTTGTGCTTGGGGGTTTGCAACACGTGGGGTCATAGAACCACGGAACGGTTCGGGTTGGAAGGGACCTTTCAAGGCCATCTAGTCCCACGCCCCGGCCTCGGGCAGGGACACC
>JAVKLA010000026.1:26970228-26998232 GCA_034782735.1 Sagittarius serpentarius
ACCACCTCTCTGGGCAGCCTGGGCCAGCGTTTCACCACCCTCAGCGTAAAACATTTCTTCCTTCTGTCTGGTCTGAAGCTACCTTCTTTTAGTTGAAAACCAGTAGATACTGAAAGTTTAGTTGCAGCTAGCTTGGCTAAGCTGCTCTTTCTCATTTTTAGCTTTCTCAGTACGTGCTTGTTTGAGGTTTTGCTAAATAGTAAACAGTAAAAAATTCTGCTTGACACATGTTTTTGGTTTTTGGTTAGCACTTAAACCCCCCACGTATTTACTTTCGTTCTCTCACATGCATCCACACTTTTTTTAAGTCACTGCGTTTTTGCTAGCTGTTGAAAAAGGGGGTTTCCACATTGTGTTGTAATTCTGATGGGAAGTTCTGTAACTTGACAATCCAATCTGCCCCGTCTCTATGATCACAGTCATATTTTTTTCACCAAAGCTATTTTCTTCTTAGCTTTTACACCTTCGTACTCAATGCTATCTGTATTGTCCTAAAAGAGCACAGCTGTTCTGGTGGCTCTCCTGTATCACGTATTGCCAGGCAAATCATAAGATTTTGAATTTAATCTTTTTTTTTTCCCCCCCCATTCAAATTGAATAAATGTTGTCAAGATTCTTTTTCTTCCCTTAAGTATTGACGTAGCTCATCTTTTCCCTTTGTGAAACCTGAGCCACAATTCCTTTTAACACTGTCTTAAGTTTTCATGTCCAGCTCTGGTGCGGGCGAAGCATCGTGGAGTTCATCGTCATGTTCTTTTGAATTCAGTAGTATCTCTGGTCTCTTCCAGTAACTCGCCACAACCACCTGAAGGACTTCATGCTGGTGGTGTCCATCGTCATCGGAGTGGGTGGCTGCTGGTTTGCCTACATCCAGAATCGCTATTCAAAGGAGCACATGAAGAAGATGATGAAAGACCTCGAGGGACTTCACAGAGCTGAACAGTCTCTCCATGACCTTCAAGAAAGGTAGGTTTTATGCATCCACCCAGTTGGAACATTCCACTGTCAGTCTTCCCTGCAAGGTTATTCTTCATTTAGATTTCAGGAGAGATTTTCTTTTTAGCTATCGTGCTGCTGTGTACCGGAGTCAGCACCTTCCTGAGCGACCGTAGCAAACCTGCCAGCCGGTCTTTAATAGCTCAAATGGGTGCCTGGCTCGTGAACGGATTCTGTTGCCAGACGACACGTAAAGATGTGTGCGTGCTCACTTGACCTGCTCTTCGGTGGTGACGTGCTAGTTATTTGTACTTGCGGTGTGCCACCTGAAGGCCTAGGTGGTAAAAACTCCCTCGCGTTACTGCAGTCCTGAAAGGTGGCAGCGAAGCTACTTGAGCAAAGTGACAGCGTCCGACACCGGCATCTCCCACTCCGAGGTGGGCTCCAGTGCTCGCTGGTGCGTGGTCAAGTGCGGCCGTACGTGCTCCCACGCAGTTTTGTTTCCAATCCATGCGTTTTTTAGGTTGTGTTTCATCTGTTTAGTTCCTGTTCTGCTCTAATAGTCATTACTGGTTCAGAAAAAGAGTTTCTGAATTTCTGGGAAGACTTGACTGTTTAGTTTTGCTGCTGTTGGTGTGTGAGAGCTCTCCTCCCTACACTCAGAACTTCCCTGCTTTAAGGAACAAAACATCCAACGGAGCAAAATGGATGTGAGTGCTCCTTCTGTACTCAACAGTGGTTACTCTGTTTTTTGAGTGTTGTCTTATTTCAAATAGGTACTTCCTATTTATTCACCACATTTAATTATATAGGAGCAGTGAAATGTACAGTGGTTTCTGCTCCCACTCTGACTCATACTGAAAGTACGTCAGGATCTCCACCCCCGAAATTACAGTGTAAATCTGTACTTAGAGGGGAAGAAGAGCCTCTTAAAGGAGTGTAAGGTAATCCAGCTCACTTAGAATTTGTCATCCGGGGTGATCAGGTTGTTTCAGCCTGGCTTTTGATGGGGAAAAACCATGCTGAAACAGTGGAAGCAATCAAAGGAATTACATATCCCCTCCTGAATTCTTTGAGCTATATGTAAAAGTCCCTGCTTCCCTGCCTGCACAGTGATACCTAAATCCAGGAGTGTTGCCTGGGAAGAATGAAAAAAAAAAAAAAAATTCAGAGTATTAAACACAAATATCTAAACTGTGGGCACTTGGGCAAAATACTGTAGCCTCAAGAATGTGACCTCTACTCACAGAAATTATTGCAATGGTTCCAGTAAAACTACTTACCTGAGAACATGCTGCAAAAGAGGTCCTGTGTAGATACAGGAGTCTTCTAGGAAAGAAAAGAGTGTTCAAGACCATTGATGACAAACCAGTGGGGTTTCTTGGCAATAAGATATTTTTAAGGGCAGATTTGGCAAATAACAGAGCGCGATAGTCTTGGGCTGTAACTATTTTTCATTAGCTTTAAGTGTAATTTTGGAGGATAAACCTTAATTTGGCTGCCATATAAACTGACGGCTACATTCCCAGTGGCTTCTCCAAAAACGGAACCTGGCCCCAGGTACACGTGCTGGCCGCTCACGGGTGGTGTGACAAGCGACCTGTGCGAACACCAGGATGCTGAGGATGTCAGTCTGCCATCGAGGCTTTTGCAAACAGCCGAGTCTTTGGAAACCATACGATGTACCTACGAGACTGCAGCCTGGTTTCTTGCCTACGTGCTCGTGACAGCCTTCAGGGAATTGTCCCGCATGTGAGCGTTGCTCGAAAGGCTTTCTTCTTCGAGTGCAATCACATCAGTTGGTGTCTATGTGGAGGGCAAAGACTTGAGAGAGTACCGAGGTGATGGTGCCAAACCGGGCATGTTCCCCTGGCAGTAATGTGGATAGAGATAGAATAAAGTACATTTCTCCTCTGCCTATCAAGGAATTGGCTCTAATCCACACCTGGTTTCACAAAGCTTTCTGTAATTTTACATTACAGATTGGACATACCCAAAGAAAAAGATTTATTTTTTTTTTCTGCAGCCAGACGGACACAGGGGTTCCTTCTCAACAGCCGTTCCCCGAAGCAGCGGAGCATCCAGGGTGGGAGGTCTCTGCTGGCTGTCACACCAGACATCCAAACGCCGGCTGCTGTGAATGTTCCATGTGGGGCACGACCTTGGGATCTGCTGCCGAGGGCAGAGCCACGTAAACAAGTAGATGTGCCTGGGAAGTTCAGCTAATGCTTTAAAGCCAGATAGGAAGAAACACAAAACCACATATACTAAGCATAGCTTGAGTCTTAACCCAGAGCAGCTTGTGGTGTGTCTGCAGGGTGTGCAGCTGGGAGGGCTTGTCCTCTGCAGAAGGCACTGAGCAGGAGCTCAAGAAGTGGGAGGTGAATTCGTGGACCTTGTGAGGCCTCGTGGCAGAGGATTGATCTAATTCTCCTCTGAAGTGGGGAATAGGCCTTTGCTTCTTCATGCTTGAGCCCCAGCGAGGTTCAGCTGTGGTCCTCAACCACTGCAGAAATGGCAGAAACGACCAACAGCATCAGTTCCCATGGACTTGTTCTGAAGTTCTACTCAGAAGAGCTTCTTTTCTAGAGCTTGAAGTAACCTCCTTTCCTGGCTCATTGAAATTCAGCGCGGAACAGACCTCCGGAAGGCATGTGTTGCCTTTCCAGTTGCCTGCTAGCGCTGTTGTTTGATGAACAACTCTGATACGCTTTTGGAAGAGTTCAGAAGGGAAAATTGATACAAACAACCCATTTTTTGTTCTTCAGAAATACCTGTTGAGTACGTCCTTCCACAGCGACACTTTCCAGTCAATTAAATGACCCATCAAGATAAAAGTTCATGTCTTGGCACATCCTACTGATGACTGGAGATTGTATGAAGATCTGTATTGAAGAACTACGGATTGTATTGAAGATCTGCCCCTGAATCGTGAAGCCCCAAATGGACCTTGGTTTCTTGCCCTCATTACAGGTGCAGCTCTGAAGGCACGTAGTCATCGCGTGGAGCTCAGTGCACATGAAACCAGTGTGGCTCAATCGGCTGGATTTGAACAGGAATGCACAGACAAAACGTGCTTTTGTCCATAACCAACATAAGAAAATACGGGCTCCGCTGTCAGGAAAAAAACGGTAGTAAGGGAGAATACAAGGGAGAACACAATATTAGAGTGCCTTTGAGAATTATCTTGAGGATAAAATTCCTTCCCTCTTCTGCGTCATAGTATGGGGGAATTTCTCCTTTAAACAGAGATATTTTGGTGGCTTGGGATTCTTACAGCCCTAGTATGGAAGAGCTTTAGCACTGATGCAAAGGACGGGGAGCATGGGTTTATCTAAAAACTTGGAATGTCTTGGCAAGAGTCTCTTTAAATTGGGAAGAAAAACACTTGAGTTTCTCAACAAAGCTGTAAATTGAAAATGAGCCTCTTCCAAAAAGAGAGCCAACATCACAGCTGATGAGAGTCCTGCCCATCCAATCTGTTTTAAATGGCCATCTGCATGCCAAGGAGGAGCCTGAGGAAGAGGAGTCCTTGGCTGGGACAGCGAGCAGCTTCGCTGTTGACCCGAAAGACCTTGAAATGGATGTCCTTGACTCGAATGACCTTGAAATACTTCTTTCTGGCTAAGATGATTCCATTTGGGGTTTTAGGGAGGGTCTTTTTCTTTCCATTTTATGGATAGTTTTACTTGGTCACTGAAAATCTGCTGTAAGCTGCTACTGGGTTTGCTGGTTAAGCTGATGCCTAGCTAACCTCACAAACGTTGCTGGTAGCTTCAGCACTTTATCCAAGATCCCGCCGATCCGTAGAGAAGCTGCCTGGGCAGGGCAGGAGGTCCATGCAGGGGGAAGGGGCTGGTTTTGGAGGGGGGGAGCAGAGTTTGGCTTCTTGTGGCAGGAAACAGGAGTTTCTCCAGTTTGTTCTGGTTAAAAATAGCGTTGCCTCTGCAGTATTGGTTTGTCCAGCTTTTACTGATTTATCTCAAACTGTGATAACTGAGACTTTTGAAAGAGAAGTTCATGTTTGAAAGGTGGGACTGTTCGATTGATGCACCTGGTTTCTGTCAGTGCAAGCCACAACACTTCATTGCGTTCCATCCAGTAGCTGAAGTACGTGTTCTGGAAACTCATCGCATCTTTTTTTGAAGTTACCCAAAGATGGATGTACCACATGCCTCAGAAATTTGATCCAGGGTTTAATTGTTGCCACCATTTTAAAAAAAAAAAAAAAAAAAAAAAAAAGATTTTTCATTTGAATCATTAGGCTAGTTCTTGCAAGAAGCCCTTTAATACTCTTAATTCTTTCATTGGGAGTACTTGTTCAGCATGATTTTTCAGAACCTTCAGTATGAAGTGAACCTTTTCCTTCAATTTCAACTGAGTATTTACCAAATCTTTTTTTTCCCCTTTTACTTGGCAGTTGCTGTGTCTCTAGAAGGACGTGGGTTTGGGATTGTATTTAAAAGAGGCACTGCTGGCATTAGAGGTTGCTTGGGTGGCAACGACCAGAGACTTCACCACGCCTTTTCAGAACAGCTCAGTCCCGCCTGGGCCAGGTTCCTTCTTGATGCTAATTCGATTTCACTGAATTTGTGCGAGGAGTGGGTTTACACTAGTGCGACTCCCCTGAAATGCAAACGTCGTAGAAACCCTGAAACATCTGGCTGTGGCTGTGGTGGCGTCTCCTTCAGAGGGCTGAGCCTTCCCAGGCTGAGCGGTCGAACCTTCCTGAATGGGTACAAGTAATCTGTTATTACTGGTTACTGCTGTATATAATTCCTACCAATTTAATTCTGTCATGAGGAAAAAGGATAGCTTCCAGGCAAGATTAAGACCGGACTAAATTTGAAGGCTTTTGCAAGGGGAACACAGAGACATCCCATCTGGGTGGTCATACCTGCTCAGGCGGATCTTCCCCTCCTTTTATTTATTAAAGGCAAAGGTCTTCACTTTTGTAAAAACACTGAAAATTCAAATTAATTTGAGGCTTATCACAGGAAATCTTGGCATGCTGTGGAAAATTAAGAACATACATACTGAGTATTTCATAAACGAAATAAAGTTGAGATTGTGGAGTTGACAGTTTAATTTCTTCTTGGGCACGGTGAACTTTCTCCTTCACTTTCCAGGTACAGATCTCTGTTGACATCAACACAGAGTAAGTAAGAGCAGGGCTGGTCTGGATTGTGGCTGGCCCGCCCTTGCACTGTGGACTCCTTCAGCTGTGTACAGATAGCCCGACACGCACAGCACTGGGCGCTCGGTCTCTGTGTGTTGCAGACTGCAGAAGGCGCAGGAGGAGCATCGCTCTGTGGAGGTGGAGAAGGTGCACCTGGAGAAGAAGCTGCAAGATGAGATCAGCATTGCCAAGCAGGAGGCACATCGGCTTCGAGAACTGCGGGAGGGCACGGAGAATGAACTGAGCAGGCAGAAATACGCTGAGCAAGAGCTGGAGCAGGTAAGGGTTCAGCCAGATGGATGCACTTACGTACGAGACAGGCCAGCAAGAACAGTAGGCAGTCCCTCACTCTGCTTCGTCCTTCTGAGAAATCCAGTGATGTTCTGCTTATAATGCTCTTCCACCTTTGCTTTTCCGCTCCCCTTGGTGGAGGAAAAGATCCAAGTATTTCTTCCACTGCTCCACGTTACACCCCCCCCCGCCCCCCCATAACAGTGCTGCTTGCCGCTGGGCCGCAGGGACCGGGCAGGTGCTGTCTCAAGAGCGATGTGCTGCCGCCACCCATCATCGCAGCTTGCCCTGCAGAAGGAGAGGTATTGAACTTGACCTGTAGCTGCACCCTTCTGATGACTTCTACTCCCGCTCCAAACCATAAGCTTTTTCTTTTTTTCTTTTGTATCTTTTTCTTTTGTTTTCTTGTGGATCAGAGAGGTGTACAAAGGAAATTTCCTTCCAAGGAAATTTAGCACTAGATTAGGATCTGTACAGCAAAGTTTGAGTTCATATGCAGTTTTCAAAAAGATTAGTTTTAAATTCAGGCTAGCAGGAAAATTTGTCCCCAAGTTTTATCTTGCAGTGTAGGCCCAGACAGAATATTGTGCATAATGCTGCTGCTGGCAAAGAAGAAACGTGTTTGGTATATATCAATTTAAACTGAAATCGTGTGAGCCAGAATTACATGAGCCAGGCGAGTGCTGTGGATATTCTGAGGCCATCAGCATATCCTCCCAACCTGACTATGCCCAGTCTTTTATGCCATCACGGAGGATGGGGAAGAAAATGAGGCAAGAATCTAGGGTTTCCACTGACAAGGGAGAAACAAGAGTCCTGGGCCATCGGGTGACCAGGGAGCCCTGGGGCAGTGCAGCCCAGGTATGCAAATGGTCAGCAAACAGCGCATTTCCTTCCCGCTTGGAATACCGACAGCCCAGACGCCCGCAGGCCCCTCTTACCAGCTTTGCTCTCATGATCCAACATCATTCCTCCTAACTTGTCATCCAGTCTCTCCACAAAGTCACTGAGCTCCGTTTCAGGACATGCATTGGGACATCCGCACTCACACACACAGATATTCGGTCATTTTGCATTGTGGGCCATTAAATAAGGGTGTGTAGCCTTCCTCTTATAACCTCGAGCCCTTGCACCTGACCTGCTCCTGGCTTTTGGAGAAGGCAGGGTCTCATCCACTCCACTTCCCCCTCCACTTACGCATTTGTTAAGAAACCCAGAAAGCCGGAGGTGACTTAACCGCTCTGTTGTTTCTTAGAGGCCTTCGGGAGGGATGCATTGACAGGGTGAGTATTGGTTTTACCCACCTGACCCACACTGTGTGATTATAACACGATCACTGTCCCAGTGAGCTGTAGACCACAGACAACATTAACCAGTCACTCCCGCTGACCGTAGAACTCATCTGATTTTAAGATATTCTTGGGTCCCAGGGAATATTAAAGCAAGACCTTTTGCACCAGTTGATTCTCATCACTAAAACGATACTGGAGGGTTTGGAAGCTCCTACTGGAGTCGGGCGAATGAGATGGAGAAGCAGTGTATGTCTGGGATGGGAGTCTCCCGTACTGGGTTGTTCATACCGATCCTCTCTCCTCACTAGGTCATCCATCCCCAGACCGTGGACCCAGCCGGGGCCGCAGACCCGGAGGGCATTCCTCGCTTTATAAATTGTTGCTCTTAGTGGTCAAAATGGGGTCTTAAATCTTCAGAGGAGAATGTAGACACGCAGTGACTCCTGTTGGTACTGATGCCTCTGCAGAACCAAGAGGGTCTGTGTTGTGGACACTGCTGTATGATGGCTCATCTCAACCACTGGTCCTTGGCTGTTGTTCTGCACCGCTTCCCTTTTCCACCACTTCATAAAATGTTCCTGTAAATGCTTTGAGCACTCCTCTACCCCAAATACCTAGCGGCAGATTTCCTGCCAGCTTATTCTCTGTATTCCTAAATCCCAGATGCTTGTGGATCATGGTCAGAGTTCTGCCTGTGGTGGGAGCAGCGCCCAGTGCTGCTGGTGTCAGAGGGGGAAAAATAGACCTTCCTGGGGTCTGCGATTCTGAATTTCTAACTTTTTGAGTGATTTAGGCAATGTTACGCGCAACAAGACTAAATCGCACTTAAGTGATGTAAGTAGTTGACCTCTTCTGTATGGTGCCTCCTGGTTACCTCTAGGTGGACTGTGCAAATGTCCTCCTGGATAAAATACGGGTTTTCAAAGTATCTGCGTGTAACCTGCTGCTTTTGGCTCACTAGAAATTACGCCTATGCCAGACCTGGTGAGACGTGACTGAGTTAAATAACATGTTGAGGGAAAAGATCCAAGTTTGAGCAATCTTTGAAAAAAAATGCTTATCTTCAGTCCGCTGGCGGCTGTGCTGCGTGGGAAACGAAGAGGCACTAGCACCAGGCAAAGGCGGGTGTAAACACGGTTGTGGGAAGCGTGCGCTGGGCATTGGGAAGCGTGCGCTGGGCGTTGGTGCAGAGCCCGAGCAGGTCGCTGGATACTCCCGCTGCCTCTGCGTGTCTTAGACCTGGGCCCTAAAGAACAGAAAGAGAAAATGGGACAGACGTCATCCAGGCATCGTCCCGGTGACACGGTGCAGCCCTGACTGCGTAGCTGGCCGTGCCGTAGCTGGACCTTCCCTCCCAGCTCCGCCTCTGTTAGGAGAAGGTCTGCGTTGGCGGGCCGGGGCTTTTTGGGGCAGTGAAAGCTCTTGAAGGTGCTTAGGGTTGGCTTTTATTTTAACAGCGAGAAAGTCTGTTGTAGAGTATACAACCACGTATACCCCTCCTGAGGTTCGAGGTGCTGTGGTTGGAGAGCAGTCCAGTCCACGACCGCTGTGCTGCCCCTGGATCGCAGCAGCTCCGAGCTGCAGTTGCCATCCTTTGGTTTCTCCCGTGTGGGAGATGCTAACCTCTTGCAGGGCTTGTGTCAGGCTTCGGGTTTCTTGAAGTCTCTCCACATCATGTGTAATGGAAGAGAAGTGTTATTCTTGGTGGTCTCTAGCACTAAATGCTTTTACGTAAGGTTTTAGTGCCTTCAGCTTGCTTGTCACCCACTTTCTTCTAATTTTGTAATCGCTCCCTTCTCCAGTAAGATAAGTAAGTGTGTGGAGGAGACCAGACCCATGGTGTGTGGAGGAGACTGAGCTGGGATGGAAGGAGAGTCCCCCAGAAAGCTACAGAAACTGCTGATTCCAGACGTGTTATTTCTTTTCCTGACCAAGCAGCACATGTTTTGTGTCTAAATATTTTTATCATCTTGCTCCAGTGTGAAAGTTGTCTCCTGACAAGCTCCCTCTGTTTGGCTCGGCAGCTGCAGTGAGAAAAGGCGATTGCCTGCGCAGCGTTGTCAGCGATTCCGCCTCGGGAGGAGAATCTGTGGGTTTTGCAGACCTGCAGGCAGGCAGCGAACTTTGCAGAGATTTCTAGAGGCTACGATAAGCACCCTGCATATCCTTACCTAAAGTCTAATTCTCTTTTAACTAACTTGCGCATCGTGCTGTCAGCTCTGGAGGGTTTACCTGCAGTTCGTGCAGCTGCGAGGCAGAGGAGCTGCGGTGAAGGGGTAGACCGGGTCGGTGATGAACTTGCCCTCCCTGAGAGGTGAGGTGCTGAGGCAGGACAGCATCGCGATGGTTGGAAATTTTTGAGGAAGGAGCTCACCTTTAGGATGAAAGGAAAGCACTGCAGGGTGTTCCGGTCATCCGAGCAGCAGCCTTGTCCTGTCCGACGGCTGCCCTGCTGCGCTTCTCTCTCTCACTTGCCCGTGGTACCAGGATGCCACCTCTCCTTCTAATGACTTCTGCGTCTGTCATGAGTAAGATTAAGTTGCGCGGAGTCTTTTTTTTTTTTTTTCCCTTTTCTGGTGCCTCAAAAGCGCCGGGTTGGCGGCCAGCGGTCGGGATGACCTTGCGGGAGAGCAGGCTGTCCCCGCCGCTGCTGCAATGCCGCGCCGGCCGGTTCTCCCCCAGGTGCGGATGGCGCTCAAGAATGCCGAGAAGGAGCTGGAGTCCCACTGCAGCTGGGCTGCGCCCGAGGCCCTGCAGAAGTGGCTCCAGCTGACCCACGAGGTGGAGGTCCAGTACTACAACATCAAGAAGCAGAATGCCGAGAAGCAGCTGCTGGTGGCCAAGGAAGGGGTGAGAATTTCAGCGTCTTGTCCCGGGTCTTCCCCTCGCAGCTGCCGGGAAAGGTTTGGGGAGTGAAAACTGCAGAGCTGCTTTCTCTGCACCTTCTTTATTTCCCTTTTAATGCCTTAAATTCATTTTGTATTTTGTTTTTTTGGGTTTTTTGGGGTTGTTTTTTTTTTTTTGAAGTGCAACACAAACCTTCTTAGAGGTGTAAGTAGGGGCTGAAAATGATAATGAGCGGTCGCCTCTCGGGGCACGGCAGGCCCTGTCCTGGGCATGCCCATCAGCTGCGTTAGCCTGCCTGCAGTGCCGCCTGGGAAGGCGCAGGGTATGAATTGCGGCTGCCTGTGCGACAGCGCTGTGGGGAGTCAGTAAGCAGAAGGTTTTGCACCTATTAAGCATAATCCCTGCTGTAGGTGATCTACGTGCACAGGCAACAAGATTTCTGACGTGCGTGAGATCTGTAGCGATGAGTCATTTCTGTGTTCCCAGTTGTCTCAAATTTTCTGTGCCAACCAAAAAGCGATGAGCTGCAGGGAAGCTGTTGTAACATGTATTTGCCTCTGTGGACGTACACAGTAGTGAGAGCTGGCAGCATAGAAAAATTTGTCTGCCTTAATATGTTTTTGTTCTGAACATTTTAACATTTCAATAGTTTTCTTTTTGCTGTGTCAGTTCCCATGTCCACATCCTTGGTTTGTCTTTTGTAAGTCTCAAGTTAATGCCACTAGATCTGTGAACCAGAGAGCTGTGTGTGGAGACTTTAATTTTGAATATACACTGTGCCACAAAGGGAAGGCAAAAAACCGAACCCCAAAACAAAAATCCTCCCCAGACCAACAACCCTAGGGCATTAACAGTGTTTCTCTGATAAGTTCACTCACGGGAAAGACAAAACAAGGCTTTACGAGAGAGCCGTTTGCCGTACGGAGTAGCTGGTCCAGTTCCCTCTGACTCTTGGGAGATCAGAAGGGCCAAGGAGGAGCATGTAAACCCCCGACCTGCTTACTCGCTGCTGGCAAGTTCCTCACCCATCGTGCGAGGAAGAATAACATCCTTCAGTAAAAACCCGATTCACACTATTTATGTGTGTGCAAACAGCTGCAGGGACTATTTCTGTCTCAGCCCATCCAGGATGTTCTTGTCCTGGAGGAAACATAAGGTCGTCTTCTTCCTGTGACCTTTTTCTATTGATGTTCCAGGCTGAAAAAATTAAAAAGAAGCGAAACACCCTGTTTGGAACATTTCATGTTGCTCACAGCTCATCTCTAGATGATGTTGATCATAAAATCTTAACTGCAAAGTGAGTATCTACTGAATATCTTCCCTTATTTCTGCCTGCCCCTTTCACCCCTCTCGTATTACAGGCGCGAGCGTACTGTAGCCTGTACAGGTGCTCTTGGTCTCGTTTTGCTGAACTTTTGTTCTGTTGACTTTAGTTAGCTGGGATCGGACTTGCTCCTTTTAGTCAATAACCTGTTAATTTTATCTCTGTGAAACAAGAAATCGCAGTTATCCAGAGCAATTAAAAGTCCCGTCAAAATGGGCATTCGGGAGACTGCAGTATTCTTAAGCGATTATCCCTGGATATTTCAGTTGTTGCTGGGTTTTTTTCATTCCTGTGCTCCTGGAAGTGGAATGAAAGATGTCTCAAGTATTAGAATACAAAGCTGAACCACTGAGCTCCCTGTTTCAGACAATTTATGGTGTGTTTTTCCTTCACTCCCTACATTTTTCCTTGCTTGAACCTTCCTTCCAGGCAAGCGCTGAGCGAAGTGACGGCTGCGCTGCGGGAGCGCCTGCATCGCTGGCAGCAGATAGAGCTGCTCTGCGGCTTCCAGATCGTCAACAACCCGGGCATCCACACCCTGGCATCAGCCCTTAACATTGACCCCAGCTGGATGGGCACCCCGCGGCCTAACCCCTCGCACTTCATCATGACTGATGACGTGGACGATTTGGACGAAGAGATCGTGTCTCCCATGTCCATACAATGTACGTAGTCCGTGTTAGCCGTGCGTGGTGAGTCTGCATCTGCCGGGTGCCGCAACACAGGGCAGACCTGGAACAGTAGTTCAAATGTGTTAGGAGGACTTAAGGTATCCAAGTTGGTTTTTAAATGACCAAAGACAAATTGTTAGTTGTTAAGGGTCAGGAATGTCCATAAGTGCTAGACCACCACTGCTGGGGTTGCTTGGAGCCTGTTAATTCCAGCAGAACTAGTAATTTGTGGATGTTATTAGTCATCATTTAATTAAATGTGTGCTGTTCTGTTTAACTCGCTCAATTTAAGCATTTACAAAAAACCTCAAAGGCATGGGCTAGACCCACAGAAGTGAGCGAGGAAAGCAAAGTGCATTTTCCTGATGTCCCTGTGGCTAGAACACTTGTTCAGGATATAAAAGGACCTGAAGACACCCCGTCCTCATGCACAGCTTTGGACTTGCACCTCCTGCCGTTCTATACGGGGAGGAGCAGTCTGCCGTGGCGATGCTGCCTACCTGTAACGACCTATTAAACATTTGCTGGAGCAAAGACTGAAGCTCCAGTGCCTCATCTCCTGTGCACGTCTTGTAGTCAGCAAGGCGGGCGTCCTCTCCCTCCTTATCAGTGACTGTTCGGGTACAAAGTGCATTGACTCCTGTAGGGAAGAACGGGGCTGCTGGAGAGGGAGGGTGGACGATCCCGCTCTCGTGAGCCCAGATCTCTCGGAGGAAGGGGCGCCCTGTGCCCGCTACTCTCTCAATCACTGAGCGCTTGGGTTAAGTGAAGGCTGCCTCCTTCTCCTGAATCAGGCCTGACTGCTGTTCCCACGTTAAACTGACCCAGATTCGGCCTTGCTTCTCTCAAAAGTGCATTTTCCAAATACAGTTTCCTATCTCTAGCTGTTGCACGAGAGAACGGGAGAACCGAGGAGCAGTTCCAGACACCCTGCGACAGCGGTCTGGGTGGCACCGGGAGCAGCACGTGGCTGGAGCGCAGCTTTCTGAGCGCCAGCTGGGAGAGGGGAGCCCGTGCTGACAGCACTAGCTGCGGCAGTCTCTTTAGTTTTGTCTGATTTGGGTCGCTTTCTAGTGAGGACTTCATCCAAAGCCTATTTAACTGGGTAGCAGGTGGGGAAGAGGAAGAGAAGAGTCTTGGGGCTGGCAGCATGTGCTGCAGGAGATGCCCGTACGTGCCCTCGCCATCCCTGCCTCGTGGTTTTGGGCTCTGGGTAGGTGCTGTGAAGGTCCGGAGGCGAGTGCTGAGGTCGGGCTCAGGGCGCTGGGGGGCTGAAGGCGCAGCACCGAGGATGTGGGTGGCCTTGCAGGGTGGTAAGGCGGGAGGAGCTGGGTGTTCGCATGGTTCCAG
The DNA here is from genome assembly GCA_034782735.1 of Sagittarius serpentarius. Lineage (NCBI taxonomy): Eukaryota > Metazoa > Chordata > Aves > Accipitriformes > Sagittariidae > Sagittarius > Sagittarius serpentarius. The sequence continues at coordinate 26,984,119 of JAVKLA010000026.1, forward strand.
GGCTCAGCAGACGCGGGGGTTGGAGCTGGCGGTTTATGGGGTCGGGCGTGCATAGGGAAGGTTTAAGGCCTCAAACAGATGATGGTGTCTTACTAGTCTTTGTGATTATCGGTTACCATTAGAAACCAAGCTAGACAGCTCTAATAAAACATTGGCAAAGACGCAAGTGATATATAAATGAGAGAGTGATGTCTGAAGGAAAGTCCTAAGTAACACCTGAAGCATGCTCTCTGGAGGGTGTGAGCTGTGTGAGGCGTGAGCCTTCACCCGAGATTTTAAGCCTCAGCTTCTCTGTGCCTCGCCTGGGACACCTCGAGTGAGAGTTTTGCCGTGAGCACTTGCAGTTCCCGTCAGTCCGGTGACCGGCAGCGAGCCTGCCTGCGTGCCGCGGCGCTGATCTGCATCCCTGCGAGTGATACCTCCACAGAGCGAGCGCTGGGCACCCAAGTTCCCACAGCAAGGGAGCGTTTGCCTTTCCTAGGGGATTTTTCTTTCTTTGTGTACAAAAGCTGCTTCAGGAGAGAAGCGCAGAGATTTTCCTCCCCAGATGCGTTGGGGATGTTGCTGAGTGCCCGTGATGATTCTCCCAGTAAATCACATTTTTCTCTCTCCCATTCATACCCGGTTGGCCCATCCCAGACGCAGCCTGGCTTTTCGAGCGCAGGTTCAGTGACCGCTCATCTCTGTCCTCGGAGGATCAGTCCCTCTGGAAATACCCTGGTTTGGTTCTCTTCAATTATATTTTAATTTTTTTGTTCTACCCTCTGCCCTTTTTCTGGACTAAAACACATACACAAATTTTCCAACTTTCTGGCACGGAAAACTAATGAATCTACCTCTCTTCACTGAGTCATCGGCATCTTTACTAACCCCCGGGAAGAGTCTGGTGGGATGAAGAAGAATCACAGTTCGCTGTAGTTCTCACATGCTCTTGGGTTTTGCTTTTTAAAAAAACCCAGTTAGGAAATCTGGAGGGTGGTTTTTACCCCTGAGGTGGAGATTAAGGATTCAGGCTAGGCCAGGAGGAGGTGATAACATTCCCTTTCCCATCCCACCTCCTTCTCTGCGCAGGCTTTGCTCACAGCCCCTCCGCTGCCGGCCGAGGCTGACCCCGATCCCTCCCCGCGGGGGCTGCTGCCGTTTGCTGTGCCTTTCTTCCCTCGGTATCCTTAAACAAATTGAGCAATGCCACTTATTATGCTAATCTGTCCCCCGGTGCCCTGGTGCTGGGGCCCTGGGGACAGCACGCTCAGCCCCAGGGACGCCGAGCCTCCTGTTTTCGGCTGGAAGCCTTCCCTTTGCGGAGCGCTGCCAGATGCCGGCCGTCGTGGGATGGAGGACAAGGATGTGCAGCAGCAGGCCAGGCTGTACGCTGGCGCTGGTTAGGGCTTGCGTGGTGGTGGTCTTCCTCAAGATGATGAGCAGGTTATTTGGCCAGCGTTGATAAAATATGTGCAGCGCCTGGAGTGAGGCGATCTTTGTGGGACGCGAGGGGCCGCTGTAGCTGTGCAAGGCGAGGTCTCAGCCTTTGGTCCTGTGCTTATTGCAGGGTACATCATGCAAAAGGCGAGTGCAAAGGGGTAAGGTGTCGAGTTGGTAAATAAGGAGTGGAATGGTGGATGGCGGGGGGGGGACAAACAAAAAAAACCCAACAAACCCCTTCGGGAAGAAAGCATGGCCCAAGAGAAAAAGAAACCTGTAGCAGAAACCCATAATCCGGCAGTTAATTATTCTGCAGAGCCTGGATCCCTGTTAGCCCTCCAAACGGAGACTCCTGAACTGTATCCCCGCCAGCAGCAGGCAAGTAGGGATCAGCTGCGCTATTCCTGTCCGTGCTGCCTTAGTTAGCGGCGTTGCTGCTGCAGAGGCACAGCAGGAGAGCTGGCACAGCCTCCAGTTCTGCCCATTAACACTCTCCCCCTCACCTCCTCTGATCATTTTTTTGCAGCCCCCACCGGAGCAACATTTTTTAACACTTTTGACTCCATGTGACTCGATTTCACGTAATTTCAGCTCTGGAGGTCTTAAGAAGAAAAAAAATATCTTGAAATGGAACGTAGATGGTATAAAGAGCTCCAGCAAAGGGTTCATAGATGGGCAGTGTAGTAAAGCAAGAAGTAGCAAACCTGAGCAGTGGGACCCTGCGAGAGAAACTGTGAATAACCTTGGGGATGTGGAAACAACAAAGTTGCCTGAATTATTGCTGCTTCCTTCTTCCACTTGAAGTATGTCCCAGCAGTGATGCTTTAGTACCTGAGTTGTTGCTGTCAGATGAGCTGCAGGAGACTCATGTTCCCTAGCTGTGTGTTTTCATAGCAGTGATTTGCTGGTTCTTCGATTCCCGAAGGAGCTCTCCTTCTACTCCATTTCTTAGCTTTCCTGTCTGTTCACCTTTTTAACCCAGTTTTTACATTCATTTCGTATGCATATAAGAAATCCTGAACAACCCTGAACACCTTATCTCCTGCAAAAGAAGGAACATCTTGTATGGGAATTACAGCTAGCGGATTAAATACAACCGCTCTGGTTGTCTGCAGGATGGCGATGCATCCCCGTGGATCCTTAGTTTTCCACGGGTAGTGCCCTGCCTGATCGGAGTGAGCGCGCAGAAATCTCCGTGTAGGCGAAGGTGCCTCCCTCTGCCTTTCGAACGGCGAGGCCCTGGCTCCGGCTCAGGGTGCAGGTGTGGTGCAGCGGCAGCGCGGGCTTGGTGCAGGGGGAACTGGCCGAGCTCTCTGGCCTCTGTTACCTGACCGGTAAGACTACGTGGCCAGAAAGACCATTATGATCTTTATAAAAGCTGTTAATTAGCTGAGGACGGTACACTGAAGGAGGCAGTCCGATTTGTTTCTCTGAACCAAGAAGCATTTGCAGTTAGAGAAAAATACTTTTCAAATTGAGCGTCCCTTTGATCAGTAAGCTAATTATCAGGCAGACTGGGAACAGATGATACCACTTTTGGACCAGAGCTGTAATTTCAGGCGTGGACTGATGACGAAAGCCTGTGCGTACCCAATTAATATCATAGTTACTATGCATCTGCCACGTGTCCCAGCCGTTCTGCCCTGCAGAAGGGTACAAGGCTGGGAGGTTTGCGCATCTTCATAGAAGCTTTCCTGTGCCTGAACACAAAGTGCAGCTGTACTTCGCTTTCGGTCCCACGTTCCTGCGCCTTGCTCCAGCAGCTGCACCGGCACGACGATGCTGGAAGCAGGAGCAGAGCTGAGCTCCGGGAGTGGAGCTCACCTCGCCGGCTGTAGGTGCCTACATCGGAACTGATCACCGGAGGCTCCTTTTTTAGGCTGTGTAGGGAAATAACACTGCCACGGCATGAAGGGTCTGAACGACTTGGATGTCTGTGTTAGGATGAAATGAATCACGCCCTGAAAGTACCGACTTGTTCACGTTTACTATAAAGGGAGCCTGGGTGGTAGCTCTGATGTAAAGTTGGGTAGGATGAATCATGCAGCCAGTTTCTGCTTCAAGCAAGATGATCAGATAAGGTGTTCAGAAAGCACCTCTCAGGAATGGCAAATAGAGTTCTTCACGGGCTGGGCATTAATCTAGCATGTTAAGCAGTAGCGCCAGCTTCATGCTGCTTCTGCATTAAACCAGCGTAACTCCTAGCACCAGGTGGGATGGCTGCAGAGGCCCGCGCCCGTGTGCCGGGGACGGAAGGCATGGTGCTGCGGCACGTAGCCCTGGCCGTGGGTGGCAGCTTTATCGCGGTGCCTCCTCGCTGGTTCGATGCGCTGCCTTCAGCGTTCTCCCCTTTCTCTCATTACAGCTCCTGCCTTGCCCAGCACAGTTCGCCAGCGCCTGGTGGACCCACAGCACGCCCACGGATCTCAGAGGTTGGTAGAGAGTTATGTGCCAGGCCAGAATGAGTCGGGCCAACCTGCCCATTACCGGGCAGGCAGAGTCTCTCTCCGTCGAATGCACAGCCTCTCCTCTGGACAGTCTTTCAGTTCCGACCTTCCTGGCACCAGCCCATCATCTGCTGCCACCACCACCTCTTCCACCTCTTGCTCCTCATCCACCACCACTGCATCTGCTCCTGCTTGCCATGTCCACCCTATCTATTACCATCACACCACCTCCTCTTATTTCCTTCAGATGGACTCCATCCCTGATCTACCCCCTCCTGATGTCACCTCTGGAGTTCGCAGTCGCACTGAAAGCTTTGGGTATATTGCTGTTTCTTTTCTAGCTCCCTCTTGCCTGCTGTGTCTCAGAGCTGATGCTTGCTCGGGTGCTCTTTCTCCTACATTTCTTGTGCCCTTTCCTTTTGGGCCTTTATTTCATGATTTATCCACATGTTTGTTTCTTCAACTGCCCTCCCGTGCCAGTGGACCCTCTAAGGAGTGCTCCATGGTCCGTTCCCATGTCTGCGAACTCAGTGGGTGCATAAACCATGGAGGTGCTGTTGTTTAACTGTAGCTAAGCAAATGAGAATTCTGGGCACTCAGTTATCGCTCAATAAGTCAGTCCTTCACTTGGGTAATGCACATGTGAGAACAAGGTAACACAACTGATCAAACAAACACTGACCTTATTTGAAGCCTTGACTTATTTGGGGTCTTCACAAGCGAATTGCAAAGGAAACACGATGGGTAGATACTGTGAGACAGTAGTTGGTGCTGCTTGAAGGGTTTGAAATTTGTGCTGTTTTTAAGAGGTGGCAAAAAGCAGGATTTGGGAGTTCTGTGTTTCAGAGCATCTCTCTACCTGTGTTTTGGTAGGGGATGAGGCACGGTTGTGTTTTGGCTAAGGAACATCTGAATAACGAGGAGGGAGTTGGAGCTTCTTGTGCTGGACCACTGGCTTTAACTTGGTCCCTTTCAGTAGTAGCAGCCGGTGAGCGATGGCTCTTTGGAGACCCGTGTACGATGGGGTCCAAGGGAGTGGTTATCATCCACGTCCCTGAGTCCCTGACCTCTCCTGGTTCACCGCGATGGCGTGAGACAGGCAAAGGACTGGCTAGGCCCTAGATGTGGGAATCCTGTCTGGTCTAACTGGGGTGCTGCGAGGGGGGCCTCCGGCAGCCGTCCCGAGTTCAGAAGCCTTCGGTAGCCCAAGCAGAGGATCGCGTTCCTTGGGCGGCCCGGGGTGGCTTTCTTCCGAACGAGGTCCACGGGCAGCAATTGTTGGAGGTCCTCGCCCCACGTGGGTCAGGGATGCACCCAGCGCCAGAGTGCAGTTTGAGACTGCGTCCATTCAGATGCTCGACTTAAACCCTGGGCTAAGGGGTGAGTGGGGTGTGTGGTTTGCGTGGTCTGTGGTTCAGGGGCATTGCAGGCGCCCGGTGCGGAGGTGTTGGCGCTGACGCAGACGGTGGAAGGGCTGCGATGGGCCGTCAGGGAGTGCCGTCCTCCGGCCCTGCCGGAGTGCTGCCTGTGACCGTGGCCGAGTCATTTCATCTCTCTGTTCTGCGCTTTCTCCTTGGTAAAATTAAAAATAATCTCCTTGTCCTCAGCGTTAGGGAACAGAGTTCTGGGAAAAGGCTGGAGGTCTCTCAGTGAGGAGATCGATAGGGGCAATGTCCTTTCACGTTTATTTATCCAGGCAGGACAGCATTCCAAGTCACCCCATCTTCATTTGTCCCGGCGTGTTGTACCATTACTCCTTTATCTGTAGGTACCTCTGCCCTTACGCGTAGGTTCTCTCCTGACATAATTTGCACGGTCTCTGTTTTGGATGTCTCACCCCCTCGCCAACCTGTGTGTCTCAGAGCGGGGCTGCCTGCTGGACCAGAGCATCCCTGAGCCCGGGCTGCGAGGAGCAGCGCCTGTAAGGCCCTGAGCAGCCCCAGGCAGATTATGGATTCCGGAGTATCGGGGCAGGGGGAAATTACTGCACCTGCTCCACAACGGACAATTAAAGAGCAACGTCTTGGTTAATTTAGTAATGTTTGTTTTGGGATTACGAGAAGCAGCATGATTAAATTTAGATTAATTACTGCCAATTTGAGTTCGCTTGCAGCTGTCCCAGTTTGACTGATAAAAGCTGGGAATGCTTCTGGTAACATCGCACAGTCCCTGTTTACCATCGACCTTCCTGTCTCGGTAGAAAGGAGGGCTTGTCCTGGGAGCTCAAAAGCTGATGTACTGTTTCAAAAATAGCTGTATAAACATGATTTTTTTTTTCAGCTGAGGCCTGTGATACACTTAATTGCTGACCAGGTTGAAGTCTCAATCCTGCAGACTCCCCTGAGAGTGGCAGAGGGAAATGTGGTGTGACTTTGGGATCCCAATTAGAAAAGGCAATGATGCTGAGAGGTCATTAGGAGAGAGTAACTGGGGTCTTCTCCATGTTCCCCACGGGCACTTAGTAGTTTGTCAGAACCTAACTGGTCACCGTTCAGTGGAAGGTAGGACTATTTTCTCCCTGTTCCCGTAGCAAAGACTGCCTGTTGATGCAGCGTAATTGATTTAGCAATGGAGTTTTGCAGAGTGAGAACTTTTCACGTAAGATTTGCTTCAGCTACACAATAGCAGATGACTCCAAAATCCATGCGCATTCATTCTCTGTTCATTGCAGGAAACAGAAATGAAGAATTGAGTGCCCAAATGTGTTCTTGTTTTGTCGCTTTGAATTTTTTGTCAAACTGCATCATTAGCAGATCCTGCTTAGATGCATCTCTTTAAAAATACTGCCACGAAGGCATGCCACAGCGCAAGCCAATGTATTGCTCTTTCTCTTTTATATAACCAGTCTTGGAGGCCTTTACATACATCCCTCGAGCTCCACAGCCTCCCAAAGAGGCGAGCAGAACAGATGGGGAAGCTGAGGCTGAGAAAGGCCTTCCAGGGAGTCATTGCCAAGGACGAAAATGGAACCCCAAAAATTCCTGGCTCCTGGCTCCCTTGGTAGGAGGAGAGTGCTACCTTGAGTACTTTGGGCAGCTGGATCGCTTTAGCCTCTCTCGTATCCAGCAGATGCCAATGTGGGCGAGACCTCGCAAGAGAAACCGTCTCAAACGAGCTGCTCCCCCAGGGAAAGGCTCGGGGATCGCTGCTCTCCCTGCGAGCTGTATACGGTGCTAAAGTCTGCTGGGGGTTAACCTGGTAGGGACCTTCTCTCCAGGCAAGGCCAGCGCGTGGCCGGTGAATTGCTTTCGTGAACTCCTCACTGTTTGCTTCTCTTTTGCAATTGGCTTCAGAGGATCCGGTGCAAATAAGGTCAGAGCTGTTCTGATTTTGAAGGCTGATGTGTGTGCTTTACTGTTAATGAAGGGCACCGGGTGTCCCGGGGCGGGGGGGGGCGTTGGAGGGTGCTGTGTGCACAGAGGTTTCTGCTGCCAGTGCCTGCTTCAAGTGGTACCCGTGGATAAACCTGATGGAGATGGGAGTGTAGGACCAAATCCCTGCGCTGGTGGCCCTTTTCCAGCGGGAAAGGGAGGTGGCAGCCAAAGCGAAAGGAGAAGGAAGTGTCAGTAATCCAGGGAAAAGCGGAATTCGCAGCTCTGGCAGAATGGAAGGGAAGAAATGGCTGTTGGAGTTGCATTGTAGAGGCTGTTTCTAAGCCTCTGGCTCCGCTGCGCTGAGCCCAGCAGAATAACGAAGCCCTGCAGCAAGCGTCATTCTGCCTTAGGGGAGGCCTTTGCTGCCCTGGTGTCACGTGCTAGCTAGGTATATAATGTATAGCCTTGCAGCTGTGGGTGCTCTCGGTAAAGGGCGGGGAGTGGTAGAGGCAGCAAGGTCTGTATGAGGCTGGTAGCCCCAGCCCTGCTTTAGTGGCAGACGCCCTTGAGCCACTGCTAAGCTTTCCTACAGCCTGTGGCCCGGGTTGTGCAGACAGCAGGAGCCCACCAGGAGAAATCATTCGACGGGCTGCAAAGTTGAGGGAAAATAAATATTTATTCTGTACCATCCTCCTGCCCTCTCCCCTCTTTCTCCACCACTACCAGTCTTTCTTTGCGCCATGCTTTGCTCTCTGCTTCTTTTCTTTTCTTTGCAAAGTCGGTCCATTCCCATTTCCTCACCCTCTCTCATTCGCCGTGGTCAGTGCGGATTCTTGGAGCGGCACGGTGGGAAGCGCAGGTGAAAGCAGATAAAACAGCAGCAGCTGCCTGCCTTCACGTAGGTGAACGCTGTCGGCTTCGGTCTTCGTAGATTGTAAGTGTGCCCAACTACACTGGAAAGAAAGAAGCGAACGCTTGCAGCAGTGCGGCTGGGATTGAGGAACATGCTGTCTTAAATGAGGCTCCCAGGTATTTCCATGTTCAGTTGGTGGTCTGAGGTTTTCAGGAGGGATGAGCGTTCGGTAGCTCCTGCTGCACCGCAGAAGCGCTTTCTCTGAAGGCGCCTTCCCCTGATACCATCCAGGCTGGCTGTGTCCTGGGCCAGCGCTTCCTCTTGAACGTGTGCCAGACCGATTCAGGAGCATAAACCTCATGAAAACTAGCGGGATATAGGCCAGCCCTTTTTGGCTGAGCCTCGCCCAAGATGACCAGCAATATCCTGGCAGTGGTCTCTCCTCCCCTCTTGTCCCAGCACTGGCCTCAGGAGCATCCCCTCCTCCGTGCTGTCTCTGGCAAACCCAGCATGCGTCCCAGGGAGTCGCATCCCCGTAGACGCACACCTCCCGTGTCGTGCGCGCGCCTGTGGGAACCGCCAGAAATGATCATTTGGGGCTGTAGAAGGTCCCAGCAAAAGTTTGCGGCTGCTGGTGTTTAGTTCTGCTGATCAGTCTGTGCCCGTGGGGGACGCAGTGGGGGACGCAGGAGGTCCCTCTCGGTGTGTGCCTGCGTGTCCTGGCCCGAAGGCTGTCGGGGTGGGTTAATGGCCCAGCCGGCCCCTTGGGTCGTCCCCGGCGTGGCGAGCGCTCTGCCGTGTGCCGGCACATCGTGCCCGCGTCTCGGCTGCCGTGGGCTGAACCGCAGCTTTGCAGAGCAGCGTGGGGGCTGCTGCTGCTGGGGGTCTTCTCCGCTGCCCACCGCCGATGTGCCACTTGGCGTGCTGGTGTCAGCAGTCACCGTGACTTGCCTCTGCCCTTCGGGAATATATTCCTGAGTTACAGCTGGATAGATTCTGAATAAAACGAGTTAGCTTAGCGCCGCTGGGATGTTTGAACAGTGTGTGCTCGTAGGCTGTTTCACCCCATCAGCTCCTTCAGTCCCCCTCTGGACGGCAAGCCAGCGAGCCCGGGGAGAAAAAATTGTGGTCCGACAAGGTTGGACCCAGCGCGGTGCCGGCCATCCGCTCCGGGGCAGGGCATCCCCAGGGAACCGCAGCGACAGCCCTGCCTGCAATGGGGAGGTGGACCCCCCCAAACTGACCACCGACCCCTTGATGCCCAGGGACCCTCTGTTGTGGTGAGAGCAGTCCCGGGAGGAGATACGGCGGCCGTGGTGCACACCGAAAACCTGCTCCAAGCTGCTCGCCGGCATCGGCCAGAGGCAGCGTTTCACCCCCGTCTCTCCGGGGCGCGGGACCAGCTGTCCGAGGATCAGGTTCCCAGCGTCTGCGCTGGGGGGGAGAAGATCCTCCTGGACCGGAGGATGTTCCTCCATCTGCTGTCATCGTTTTCTCCACACGCTGCCATAGCCACGGGATTGCTTTTGTCTCCTCTGGATTTAAAACTGTGCGGGACCCTGTGAGAGAGTGGCAGAGGCTTGCCGGATGGCCTGCAGATCTTCAGCAGGGGGAAAACTCACCTTCTTCACGAATAAGGTGGTTTTTAAGTCACCTCCGTTAAAAAAAATTATTTTTTGCTTTATTTGGTATTACCCTGGGGTTTGTTTGTTTGTTTTTTTTTAAAAGGATTTCTTTTCACTGATCCCCACACAGATACCTTTGTGATTATGGCAGCCAGTGGATGGGTTGGGGTGATTTTTACCGGAAAGAATATTCCTCAGTGGAGTCACAACATTGAATGTCAAGCGAGCAGGCGTTACTGCCTAAGCCTGCCTTCCCTGGCCAGGGCGCACTGCATCCGCACGGTGCTCAGCCGCTTTGTCGGGTCAGCTTCAGCAGCGGGTGCTCGGCTCTTGCACCGTGGCCCTTGGGGAAGCGGTGGTCCGACCCCACCGTAGCGGCACGCCGGCCCGACGGGATCGGCCAGAACGAGTCTGGAGTGGGTGCTGCGGCCCTGCCGGCCCGTAGTCCCGGCCCAGCTCAGCGTTGTTTCCAGGCCAAGGTACTGCCCTGCTGCCTCACCCGTGCGTGTGCCCGTAGGGCGGTGGCTGAGCAGAGTCTGGATGGAGCCTTTTCCCCCGAACTCAACTCGGCAGCCAGCGGTGAGCGGCAGGTGCGTGGGCGGCAGTTCGGGCAGCCCACAAGATGCAGCTTCCGCAGCAGCATCGCTCCCTCTGCTCGGCGTGCTGGGACCGAGCGCCGGCCGGGAGGACACGCCGGCCGCTGCCTTCCCTTGCTCGGCGTCGGTCTGCAGGGCTGGTGCCAAACCACGCGGCCCGAGTCTGCTTTGTTTTCGTGGAAAGCGGACGCTTTCCAGGGGTTTGCGGAGGAAATAAACCTCTGAAGGCGTGTGTTCAGCACTGGCTCGCCCTCGCAGCGTCTCTCAACAGCAGCTCGGCACGTGCACGCGATGGCTTCTGCCACCCTTTCTTGAGAGAGGTGACACGGCGAGTGGCCTGGCAGGAATTCCCCTCAGAAATTCCCCCACTGCAGGTGTGTTAAGCACCGACGTGTGCAAGGAATGTTCCAGAAGAGCCTGAGACTCCTGACTTTCTTAAAGGAAAGGAGTTGTGACTGCAGTTACATCTTTCTTCTGCATTTACTGGCAGCAGCCCGGGGTCTCGAGCCCCCCAGCTTTTGTGGGCGCCGTCAGTGTCCACCTTTTGGAAGATGGCTCTGAAATACTCCTGTGTTCAGCCCCATCACGATTGATTGATGCTGCTGTTCCTGAAGCTGACTGCCCGTGACCCAGCCCCAGTTATCCCAGTGAAGGCTCTGGGCCTTGAGCCGTGACGGTGACCTCCTGCGGAGCCGCGGTCTTTGCTGCTGGCGCTGGGGAATCGGGAGCTCCCGTGGCTCCGTACGGTGTGTTTCATCGCAGTTGTCTCCCTTGGGCGGCCTCCAAGATGCTCACTCAGAATAGCTGGGGATTTCACACCATCCAAATTGTTCAGTTCCTGTTCTCCCCTGCCTGCTGCTAACCTTGAGGATGCGGCCCTCCGTCGCTCGGATGTCAGATGGGCTCAGTTGTCTGTCTGCGAAAGGCAAGGACTATTCCAGCAACGCCTGGGGCTATTTTCTTCCTGTTAAAATAAGAGATGAGACTGTCTCCGCAGCTGGGCTCTCACAGCAGATCTTGGGCTGTATCCGAACCATCCACGAGGTTTTTCAGTCCCCCTTTCCTCCGTGTATTCCTGTGGAGCCCGAGTTTATTCAGTGGGTTTTGTTAAAAATACCCTTGTTGCCGTTACGGAGGGCAATGATCTGAGGAGAATCTTACCTGCCTTTTACAAGCACCTTGTTTGTGCTACAGCAGTCGTGTTGGGTGACTCGGTGCTCTGTTCCTGCAGTCACTTTTCCTGAGCACCCACCCAGCACCGCCTGGAAGTCTCCTTATGTACCAGCGCGGTAGCGAGGGCGTCTTCTCGCGTCTTGCCTCTCTCTCTTGCTGCCTCCAAACTCCGATGTTATTTACGCTGGTATCATAAAAGAGGACCTAGGGGCTCTTCACATGCTGTGCCGGGCGGGTTTGGTGCTGAGCGCGGCAGGGCTGCGCAGGGCACGGTGACCCACGTCCTGGGGCTCAGCTGCGTGGGGGGGTCTGCGCCGGGAGCAGAGAGCACGGGGGGGGGGGGGGGGAAGCGGCTGGGGCCGGGGAACCGCTGAGCACCTCCCGCCTCTTCTCACACCCTTTCGCTTCTCCTCCTCTTTGCTCCTTTTCTCTCCATTCACCCTTCCCGTTCTGTACCGCTTGCCTCCAGCCGGTGCCGGCTGTGCGCCAGCCCCCCCGCAGCCCCCATCCCTCCCGGCCCGTGCCCGCCCTGGCGGGCGGGAGGGGTGGCCGTGCCGCGGCCCAGTCCCGAGGCCGGCCTTAAAGTAGGTGGTAGCGAGAGCAGCGTAGCTTTTTGTCCGGGCTGCACGGGCACGCTAGCGGGCTTCGGCAGGGACCGTGGGGGTGTCGGGCTACAGCGGCGTTGCACCCATCTGGGTGATCCCGGCTGGAAGTTGTAAGCTGAGACCTTCCATTTCTCCCTTCCTCCTGCCTCCCACTCTCCACTTCAGAAAGGACCTGGGAGCTCCTCGGGCTGCTGCTGCTGCTGCGCAGCAACGCTCTGCTGCCATTTGCAATCACGAGTAGGCACCAGGCTGGGGGCACAAACCGCTGTGCAGCAGAGGGTCTGCAGGCAGCGGCCGCAGGCAGCTGCGCGTCGGGAGCACGCGCTCGGGCATGGCTTCGCGCGGGAAAGCCGAACCTCTAATTCCTCCCTCCGGGATTAGAGGTTTGCACCACCTGAGCCGGGAAAAGGGGAAGCGGTTGGTCTGGCGCTTTCTGTCCCGGGGCTGTGGTCAGGCTGCAGCCTTGCGGCTCGGAGGGGCAAAGCGGGCGTACGCACACACAGATGCGAGCCGAGCAAGTGCAGAGGAACCCCCTGATGAAGTTGCCCCCAGTCCTGCAGCTGGAAGGGCATCGGCTCTTGCAGCTGCGCCAGTTCTCCGGGGGCCAGGGCGAGCTGTGCAATGCTGCGAGCTCCCTGGCCCGGCTCCCACTGGGATCCATGGGAAAGAAGTGGGCTGGCAGGGTCGTTTTTCAGGGAGTGGGAGGGAGCCGCCGGCTCCGAGCGGAGCCCAGCGGCGGCCGGCCAGCCCTGCTGAGCCTGGTCGAGGGCCCCTGACGGCCACTGGAGCCGCGGCCGGTGCCTCTGGACCCACGAGGTCAGGGCTGAGCGCTTGCCGCTGCCTCGTGGATCGGGGCCTCGATCCCCCTGGTTCTGCCTCCACGTACAGTGCTTCCTTCCAGCTGCCCGCGGGGCTGAACCCAGCGGCGTTTTGGCCTGTGCTGGGGAGAGGGGCTGCGCTTGCAGGGGGAGGCAGCGGGCAGCCCTCCCAGCCTGCCTGCAGCGGGGGGTCGCTTTGCCTCGTGTGCTGGGTAGTTGGCGCCGGGCTGGACGAGCCCCCCACCCCGTCCCCGGGGGTGCCCACCGCAGTTGTCCTGCTGGCACTCGTACGGAGGGGCAGAACCGGCGGGCGAGGCGGCAGGAGCGGGGCGGGCGTCTGCCCGGCTCCCGCTCCCGGGGGGCTCGCTGCAAGCCGCTGGTGCAGGACGGGGCTGCCTCGAGGGGGTTCCCCTGCGTTGCCCTGCCCGCCGGCCGCCCTCAGCTGCTGCATCCGTGTGTGCGCGGGCTCGGGCTCGGGCGCGCGTCCCCGGGCTGCCGGGCCAGCGGCGCTAACGACCTCTCTCTCCCCTCCGCCCTCTCCACCGCAGAGACTTAACTCACTGCGACTCCGACTCCTCCATCCCCCACCTGAGCGACCACCAGCGTATCCCCAGCTCTGCGCCCAAGCTGCTGGCTGCCCGGCCCAACCTGCTGACCAGGTCCATCGAGGAGGCTGCCCCCGGCCACCCTGCCATCGGCGCGCCCACCCCCAACGGCGGCAGCAGGCACGCGGAAGCCTCCGCCCTGGGGGCTTTGCCGGAGCGGCTGCCCGAGAGCCCCATGGTGATGAAGAAGATGATGATGGTGAACCACGGCATGGAGAAGTCCTCCAGCCTGGGGGAGATCAGCCACCCGACAGCCGGCAAGCACAGCCACTCGGATTCCTCCCGGTCCCACAGCCCCAGCTCCACCGACCCCGACACCCCCTCCCCCATCTCTGACTGCCGGCCCAGCAGCGCCAAGAGCACCCGCATCCCGCAGCTGGCTGCCAAGAAGAGCCCGGGGGACGAGGACAGCAGCTTGACAGGCGATGAGGTTGACCTCGGCCAGAGCAAGAAGAAGTTCCCCCTAAAGATCTTCAAGAAGCCCAAGAAGTAGAGAGAGGAGGCGGGGGGAAGAGCAAACCCACCCAGGAGCGCGACCCACTGGGACCGGGGGGCGGCCGTGCATCGGGAACGCAGCGCACCCGCCCCTCCCGGACCCTGCGGGCTCGGGTGCTGGCCCGCCCCCCCCGCCCTCCCCTCCGCACCCTCCGGTTCTG
>JAVKLA010000026.1:27000027-27011257 GCA_034782735.1 Sagittarius serpentarius
CCTCCTCCCGGCGGTGCCTCCGCTGCCCGCCCCCCGCCCCGACAGCAAAGCTCCGCTTAAAACCCGGTGGCGGGTCCCAGACCGGGATCCCCGGCGCAGCCCAGCCCGGGAGCCGGGGCAGCGCCGGGCTCCGGTGTGGCTCCAGCACCACCCAGCGCCCGTCGCGCCGCACCGACCCCGCGGGGGGACCCGCCGAGCGCCGCCGCCGCCGCGGCCCGGCCGGAGCGGGCAGGGGACGGAGCATCCCCGGGGTCTCCCCGCCGCAGGCCCCGGGGCTTCTCGCCGGCCCTGCCCTCCCTGGTGCCCCCGCCCGCGGTGCGGGCACCGAAAGCGCGGCGGCTTTAGGGGCGCGCCGTGGGGCGACTTGCTCAGGGTCCCACCCGCGGGCAGGGTCCGTACCCCCCGGGTGGGTCCCTCCCCCGCACGGCGGGGTTTGGCCCGGTGGCGGAGCCGCCGCCGGGGTCGAGCGGGCAGGGAAACCCGGGCGTCCCGCCGGCGCCCCCCCCACCCCCGGCCCGGGCTTCTGCCCCGACCGGCCCCGGGGGTCCCGGCCGGGCGGTGCTCCGCGGCCCCGCCGCCCCCTCTGTCCCAAGCCCCCCCGCCCCGTGCCACCCTCCGACGCCTCCCCGGAGGTGGGCGGCTGCTGCCCGAGGCCGCCCCGGCTGCTTCGCCTGCTGAGGGCAGAGGAGGATGCACAGCTGGCAGGGGGAGAAGCGGAGGCAGGGCGGGATGCTGAAAGCCCCCCGGGGCCTTGCTTTATGCCAGAGTAATATATACGTGTATGTTGACAATACAGGAAGGGCTACAAAGGTGTTTTTTGTTTCGTAGGTGGTAGTTAGACAATTACACTTTTGCTTTGAGATAAGTGAAAAATTCCTCTAAATAAGTGCCTGCATTTCCCCGCGGCTGCTCTGAGGCGCGGGGAGGGGGGGACGCCGCACTCGGCCCCCGTGGTCGGGGCTGCTGCCGCGGGCACCCCACCGCCGCAGGCAGGGTGCGCTCGGAGCGGCTCGGTCGGCCCCGGGAGCGAGGCCGGGGGCGGTGGGGCCCCACGGGCGCCCTGCGAGCAGGGGCTGCCCGGGCTGGAGCCGGGGCCCCGGCGGCACTGCTGCTTGTGGTGGTGGCGGCGGCAGCAGAGACCTGTCGATGCTTCTGGAGAAGGGGTTGGGGATCCACCAAAGGGCAACTGTTGACGCATCTGCCAACTCTTGATTTTTTTTTTTTTTTTTTGGTCATTTCATAAAACTTTTAAATCCAATAAAGCATGTAGTCTATTTTACGAGCCGGCGTCTGCTGCTCTCTTCCAGCCCTTTCCAGGTGCAGAGCTGGGGTCCCGTGTGGGGCCAGGTGGGGCACTGGGTGCCTGCTGGTGGGGGGGACCTCCCTGGGGACCATGCCCCCAGCAGCCAGCCCCACTGCCCCAGCCTGGGCAGCGGGGACAGACGGACACCCCGGCTCTCCCCCACCTGCCCCATTGCACCAGGGGCATGCGCCGGGGCCCTGCGATCCCCGGCCGTGAGCAGTGTCTGGATCATGCACTTCTGCTCAGCGCCAAAAACAACCCCGTGCTGCCCGGGCCGGGGCAGCGGTGAGGGGCTGTGCTGCGAGCTGCTGGCGCTGCCCCGTTTCTGCTGCTGGGGGACGGCCTCATCCCACCGACGCTCCGAGCCAGGACGTGGGGTGCCCCGGGGCCGGCATCAGACTTCGCTGCTGCCGTGGGGCAGCGCGTTGAAGTCACTGCCCGTCAGGGTGATGGTGAACGGCACGTCAATGACGTCTCCAGCCGTGTCCCGGGCGGTGGCCATCCTCCAGGAGCGCAGGGGCTGGGTGGCTTTCTGGAAGCGCTGCGGGGGCGAGGGTGATCAGGGGCTGCCCCGAGCTCCCGCAGGGCAGAGGGCGGCGTCGCTGCGGGAAGGGGTGGCAGCAGGCTCAGCCACGGAGGGGCTCGGACCCCACCTCTTGCCCCAGCCCCACGGCTCCAGCCCTTTTTCTCTCTTGGGGAAGGGACAGCATCGCCTCTGCTCCGTCACTGGCCTCTCCCACCCCATCCCCAGCACCGTAGCAGCCCCCGCCCCGTCCCCGTGCCGCATCCTGCCTCGCACACTCACGTCGCTCAGCATCCCCGACTCGCGGCACAGGGCCACGGCGGCCCAGAGCGGGATCTGCAGGCAGGTGAGGACGCCCATGCAGACACCGAGGCTCGTGCCCCAGGGCGGGTACTCGTAGGTGCCGTAGCGCAGGGGCACGTTGTACATGTCCAGGAAGGTGTAGATGAGCGTGAACTGAAGGGCAGAGCGGGCAGGAGTGATGTGACGCCATGGCACTGCCTGGCCCCAGGGGTGTTGGCCGGGCTGGGAGCCGCATGGCCCCCCAGGGCTGCCCCAAACTCCCTCCAGCAGCCACAGAGAGGTCCGGGAGGGCACCAGGACCGGGGCAGCCCCGCTCCAAACCCACGGCAAGAGCTGCCCCTCGCAGAGGGGAGGGAGAGATGGAGGAAGAGGAGCTCTTCTCCCCTTGACCTCCAGCCCCAGGCGGGCGCTCGGTGCTCACCAGCAGCAGGCAGGGGGTGAAGAAGGCCCAGCACACCTTGAAGTAGCCCAGCATGTGGCTGCACCAGGGCGGGCACCAGCAGATCATGTCCATGATGTCCTGGCAGAACTGGTTCACACCTGCAGGCAACCCGGGAGGGGGACACGGCCGGGCCCCCGCCTGCCCTCAGCACGGCCCTGCTGGGTGCACTCGCTCTGGGGCACCCACGACACCCCGTGCCGGGGCTGAGCCGTGCCGGCAGTGGCGGTGCTGGGTGCCGAACATCCACCACGCTAATGCGGGTGGAGAAGAAATTGCATCCGCCATGCACAGGGAAAATTGCACCTCAGCTTTGCACCATCTCCATGCAGGGCTGAGCTGCACGTGGGCAGCAGGACGGGGGTAACTCCCTGCCCACCCCAGCTCCAAGCTCTCCACAGCTGCAGGTGCACCCGACCCCGTGCTGGCTGCACCCCACCGCACCCCCCCAGCGCTGGCTGCAGCGTGCGCCGGGGCTGCCCGCTCCACTCACCGTAGCAGAAGGCGATGCCCAGGCACATGAAGAGGGTGACGATAACCAGCCCAAAGCCGGTGCTGTACGTGTCAACGAGGGTGAACCAGAAGATGCCTCCCTGTGAGGTGGTGAGGGACAGGGTCAGCACGGCTCGGGGCAGCGGGGTGGGCGCAGGGCACCCCCTGCCACGGGCACGGCCGACGCCAGGGCCCACGCACAGCCCGCCGTCCTCCCACCCCAGCACTTGTGCAGAGACTGGAGCGGGGGAGGAGGCCGCTCCCCGTCCTCCACCCTGGCATCACCCTGAGGGTGCTGGGTGCTGCTGGATGGGGGTGCAGGGGACCCCATACCTGGGTGACCAGCAGGAGCCCCAGCAGGTAGAAGGAGGTGCAGAGAGCACCCAGGAACGCCGTCTTCCTCCTCCAGTTGTGCAGGGCCGGGAACTCGTCCAGGATGGCTGTGGTGATGCTCTCGATGTTCCCGAACTGAGGGACAGGGGGTGTCAGTGGGGGGGGATGTCCCAGTCCCTGCCTCCCCCCAGACTGGGCGCTGGGGACAGTCCTCACAGAGGGGACTTTTCAGGGCACTGTCCCCCCCAGTGCCAGCGGGATGTGGCTGCATCCCTGCCCCATCACCTTGGGTGCAGCCCCACAGGCATGGGGCCATGCATCCCCCCCTACCCCAGCACCATCCTCATGCTCCTGGCCCATGCACGTCATGCCATCCGCATGGCCGAGATGGGGTGTACCTGGCACCCCAAGGCCAGGCCCGGGGCGGGACACGGGGCTGCCCAGGCTGACAATCACCAAAGTATCCACTCCCAGCGTGAGGAGCATCAGGAAGAAGAGGATGGACCAGAATGGGGAGACGGGCAGCAGGGAGAGGGCTTCAGGGTACACCACGAACGCCAGCCCGGGGCCTGCGGGGTGAGACGAAGGGAAGGGTGAAAGGACATGCCACGGCGAGACGGGCCAGGCCCTGCAAGCTGGTAGCCGGGCTGGATGAGAGCTCGGCTGCAGCCCCGCGGCATGGCACGGCACGGCACGAGGGCCCCCTCCCCGAGCCCATACCTGAGCCGGCGACACTGCCCACGGGGACTTGTTTCCTCCAGGCCATGTGCCCCAGCACCGAGAAGATGGCAAAGCCGGCAAAGAAGCTGGTGCAGCAGTTCCCAATGGCGATGACCAAGGTGTCCCTGCCGGGAAGGGCGTCACAGCCCCACGCCCGTGGGGTAAGGATGGAGGTGGGGGCAACCCGATGGGCAGTGGGGCTCGGCCCTCCCCATCACCACCCCACTCCTCCCCAGCTGCAGCCCAGGGCTGCCCCGACAGCCCACACCCCCCGCGCCCCGGCCCCGCTCACCGGATGACGTTGTTGTCGAACTTGTTGTAGGAGGCCATGGAGAGCAGCCCCCCGAACCCGATGCCCAGGGAATAGAAGATCTGCGAGGCCGCGTCGCTCCACACCTGGGGGATGACGGTGCTGGGGGGGGCTGCAGGACTCCCCAGCCCAGCCTGCCCCAGCTGGGGGGA
This sequence comes from Sagittarius serpentarius, assembly GCA_034782735.1. Classification (NCBI taxonomy): domain Eukaryota; kingdom Metazoa; phylum Chordata; class Aves; order Accipitriformes; family Sagittariidae; genus Sagittarius; species Sagittarius serpentarius. The sequence goes on from JAVKLA010000026.1 coordinate 27,004,603, forward strand.
TGGCGGCTGTTGGGGACCCCCCGGCCCCGCCGCGGGGCTACCTGGGCACTCTGAAGCCTGCTCCAGTCCGAGGAGAGGTAGAAGCGGATGCCGTCGAGGGAGCCATCCAGCGTAGCCCCCCAGATGATGAGGATGAGGATGACCAGGTAGGGAAATGTGGCCGTGAAGTATACCACCTGCACGGGACACAGCTCAGCTCGGCCCCGCTCTGCCAGTGCAGCAGCCCCCCTGCCGCCCCCCCCGCCCCGCTGCCCCTCACCTTGCCCGAGCTGCGGATGCCCTTCAGCATGCAGAGGAAGACGAGGATCCAGGCTGCCAGCAGGCACAGGGCGAGGGGCCACTGCACGGGGCCGGGGTCCCCGAGGCCGGAGCTATGCGTCACCCCCAGCACCTGCTCGCTGCGGCGCGGGGATGCGGGTCAGCGGGATGGGGGACACGAGGCACCCTCGTCACCTCCGCCATGACCTAGCCCACCCCTCTGCCCTTCACGAAGCCTCTGGCTTCCCCGACCGCTGCCCGTCGGGGCTCAGCCCCAGCCCCTCGGGACCGGGACCCGGGAGGTGGAGCCGGGGCCGGACCCCCGGCCACGGCCCGAGGGAGGCACACATCGATGCTGCCACGCAGGCACTTACTTCCAGAAAACCTCGCTGGCGCTGACCCGGCTGGCGCTCCCTGACACGTTCTGCAACACACAGCCCCGGCAGGTCACCGTCACCACCACGGCCACCGCTACCGTCCCCGACGTCCCTCCTGGCCCCAGCCCCAGCCTGACCCTCCTCTTCTGCTGCAGGCAAAGCTTCTCCCAAGAGGAACCGCCTGCCCGGTCCTCGTGCGGCGTCTGGCCCCGCAGCATCCCACCCCGGGACTGGACCCCACAGCGCTGCCCACCCGGGGGCCACTGACCTGGCAGAGGTCCGCGTTCCCGGGGGCATCGCAGGACCAGGGCAGGGGGCTCTGGAAGGAGGAGCCCAGGTAGTAGAAAGCCCAGGCGATGATGACGTTGTAATAGAGGGACACCAGGGAGGACACGATCAGCATGGCAATGCCAATGCCTGCGCAAGGAGAGGGGCTGCTGAGGGGGGGGGGGCCAGGCAGGGGCCTGCCCACATCCCGCAGAGCCCTGGCCCCGGCACGGGTCCAAGGGGCTGGAGAGACGGCAGGAGACCTGCCCGGGGCTGCCCAGGGACTCGGGGTGCAGGCTAGGGCCAGCCCCCGTGCCCACCCCCCTCCCCGCAGCCCAGCCGGCCCCAGCGGCTGTGGGGGCAGGAAGCAGAGGTGCCCCCGGCCCCCAGCCCCACCTTTCAGGAGTGGGCAGCACTTCCAGACAGCGATGGGCCCCGCGGCCCCGTACTGGCCCAGGCTCAGCTCCATCAGGAAGAGGGGCAGCCCCATGACAAGCAACATGATGAAGTAGGGGATGAGGAAGACGCCTGGGAGGAGAGAGGGAGCGGGTCGGGGGGATGGCCGGCACCAGTCCGGGCTCCCCAGAGGACAGACGTGCGTCGTTCGGACCCATGGCGGGTATACGTGTCTGGGCAGGATGCCGCAGAGCTGGGAAAGCCCCCGGGGGCTGCTGGCTCCATCCCGGGGGCCCTCCCCAGCAGACGAGTTCCCCACGCGCCCCGCAGCAGGGGCCTGAGCTGGGAGCTGGCGGGATCCCACCGGCCCTGGCTTGGGGTGGGTGGTGGGAGAAGCGCTGAGGGTGCAGCTGGGGGTGCTCAGGACTGCAGGGTGCTCAGGGCCGTGGGATGCACCCACAGCAGGTCCTGGTGTCTCCTCTGGCCGGACACTGACATCTCCGTCTTTACACAGCTTGTCTCACCAACGGCCAGCTCTGTGGAGGAAATCCTGCTCCTTGCAACCTCAGCCAGGCCAAATTTGTGCCGGAAAAGGACATTTTTCAGGGGAGAAATTGTCATTTCCCAGCTGGCAGCCAGCTGCAGCCCAAGCCCATCCTCTCCTGGCGGCAAAGCTCTGGCACAGCGATCGCCGCTCCCCGCAGCGGAGCAGCTCTCCAGCCACGATGCCGTAGTCAAACCCCGCTCGCCCGCAGCCTTGCTGACAGACCAGATGTGGGGCTGACTGCTCATTAGCCCGGCACTCATTAGCGCCGCGCTGGCGGGGGGCAGGCTGCCCCCACATCTGCCGCGCAGGCTGCAGGGGAATCGCCAGCCAGCTCTGGCAGAGGCTTTGCAGGGCTCAGCCTGGGGAGGAGGGGATCGCCACAGGTTTAAAGCCCCACTGGGACATCGGGAACTCCTGCTTGGCTCTTGGCAGAGGCTGGGCGCGAGGGGCGATGGTGCCCCAGTCCCGCTGGCTCCATGCAGCTGGAGGCCCCATCCGTGGGGCCAGGGGACCGGGCGGTGGGACCGAGGCAGTGCGGTGCGTCCCTGCTCTGCCCACGACGCTGGGACGTGGTAGCTCTGGCTGCTTTACTGCTGGTCCAACGCGTCCTGCGGGCGCTGGCACTGCAGGGGCCTTCTGCAAGCGGTGCCGCACGGGGACAAACCTCCCGACCTCCCCAGCTCCACGGCTTTGGGATAAAATCCCTCACGACCGCCTGTCCCCCACCATCCCCATCCTTTGGGGTGGGGGGCCAAGGGGGCAGCAGCCCCCCCCCTGCACCCCCATTTCTCCTGCTGGCCCCGAGCTCCTTTGGCTGATGCTTCCTCGTCCCCCGTGGGTGCTGGGCAGTGCCCACGGGCAGTGTCCGGCCCTGCCTGGAGGGTTGCCCACGGGCAGCGTGGGCCCTGCACGGCCGGGCGGGCGGCAGTGACATCCAGTGGCGAGCGCACCCATCGCTGTGCCCGGCCGAAGCCGCCCTCGCCCTGCTGGGACGGGGGGGTCTGTGGGGGTCCGCGGGACGATGCACCCCGCAAGGCTCCCCCAGCACAGCCCGTCTCCCGCCCTTCCCGGCGCCGAGGGAGGACCCGGCTTCGGGCACGCGTGGCCCCGTGCGATGCGGGCAGCCCCTGCCCGCAGGCGGCCGTGCCCCAGGGGAGGGCCTGGGGAGCGAGGGGTGCGTGCCGGGTGGTGGGAGCACCGGGCGCGGGAGGCTCGGGGTGTCCCGCACGCCTGCGGTCACTGCAGCAAGGGAAAAGCCTGGTGTCCTCCGCAGCCGTGCCAAAGGCAGCCGCGACGGGGGAGACTGCAGCGGGTGGGGACGGCTGCGTCCCGGTCCCCAGACGCCAGAGCAGGTCACCCCACTGCCACCCCCATCCCCGTGGTGGCAAGGTGCCCCCGCGCCCCAGGGCATGTACCGGCGGCTGCAGCAGCTCCCTCGGGAGCAGCCGCTTCTCCTTCCCCGGCCTTGGTGCTGAGGCGGTGGTGCTAACGCGAGGCAGGCCGTGCAGCCCCTGGGGAAGGAGGAGCTGCTTTCCCAGGAGGATCCGCAGCCAACCCAGCACCCCAACCCCAGCACGGGGCACGGCAGCCCCATCACCCGGCAGCGAACCCTGCCCCGAGGGCCAAATTCCTCCCCGGTTAGGCGAGGTGCAAAGGGCGCAGGCCAGCCCTGGCCTGTCCCGCCAAGGCACCGGTGCTGCCCCAGACCTGCCGCTGCGTCACAGGGATGGGTGCCAGCCCCGGCGGGCAGCAGGGGCGAGCGCACATGGGGCAGGGCATTTTGGAGCCAGGCCTGTTCGCATGGGCTCAGCCGGGGACACCTGCGGTGTTGGGGACGGCTGGAGTGGGGGGCAGGGGGCTATGGAGCACCATGCGGGGTCCCGCAGTCCTGTGTTCCATGCATGGCTGCTTCTGCCACCGCGTGAGCACACCCGCCGTCCGGCCATGCCCAACACAAGTCGGTTGGCCTGTTAGCAAATTACTTCAGTGATTTGAGGAGCATCCATGGGGCAGAGGGGAAATCACCCATTTAACTGGGCAGTTTGGAGTGAATGTAGAAAACCAGCGCAATAAAAGCCCTGCAGACTGCTCTGGGGAGGGCAGGCTGCGGGACTGGGCAGGCTGCGAGCCCACAGAGCACTGGGGATCCCAAGGCAGCAGCAGAGCGGTGCAGACTTCTGCGAAGCCCAGCACAAGGGGAGATGCCAGAGGGCAGAGCAACGCGGGTCGGAGGCACGGCAAGGCTGGCAAGGGCCGGACGGGGAGAGGTGGGCCCTCCAGCTGGGTGCAAGAGGAGCCGACATCGGGGCAGCAGAAGCAGCGAGGGGCTCGAGAAGGACCTTTGAGGAGGTTTCTCCTGTCCCACAGCACAAGGACATGGCACTGCATCCTGGGGCGTTGCCACCAGCCACACGCGGAGCTGCCTGCACTTTGTCCTACCCCAGAAATGTGGCAGGTTATTGCCCCTGCTTGGCCGCCTTCCTGGGCGCTCCTGGCTGACTGGGTTGGATTTTACAGTGGACGGGCATTTCCACGCACCGTGCCCAACAGCCTGCAGCTGCACGGCACCAGGTGGTCCCTGCTGCCACTGCTGCGGAGGGGCTGACGGTGCTGCAGGTGGGTCACTGCCTTTTTCGCCAAGCCCTGCTTCTCCGGCCAGGGGCAGAGATGCTCTGCAGAGGGGCTCTGCCTGGAGGCAGCACTTTTTGGCCGAGACCACCCAGGACAGTGTTGCAGGCTGCCCCGGGCTCACCCCAGAGGCAGGTGCATCTCTGGGCTGCACAGGACGGCCCAGCAGGAGCAGGAGCAGTCCCCGGCAGACTCATGGGGAGATGCTTTGAACTCTCAAAACATCCTTCCCTGTGGTGCTCATGGTGCGATTAAAGTGGTGGTGTCCAGGTGGGCAACACAAGACCCCGAATCCCGCCAGCACCCGTGTCTGCTGTCCTGGAGCGGACAGCCCCCGTGCACCGTCAGGCTGTCCCTCCCCAGCCCGCCATGCTCCTGGCCTCCATGCAGGAGAAGTGAGCAGTGCCCAGGTGCCCGGGGGCGACGTGTGTGCCCGCAGCAGGGACCCACCTCCTCCATTGCGGTAACACAGGTAGGGAAAGCGCCAGACGTTGCCCAGCCCCACGCAGTAGCCCAGGCAGGACAGCAGGAACTCGTACTTGCTGGCCCAGGACTCCCGGCGTGGGCTGGGGGCCGGGATCTCAGGCTGGGGCAGGGGTCCCGGCCAGGGCTGGCTGGTGGGGTCGGCAGTTGAACCCTCCATCTGGAAGATGTTGACCTGTGGAGAGGAGAAAAGCATCAGGAACCACTGGCTGCAAGCTGCAAACCCCGCAAGGCTCCTCAGCAGGGCTCGGCACAGCCAAGCTCGCCCTGAAAAAGCATCTGCTTCCCAAAGGGGCTTTGGGGCTGTCCCTGACACCTGCCCAGCGAGAGCCCGCGGTGGCCCGTGCCGTGGGACATGGGAGGCTTGGGCTGGCCCAGAGCTCCGTGCTCCTCCCCGGGCTCCAGGAGCCAGGCACAGGTCCGGGCAGACCCCAGCCCTAAAACCCTGGGAGGGTTTGATCCAGCAGATCCTCCCATAGCGTGAAAGTCAGCAGCTGGCATTCACCCACCCCCGCCACGGTGGGTTTTCACCTCTGGTCTGTCTTATGCATCCAGGACTATCTAAACAGAGGGACAGCCTGGACTGGCACCCTGGCACCCAGCCCTGTGCCGGGCAGATGAGGGTGGGTGCAGGGGTGCTTGCCACTGCTTGATGCACCGCTCGTCAAAGCCCTCCTGCCCAGCGCCTCCAAGGCCAGTGGGGCCAGCTCCGGCTCCAACCTTTGCCGGGATCCTGCCCACATGCCCGGCCAGGGGACCTGCGAGCAAGGGCTGGAGCTGTCGGCTCATGCTGCACCAAGACAAAGCAGTGCCAGGCACAGCGAGGGGAGGCCTGGTGCCGTGTGGACCGTGCAGACCACCGCTTGGCACAGTCAGAGGTGGGGGACCAGCAGGGCGATGGGGGCTCGCACCTCTCACTAGCCCCAGAACCCTGCCGGCACCTCCGCTGAAGGGGGAATGAGCGTGGTGGGGAGAGAGAATGGGGATGTTGTGCCTCATTCATTATCGTGAGTTACGGCCCCAGCTGCTCCTGCAGCCGGCCAGTGGCTCGGTGGGGCCCCGGGGCCCGGGGAGGCTGTGGGACAGCTGCTCTGCTCCCCGGGCACGGCCGGCAGTGCCATAGGGAGCTGCAAGGTCACGGCAGAATTTGGGGCTGTGATCCTTTCCACCAGCACCAGCCTCCTTGGGCACAGGTCCTGCCACCCTGGGAAGGATGAAGGGATCCCCCAAGTCAGCCTGCAGAGGCGGCTCCAGCCACCTGGTCCCCTCTGGCACCTGGGCTGCAGCTTTCCCAGGTTCCTCCAGGACAGATCCTGACCCACCCTCCCCAGCAAGGCTGGACTGCCTGGAGAGAAGGGGGGGGTCTCAGGAAGGAGAGGCAGGACGGGGCCGAGGAAGAGGAGCGCTCGGCAGCCTTGGGCGCAGCCAGCAGCAGGGCTGTGCAAGCAGCCCAGCCCTGCCGCTTGCTCACCATGGGCAGAAGGCGCAGCGGGACGAGAGGGCTCCAGCCCAGTCGGTCTCAGCCCACAGCATCCAGTGCTGTCACTGTGACCAAGCCCTGTCCTGTGCCCCCATATCTTGCACTGCAGCAGGACCAGAGGGCTGAAGCCCCAAGGGCAGCCTGCCGGGGGGGGGGGGGGGGGGGGGGGGGGGGGGGGGGGGGGGGGGGGGGGGGGGGGGGGGGGGGGGGGGGGGGGGG
>JAVKLA010000026.1:27011357-27048888 GCA_034782735.1 Sagittarius serpentarius
CAATCACAAATGCTGCAGCCCCCACCATTCCGGTACCCCAGGGTGTCTGGGGTTACCTGGGAGCTGTGATCCCCCCCCCCCCCGGCTTGCCTGTCCCACTTTCTCCGTCCCCCAGAAGGAAATTTGCCTGCACAGGCCCACAGGCAGCAGCCTGCACCCGCACCCAACAGACCCCACTTGCCCACACCCCAGGCGTGACCTGCAGCCCCGGCACAAGGGAGGTGATGTTTTTTTAACAGAGATGCTCCGGCCTCTGAAAAGCATCAGCCCCCACCTGCCCTCAGGAGGAGAACCAGCCTCCCCAGAGCCCTCCAGACGGGGGGGAGACCTGCCCTGCGCCCAAGGGGACACTGGGCTCCGGCTGCTTTGCACACCCCGAGAAATCCCAGCAGCTCTGCCAAACTGCAGCCACGGGGCAAATTACAAGGAGGTATCCACCCGTCAGGGATGGCAAAAGGGCACAACTCCACGGGGGCGGGATTGCAAGAGGAACCGAGCCGGGCTGAGACCCAAAGGCTGGCCATCACCTTGGCACGGGGGTGGCTAAGGGACAACGATCTGCGGAAACCCCTGTAGGATCCAGACATCCCCCGTGCTGCTCCCACCACAACTGTGGCTCGCTGCGGAGGGGGGGTCCCAGCAGGGCCAGCTGCAACAGGGCTGTGGAGGGTGACCTGCACCCCGTGGGTCCCCGGCACTGGGAGCGGGGGCTCCTGCAGCCCAGGGCAGCCCAGGGCAGGGCAGGCACGTCCCCTCAGGGTCCCAGTCCTACCGTGGGCTCTGGCGGCATGGCGGGGGCCGGGGGCCCCGGCGTGTCGAGGTGCCCGGTGCACGGCATTTCCTGCTCGGCGGCGGGAGGAAGGACGGCCACACTCCGCTCACCTGTGCCAGGTGCAGCTCCGCCCCAGCCGGCCCCGGCCTGGGGTGCGGGATCTGCCGCGACGCGGGATCTGCCGCGATGGGGTCCCCATGAGCCCCCCCAGAGCCCACAGCCCCCTGCAAACGGTTCATCCCGCTTGCTTTTGCAGCCAGGAGGGACTAGAGGCATCACTGCCTGCTCAGTACGGGTTCTGGGGCTGGGGCTGCGCTCAGTGGGGTGAGACGGCACCCGTTGCTCACAGAGAGCTGGGTGCAGGGTGTGCGCTGGGGTGGCCCCTCTCAGCATCAAGCCTCTGCTGGGCTGTGGTTTTGTGCTGGGCTCCCTGGACGCTCATGGCTGAGCCACGCTGCAGGAGCAGCCCGGTGCCTTCTCCAGCCGTGGCCCCACACAGGAGGGGCACCGGGCTGTGGCACTGCCAAGGCAGCCGGTCACGACCCTGCTGCAGAGCGGTGGGAGGAGGCGGACAACAGGGCCAGGCTCCCACCCAGTGCTGAAGGCCAGCAGGCACGAAGGCATGAGAAAGAGGGAGGGAGCGGTGAAGGGACACGGAGGAGTCCACTGTCCCCCCCCAAGCTGAGCAGCGTCCAGGTGGAAGGAAGGAGCAGTTTCAGGAATGGCTCCATCTCCCTTTCCAAGTTACCTTTGATGGCTGCATCCCCCACAAGACCCATTATTTTCACCCTGTTTTCCCGGTTAGTGTCTGTGTTCTCCTGGCCCATTTGCTGGGAAAACCAGGCAGTCAAATAAGGAGCAGAAATAGGGGTGCAGGTTTTCTGGGAGACAGACTGCTGCCGCCTTCGCACAGGCTGAGCGTCAGCAGTAGTAGCAGCTGCTGAAAGAGCTCGACTTAAAACTGTGATGTATCCATGAAAGAGTATTCCTCCTGCAGTTCCCTCATGCCAGCCACTGAGTCATCTTCTGCTTTTGTTAGCATTTCCACCTCCTTTCCTCTGCATCTTCCAGGGGACACGGGGCTAGATCCCTGATCCTCTGCTGCACACCAGCTTCTGTCTGTCTCTCAGTATTACGTGCGGTTTTTTTCATGGCTGATGCACTGGCTTTGCCTCCCTTTGGCCTTTGCCACCACACTGCACCCGGAGCCAGCTCTTTCTAACCTTGGAACGGAGCAGGTTCCTCAGAAGAAGGAAATACCCCTTGAACCAGGACTATCCCCCACGACCTCAGCAGGGAGAGGGGAGAAAGGGACAGATTTCAGATACAGGTTCAGCAGAATCAGCTCTTCAACTGAGAACACTTACGCAGGGTGGGAACGGGTTGTGAATTGCCCCATCATCCACTAAGCTGGTGACCCCTCTGAAAGACTGTATAGTCTTTGTGGGGTGACTGCAATCAAATGTAAGTCAGGAGCAAAAAGGAAGCTCATCATGGAAGGAAACCAAAGGACGAAAGAGTTACTCTGCTTGGTGACTGTGGTCGCCTTCAACTCACGCCCTCTGCCAGAATGCTGCTGTACTCCTGGGGCAGTGCAAAGTCCTAGACCGTGCAAGAGAGACAATCAAAATCAAGCAGTCTTTTCAAAGGAGCAGCATTTCTACATATGTTCCTGGGTCAAGGAATTAACTGTAAATCCACCCAAAAGAGGGAAATGGAAGAAGTATTTTTAACTTGCGTAATTTTGGTGGTCTTGTTTATGGTAGAGCTCTGCACACAGTTGGCCCAGGGCAACTGAGGAACCAGTAATTAGATTTGGGGAATTAGCACAGTGTGCTATGATGCGCAAAACAACCAGGAGGCGGAGGATTAGACTCTTCCATCTGTATTTTCTCCTCAAAGACTGGATCCCATAAGAAAGCCCCAAGACACCTGAGATACTCACAACTTCCACTGTAGCTTAGGGGCCCTCAGAGCCAGTCACAGAACAGCCCAGGCCTTTGTCCATGGCATGATTAAGATACCTCTGTGCAGCTCAGTCCATGACTCAAGGCCTCCACCTCACTCTCACGGTTTCCCCTGCTTTGTCCCGAAACGTTCCTCAAGCCCGACAGCTCTCCACTTGCACCAGGAGCGCTGCCGGCTGGGCAGCCCGGCACTGCAACACTGTCAAGATCTTCAGATGCCTGCTCAGGGCCCAGTCAGGTACGTGACCTACAAGCACACAGCACAAGCCAGCAGGACTGAGAAAAAGAGGCGATCTCTATCAGGAGAACTGGAGAGAGTCTTCTTCCTGAGGACACTTGCAGCCTGCCAGGAACAGTGCTCCATGGGTGATGGGGAGCACAAGTGTGAATTCCGCAAAGGGAAGACGTGAACTCAAGGCTTGCCCAGCTACCTAGTCAGATATGTAATCATCAGCGCCATCAACAGCTGCTTTGGAAGAGAGGCCTGAACTCTGTTCCTTGCTGAAAGTGAGATTGGACCTCCCTTGCTCCAGAAGAGGGGTCGGCATCAGGACGTCACATAGCACATCAGCTCTGGTGTGAGATAAGATGCAAATCTCTGCAGCTCTCTACTGGTACAGCATCCTGGGTTCCCTGCAGTGTGTGCCAGGGTGGTGGACTCACACGCAAGCTCCCAGCTCCCTTCATACTGGTAAGACAGGAGGGCATGGACAAGAGGTGGGAGCCACGCTTTCCTTGGTATGTTTGTCCCCTTGATCCATGGCAGAATCAGATCCTTTGTTTTGTGGCTTCACATCGCATGACTATAAGGTACTGAACTTGGTTCAGTTTTGAGCGCTGTCCCACCTCAGCGCTTGTTGCCTAGCTGAGAAAGGCTCGATGCCCTTGTGCAGCCGAGGTATTGGCTGCACGTCCCTGTGGCTCTGATAGTTTGAATGAAGAGCCGGTTCAGACGGAGGAGATTTCACTGTGGAAATCACAAAGGAGTAACAACAGGAACCTGTTAGCACAGACGCTCCACTCCAGCCACAGGTGTCTCAGAGCTGGATGGAGGTAAAAATATTGCGCAGCCTCAGGAAGTTTGTTTTTCGTTGCTACATTTCCGTCCGAAACTCACCTCTAAAGAGCTGGGTTTATCTTGGTCATTCTGATCTCACCACAGCCACGCTGGAGGGGAGGAGGCTAGTTTTCCTCTGCAGCAATTTAACCCATGACATACAGTCACATCCTCACAAAATGAAAGAACTGCTCCACCTACTACTGTTTTTTCACAGAAGAGTGAATAAAACACAAAGTAGAAGAACTTGAGGGCAAAGATCCATGAGCACAGCTCAGGCTTCAAAGGGATCAAAATGTCATGCTTTTTCCTTCTGTAGGCCTTTTTCCAATAAAACAGAGAAACAACCCCAAATTTATTCCCATTTCCTGATCAGTTCCAAAAATTTCCTGTGTCACATCTTTGAGACATGAGCTTTTTGGGCTGCCAGCCTCTGTGCAGTGCTCCTGCTTTGCTTGCTCAGGCCGAGCCGGATCAGGCTGACCTGCTAGTGCACCGGGCACCGTCAAAGCAAACCTTGGTGCTGAGGACTCAGCAATTGCCACTTTTTGCTCTGAGTCTGAACGCAATCAACACCTTCATGCGGGAATTGACAGTGGTTCACCCAGAAGAAGTAAGTAACTGAATTTTCAGCCGCTTTCTGCCACCAAAGCTCCTGGCGTCTATTTCTGAGACTCACAGGATTAGCCTCAGCCGAAGGGTATGTTGGATGATTATACTCTCACGGTGCAAAAACCTGAAGCTTCCGTTGCGGTGCTGTATTGGCCTCTGCTTCCCGTTTCCCACTCGCAGAGATGAGGCCGTGGGGTGTTACGCTGCTCAGCATCGTCCCCTGCGGGCGGGTATGCTTCTCGGGGGGTAAGAGGCATTCACAGGCTCTGTGCAGAAAAGGAAGATGCTATAAACAATAAACGCAAGATATTAATATGCCATTTCAGACTCACAAGTGCCACAGCTGCTGCTCGGCTGCTGGTTCCCAAGACATTCAGAGCAGGTTAGCAGAGGAACTGCTGACGTTTTGGGTTGGATTATGTGCATAAACCCCAGCGGTGCTTTGGGTGCCGCTGCCCGTGAGCCCTACCTGGGCTCCCAGCCGTCTCCCCTGCCTCTGCGAGCTGCAGGAGATGGTGGTTGCCCACGGGGGCAGGGAGGGGGCTCACCCTCTGGAAGTGCAGGGGGAGGGTGCCCCCCCTCATTGACATTGTCAGGCCTGATGTTTTAAGGGCGGTCATGGGCTTTTTTGAGATCCCAAAAGGCCTTTGTGGCAGGATGTGCACCCTTCATGTCACCCTTGGCTGGGGCACCTGCCTCCTTGGCTGAGGATGGCAGCTCGGTGTCCCCGGTCCTGGCCTCCAGAGCCCTCCAGGGGCTGTGTCCCCCCTGGGGGCCTTTCTCTTGACGGGGTGCCAGGTCCTCTCCTGTCCCCTGCCCCAGCCCCCTCGCGGGAGGGCCTGGGCTGGGCGCCATGCTGGTGCACAGGCCACCATACCCACACAGGCCTCTGGCCCAGGTGAGTGGCATTCTCTGTGGAGTATGGGCAGAGCGGGAGCTGTGGGGGACCGCCTCTCGTTTGTCGGATTGCATTAAATATTATGTCTGGACCTTGCTTTAGTATAGTTATAATTGCCATTGTTATTGTGATCCTGCTTATCGCAGGACGAGGGCGTTTTGTCCCTTCGCGGGCTCCGTACGTCGCGCCCTGGCGCCGGCGTGAACCGCCCTTTCCCGTCCACCGCCTCCCTCCACGGGGAGGCGGGCTGTCGGCCGCCATCTTGGAAGCGGGCAAGCGGCCTGGCCTTCCCTGGGGGGGTGGTGTTTGCCGGGAGGAGAGGGCGGGAAAGGTGGGGATGGAGGAACGGACGAGTCTCCGCTAATGGTGAAAGGCAGCGCTGAAGTCGTGGCGGTGGGGGAAGGGGGTAAAGAAAGAGGCAGTGCCCGGAGGCAAGATGTCGCCCGCAGCCTCGGCCGGAGGGGTGGAGCGCTACGGCGGCGCAGCGGGGTCAGGGCCGTTGGCGGGAGCGGGAAGCGCTTAGACCGCGCTTGGCGCTGAGGAGCCGTTGAGAGACCCGGGACGCCGGCCGCCGCCATGCACGTCGTCAAGCGGGGTGAGGGAGGGCCCTCCGCCGCGGGGAGGGGACCGGCCGGCACGGGGGCTTCCCTCGGCACGGAGGGGAGAGGGGATGGGGTCGCCCCCTCTTCTCTGGGGGAGGGTGTCCCCTCTCATGGCACTGAGTGTGGGGGGAGGGGGTCAGTCCCTCTGCTTGGGGGGGGGGGGGGGTGTCCGTCTCATGGCACCTGGTGTGAGGGGACGGGACCCCCTCTGCTTTGGGGGGTCCCTCTCATGGCACCTAAAGTGAGCAGATTGGGCCCCCCCCCTCTGTTTTGGGAGGGTCCCTCGTGGGACGTGGAAAGATGGGAACCCCTCTGCTTTGGGGGCAGCTTGCACGGCACCGAGTGTGAGGGGATAGCACCCCATCTGCATTGGGGGGGGACCCCAGAGTGAAGGATCTTGCCCTCATGACATTAAGAGTGAGGGATGAGACCTCTCAGTTTGCTTTGGGAGACCCCCCCCACCAGTGAGCAATGAGCTTTGGGCTTGGTCCCCACAGCTCTGATCAAAGGAGAGTGCTCGGCCAGAGGAGGGATCTCCAGCCTTTGGGGGGCAGGGGGGCTGGGGTGGCCCTCGGCTGGGTTCCACATCTCTGCAGCAGTGGTCCTGAGAACTGGGTTTATGCAAAGTTTTAGATGTAGTGGAGTGGGGATTTCTTGGCCCTGTAGTGGGTACTTGTGCCCCTCTTGAATTGGTGTGAGCTCCCTGTTTTTTTCCACTATACTGGGACTGTGCCTCTGAGTAAGGGATCCCATGTGTAGTGTTGATCATCTGCAGCAAGAACATGCCAGGGTGGAGGGATAGCCTCTCTTCTCCGTGGGCCTGAACAGAGAACCTGAACGGGTTGCCCTTGGTGATTCCCACCCCAGGTTCCCCCAAAAGAGGGCTGGCTCCTTGTGTGAGGTGCTGAGTAGGAGGATACTGTGCTTAACTGGTTCTTTGTTGTAACGGGAGCTGCTGTGACGATGACCTCTTCTCCAACAGATGGTCGCCAAGAACGTGTCATGTTTGACAAGATCACGTCGCGCATCCAGAAGCTCTGCTATGGGCTTAACGCCGACTTTGTCGATCCCGTGAGTCTGTCCTTTTTCCTGCTGTCCTGTTCTCTGCCCCTTGTGATCTCTGCTAAAAGCTGACAGTGGTGCGGAGGCATTACCCAGTTATTCCCTGTGGCAAAAGCCACGCATGGTGGCCTGTGCAGGAGCTCTTGGCGAATGCATTCATAATGTGTTTCTTCTGATTGTTTGTGTTCTGAGGCTTTTTGCTTTGCAGATACAGAGTCTGAGACTGTGGTGGGGGAAAATCAGTTTACCTATTGCAAAATGCTTTTACCTCAAATGTTGAAGCGATTGAGCTTCTTATGCTTAAAAAAGAGTTATCTGTTGCTCCCAACTCGCATATTTTGGTATATTGCTCTCAATTTCGATCTGCAAAGCTTGAGCAATACTATATGGAAAGTAGCTCCTGATCCTCTCCTAATAAAACAAGGTGCCCTTTCTGTCTGACAGAACTCCCCTGTCATTGTAATATCCCTACTTTGTTTTTTCAAGTTGTGTAGGATCTTGAGTTGATCCCACTTATGTAAGCTTCTCCTTCCAAAGCCTGCGCAGAGGATGACTCTCTCATGGATCCATTCATCTCTGTGAGATTTTTATGCAGATGTGCAGACCCAGTCTGTTCATTTGGAGATGCCAACTTAGGCTGTTCCCGTCTTGAAGATCTAATGATCTGTTTTCGTGTCTTAAATTGCATCTGTAAAATATTTGACATTCATTCTGTACCAAAAAGTGGTGCTCTTCAGCCATAGATAGAGAGCAGGAGGAGAAACATTAGTGACTTGGCTACTGAAACACAAAATATACTGACTTGATCTCAGTGACAGGGAGTTATGATAGGACAGAAGCAATATTCCTAGTCGTCCTGACTCTTAATACCCCTGTCTCAATAATGAAGCTAATCTTATATGAAGCACTGAATTCTTGTTTATTCTGCAGCAGTGTGTGACATCGCCCTTCCTGGAACTGAGTTTCTCCTTTTGGACTTGGATCTTCTTGTACCAGATGCTCTACAAGCCAGAACTAAAAATCCCTAACCTAACATGCTTACTTTCAGAGAGTAAGGTTTGAAAATTACATGTCCTGGTTTTGTGAGGCTGTTGGCACTTCCAGTGTATTTGGCAGTTACCACATTAGATCAGAGCTCTCTTCTGCAGTGTAGAATATGGTCTTGTAGTGATCAGTGCTAAATGCTTGAGAGAAAAGCAGAAAATACTTTACCGAGAGATGCAAAAGTCTTCCCACAAAAGGTCCCAACTGGCAGATGAAGGTTAGGTTAAGCCATGAAGCAAAAGCCATTGTAACCCTTCCAGGGCTGGGTTTTTTTTGCTCTTGTCATGAAATGATTTTAAGCGTAGCACTTCCATGTCTCATCAGGCATTTATAAAGTCAAGCTTCATTTGGAGTTTCAAAACTTCCAAGCAAGTACAGTTTTAATCTGACTTTTCTCCCTCTGAACTTTGCTGCTACTCTATTCCAGCCTTTAGGAAAGCGTCTGCAGAGAAAAAACTTTTAATGATTCCAGATTGACAGTTTCTGCTTTCTTCACTCTGTCCTCGCTCTCCCTCCTGCCCCTGTAGTACTTTAAAATTCTAGGAGCTGGTACTTCACCAAGAGGGTTTGGTATTTTAATTTGTGTTTCCATTCAAACAGAGCAAACAGTACTGCTTATAGTGAAGCATATCTTACATCTTAAATGGTTGAAACATCAGGATTTTTTTTTTCCCCAGCAACAGGCAGCTAACCTCCAGAATTTTCCTTTTTCAGGCCCAGATCACCATGAAAGTGATTCAGGGGCTGTACAGTGGTGTCACGACGGTGGAACTGGATACGCTGGCTGCTGAAACGGCCGCAACCCTGACCACCAAACACCCTGACTACGCTATCCTGGCAGCAAGGATTGCAGTATCCAATTTGCACAAAGAAACAAAGAAAGTGTTCAGTGGTAAGTGTCTTTGGGGGCACTTGTATAGCAATTAGTCAGAAAGGGAGTAGGAGTTTTAGAGGATATAAATATGGAAATCTTTTTCTTAAGCAGAAGTTACTAAGTACTCAGGCTAACTAAAAATGCCATGGAGATGAAAAACATGAGTTTTAGGCATGTCACGAGGAAAATGAAATTGCCAGTTTTGGAAAAGTATCTGTATAAATAGATTGATGAAAAATGGAACTGATTGAAATTACGTTGCACCCACTTTCCTTCCTATTTATTGTGTGTTAAATTCTATAAAAAAACATTGTAAGAGAAGTGCATTTTTAAGGTTAACAGATTAGTAATAGTACTGAGCAGGTAGAAGAAAAGGGTGTATGTTTGTAGAGCTGAGGGCGTTATTTTGGAGGATGAGTAGTCCTGCCTGTTAAATCCTTGAAAAGAAATGACAGATGATGCATATATAGGTCTGTGGATGTCCTTTTTAAATACCTTTCTGTTGTAGATGTGATGGATGATCTCTACAACTACATAAACCCTCACAATGGGAAGCACTCACCAATGATCTCCAAAGAAACTCTAGACATTGTTTTGGACAACAAAGATGTATGTAACTTTTTTTAACTTCGAAGTTTTAAAAATTCAGTGAACTAGTTCAGATAATTAATTTTTCTCATTTATAAGCAAGCTATGTTTGTTTTAGGGCAAAAAGCCAATGCAGAAACCAGTGCAGGTGATAACTGCTCTGTTCTGGAGTGTTTAAAAGAGGTGATGTAGGAATTTCCTTCGTGTAAGGATGTTTCTGTAGTAGAATCTCTTTTCTTGGATGTCCTCATAGTCATGATCAGCACAAATTAATTTGAGAAAAAGTACCTTTTGATGTAGCAATCTGTTTTGTGTGCACAGAAGGGAGACATGAGGTTTGGTTTCTGATTTCAAGTTGTTCCAGGTCTTTGCTCTTTCGGGGAATTCACATTCCTATTTTGATTCTGTCTTGTGTTTCTTAGTGTCTAGTTAGACTTCAGTAAAATGTAGCCAACAATTGTGCATTGTACTTGGAAAAAAATTGTTAAAACGGTACGTTTGTTTTTTCAGGCTAAGTGCTCTTCCCTACTTTATCCCTCTGATCTGATATCCGTTTCACTAGACCTTTGAGGCTAGAAATGCCAAACAATGATAGCAATGTTATACCTTAATGTGAAGCACAAAAAAGCTGATTGTAAATGTAAATTTTTCTCTGTATTGTTTCCTCTCAGCGCCTGAATTCTGCCATTATCTATGACAGAGACTTCTCCTACAACTATTTTGGTTTTAAGGTAAAAAGTGTATTACTCATGATAATGAATACGGCTGTTTTGATGTTGTTCTGAAGCTGAGTCTTTTGGGAAGAATGGGAGTACTTGCAGAATCATCTAGATTTGGGCAAGGGGGGCACTGGAGTAGGTGGGACATTAGTGGGTTTGTAAAAAACGAAGAATACCTCCACAAAGCAGTTGCCTAACTGGATGAATCATGTACTTTCTTCTTGGCTTTGTTGCGTACCCTTGGCTGCTGTAGTATTTCAACTGTTGGGCTCTAACTGTTTCGCAGCAGATAGCACCGAATGTTATTGAAAGCTTCCCAGCTTGTGCCATTCCTCAAGGAAATAACCTGTTTCTTAATAAACCAAAAAAGGGATTTTTGCTTTTCCTCATTGTTTTGTGTAACAGTTGTTCTCAGTGTGTCATCTCACGCGTGTGTCGTCTTCCATGCTGCTGGAACTTCTCCCCCACAGCCAGTCCGGTCTACTGTGCCCCCACCATCTGCTGCTCCTGCTCCCCTCATTACATGCTGTTCTTTGCTGAATTGTTTTAGGGCATGACACAGTGGGCTTTCCGGAGGGTTAGCTGGAGAGTATTTCACTATTCCATAGCACTGGGTACTTCAGATGGTTCTTGTGAATCTCTGTAACAACTGGGGGTCTTTGCCTGGAGTTTCTGTCAACACACCTGATATGGTGCCTTCTGCTTTGGGGGAAGTAGTCTGCAGTGAGGACACAACTAGTGTGCGTAGAGAGCAGAGCAGCTGCGGAAACAGCAGAGGCAAGGATGGAAAGAGGGGACCTTGAAGCGGGGGGTATGTGTTTCTATATGTATAGAGATATGCAATTCCTGACATTCCCTCCTGTAATTACTGCTGTAATCCATTAGGCACAAGCTTAAAAGGGATCTGGTCCAGTTGTAGGCTTGCTGTAGTTGTCATTTTGTGTGTTCAACACCCAGCGTTGTGGATTGTGATACAGGTTGTCTGGAAAGCATTGTTGTAATATAACTAACAATACTTTAAGGAGGGATGGGGCGGTGGAGAGCAAGCGCTCCCTTGTCTTCTAGCCTTAATTCACTGTGGGTTCAGAGGTAATGTTGAACCTTGTGGCTGCATGCTCTGCTAACGCTCCATAATCCAAAGCACAGAGTCCTCGGTGTTGGAATCTTACAGAGGACTTCTGTGGTTTTTTTAGTGATTAGTCACCTAGTAGCCTATGCTGTTAACAAGAGGAGGAGTGGAGTGCAGGGTTGGTGCTTCTGTTGAAGCTGGGGATAAGGAGTGTGAAGATGCCTGAGTTTGCAGTTAATAGGATTTTTTTAAAAACTGGAAACTGCATGTCTACTAAAATGCATTCTCTCTTTTTAAAGACTCTTGAACGCTCCTACTTGCTGAAGATCAACTCAAAAGGTAAGACCTGTCTGTATCAACTTTAAGTATTATTTAAAAGTCAAGACCATGGCTCAGAGCAGGGGTTGAGGAGGTAAATAGGTGACCTCATAGATTTCTGCAGAGCATTCCAGTGAAAGCACTCTATACTGGTTTAAAAAAATAGCAAAATGTACGTAGTGGGTATTTTCTGGGCATGTGCAGCTTCTTTTCTTAGGCTAAGAATCTAGCTTTTTTTTGGTGGCAGTTGTACGCTTGCATGACAAACAGTTGATCATTAAAGAGCAGCACAGCGGCAAGTTTACTTGGGTGTTCCAAGTAATGGCAGTGTGACCTGGACAACTGTGCTTCACCTGTCTGTTTTAAGGACCCTAGTGCTTTGAAAGCTGCCTGTTATCTAGAATTTAGAAGATGAAGTTATTCCTGTCCAGCTGATAACTTGTTCCATAATGCTAAGCACTTGTAATAAATTTCAGCTGAAAGAGCTACTGTGCTATCAGTGCCAGTTATGGCAGGCCCTTAGCATGAAAATCCTAGGACACCAGAAGGGTGAGAGGTTAATTGTAATATAATAAACCTAGAGAGCAGTTGGATGCTGGATTGGAGATTTGATTGGATTTTAACTGTTAATACAGGTGGTGGGTTTTTTTTTTCCCCCTCCCTGCCATGAGAACAGTCGAGCATTGGAGCAGGTTGTTGAGAGGGCTTATGCAGTGCCCATCCTTAAGTTTTTGAAACCTGACTGGATAAAGTTCTGAGCAAACTGGTCTGATTCTCTTACCTGACTCTTTGAGCAGGAGATTGGACTAGAGACCTCCTGAGGTTCCTTCCAACCTGAGTTATTCTGTGATTCTATGAAAAACATGACTCTCAAGTGGCCCACTGCGTGTTGCTTGTAGCTTATTGCTACGACCTCTACATCTGTCTGTACTAATCGTAAATGTCATCCTAATGTTCTTTCTGCCCCCACCTTTGCTTTTTGTGTTTAGTTGCTGAGCGTCCTCAACATATGTTGATGAGGGTGTCGGTGGGGATCCACAAAAATGACATTGATGCTGCCATTGAAACTTACAATCTTCTGTCTGAAAGGTGGTTTACCCATGCGTCCCCCACGTTATTCAACGCAGGCACCAACCGGCCTCAGCTTTCCAGGTACCTTTGGCTTTCAGTTTGCTTAATGCATAACTAGACGAAGAGAAAGTTTTAGAGATAGGGTCTCTTCAAATGAAATGCTTTCACAACTTCTAAAAATAGTAGCCGTGTTTCTGTGATTGTTTTATGAAGTTTTGAGAAGGTGCTGTCAAATTTAACTTTTGCTCTGATGTAGTCTTTGGGGAAAAATAAACAGGTTTCTGTAAGCTTCTAAAGCTAATGGACATGTTTACATGGCTGTATTTTATTTAAAAGTTATTTATATGCAAAATGAATTCTGGTAATTGTTTTCTAAAACATGCTAAAAGTAGCAAGCATAACTGATAGGATTTTGAAAATGTTTTGCTTTGATAACACAGGTATCAGTAATACAACTATTGCTCATGCTATTTTCTAAAACTGTCCTTTATTCCACTTTGCAACCTATGGTTTTGCATCTTTTATTTGCTTTGCGTAGCATGTTAAAGATTCAGTGTTTCCTCTTGTTTTTCTGCAGCCCTGGTGAAATACTTCTTGACTTTTTAATCTTTGTATGCTGAAGCTATTTGTTTTCATTAGTTGTTTCCTGCTGTGCATGAAGGATGACAGCATTGAGGGGATCTATGACACTCTCAAGCAGTGTGCACTGATCTCAAAGTCTGCTGGTGGGATTGGCCTTGCTGTGAGCTGTATCCGAGCCACGGGCAGCTACATTGCTGGGGTAAGCGTGCAGATGGTGTTCCCACCAGAGGTTAACCTTCTGGTTCCAGGAATGTATATTTCGGTTGCCAAATCGATGCTGCTTCCACTGAGTCAGTTTAACACAGCAGTTAGTCTAGCTCAGTAGTCCTTCCCTTTTCGGTATGCTCTAAGGCAAAAAGGTTGATTTTCCTTGGTCTTTTGGCTTCCTAATAGAAGTCCTTCCAAAAAGAGGATCTTACTCCACTGTTTGATCAGACAAATCCAACTATTAGCAACCTAGGAATACGCTCAGAAATTCGTGCATTAGCCCTTTTCCTTTTGTATGTCTAACTGCTCAAGATCATCTGTGGATGTGTGTTTGGTTTTTTTGTCAGTGCATGTGACAAAAAGAAGTTAGGAGGTACGTTTTATTAACTCTGGGACCAGTGGCTGATACGTACATTTTTGTCTATTTAAAAACAAGGGCGAGGGGAAGGGACTACCAAATAGCTGGTTGGGGTGGTCAGTTCCTGGCTTTCAGCATAAGAGTTTTGCAGACTGCTGAAAGATACATATATGGAAAATGTAGGCCCATCTCTTCAGGCAGTTGCTTTTCAGTATTGATGCTTTTCCTGTGCCTCTGCAGACAAATGGAAATTCCAACGGGCTTGTTCCAATGCTGAGGGTCTACAACAACACTGCCCGTTATGTGGATCAAGGTGGAAACAAGGTACTGGCTTTCCGTTAAATTATGGTCAGGAAGGGAACCTGAGGTCAGAGGGAGAGGTTCCGCATCTGTGAAGGATTGACCCAGTAACATTAGTGAGCTGATGAAGTGGTTGTAGTTGACACACAATTAAAATAGGTCATTTTCCCCCCTTCTTGTTGATATTCTGGTGTTTCCCTTTCACTCCGCATTTTATCATGCGGGTATATCTTTTGGCATATGTCTGCTGCACGATATGCGCATGTTGTAGCAGCCTCTTGCTGTGGTTATTAGTCCCTCCTTGAATGCCCTATAGTGAATTAAGGTATGAGACTTTAGAAAGCTTCTTGATCCTTTGTCTTCACATAGTCCAGAGGTCAATGGAGGCATGACACAATAAGTAAATCTAAGATTTGTCAAGCTCCTGTTTACACAGAGGAGATATGTTTTTGGTACTAAATCGTTTTTATTGAGAATCTGGAGCTAGTAACATGGCCCAGTTCCAGTGAGAGCAACACGAAAAAGCATATTGAAATTGCCTTAACGAGACTTTAAAACTAAGCTCCTGTTAGTTTAGGGTATTGTCTGCACTCAGGACCAGTGCAGGAGATTTTATTTTCAAGGACAACATGTTCTGATCTTGACTATGTTTTATGTATCAGAGACCTGGGGCTTTTGCCATCTACCTGGAGCCATGGCATTTGGACATCTTTGAGTTTCTTGACTTAAAGAAGAACACTGGGAAAGAAGAGCAGCGAGCCCGAGACC
This sequence comes from Sagittarius serpentarius, assembly GCA_034782735.1. NCBI lineage: Eukaryota > Metazoa > Chordata > Aves > Accipitriformes > Sagittariidae > Sagittarius > Sagittarius serpentarius. Next base: position 27,026,226 of record JAVKLA010000026.1, read on the forward strand.
TTTTCTTTGCCCTCTGGATTCCCGATCTCTTCATGAAGCGAGTTGAAACCAACCAGGTAAGAAGCTTGATTGGTGCAGAATAGGTCTGTTAATGGAGAAAGAGGTGCCCAGCCCTGGGATGGAGTTCACAAAGGGCTGCAGGGCTGTCTTCCTAGCAGCGAGGGAACTTCCTGAAAGCTGCTGCACCGTATTTGAGAACTAGGCTGTGCAGGTGGAGAATGGAATTGGCGAACTCCAGTGGGATACTTTTGCTTCAGTGCTTACTCTTGCAGCCCATGACTTAATGCACTTACACTGTTATGCTAAATTTTTACTCTGGAGTTTTCTTAAAGCATCAGAGTTCTCAGTAAATTGATCTTCGTATCACTGCTTGTATTGGCTTTAAAATGGGTTATATCTTGAGAACCAGTCATTTCAGGACTAAAAATGCAGTTTGGTCATAAATGTTCATATAATTACTTTTAAATAAATCTGACTAGTCTGATAAACACCTTCCCCATGTCTGCTGGCAGAGCTGGTTCCTAGTTTTTCAGGATGGGGAGTGTAGTTCACATGTTCCTGTTTACGACAGGATCTGCTGATGAAGTTGAATGTCTTTAATTAAGAGGGTGCCTAAAGATTTTCTCTGAATATTTTTCCTTCTTACAGGACTGGTCCTTAATGTGTCCAAATGAGTGTCCTGGCCTAGACGAGGTTTGGGGAGAGGAATTTGAGAAACTATATGAGAGGTAAGAAGAGTGAATAGATTTCTAAGCAGTGGTCATCCGTTCACAGAACTGCCCGTGTTGTGTGGTATCTGGGAGCCAAAGCACAGATTTATGGTGTTGGCTCATAAGTGGTCAGTGAGTTTCATTATCAGATTTATAAAAGGACAAAGATGGGGAACGTCTACTTACTGTTTGCTTCAAACCCGCTCGAGATAGAACTATGTATGAATGATTGTTTTAGCTTGTTAAAGGGAAATTCTGAAGTGATCCCTGCTTAAAGCGGGCGATGGTTTTGTTTTGAATGAGTTGTATAGGATGTTGTAGTGAAAGATTTCTATTTCCTTTAAACAAGGACAGTTCAGAGTTCACACAGTTCAGAAGTGAATGGGGTCTTGCCTGCCTGAGAACCTGATGTTGTGTTAAAAATGATTGTTTTCACTGCTATTTTTGGAGAGCCCGGGAATTGTTAAGCAACATGTGCCCTGTTGCAGTTATGAGAAGCAAGGCCGTGTCCGCAGAGTGGTGAAGGCCCAGCAGCTCTGGTACGCTATCATTGAATCTCAGACAGAGACCGGCACACCGTACATGCTGTACAAAGACTCTTGCAACCGGAAGAGCAATCAGCAGAACTTGGGGACCATCAAATGCAGCAATCTGTGTACAGAAATAGTGGAGTATACCAGCAAAGATGAGGTAGGTGGAGAATAGGAACTTGTAGCATTTAGGAAAACTATGACTGCTCCTGTTGCAGCTTTCTAGAATATGTCTGATGGTTGGTTGGGGAAGGCAACAGGTAGCTAAGAAAACTCTGGGGATGTTTTGACTCGAGTACTTGCAGCTCTTCCACAGACTCTGGGTGCGGGTTTCCCCTTCCTTCCACCTCCCATGGAGGATTTGGTGTAAAACAAGATACCCATCAAAGGGAACCTCTGAAAGCTTGAGGCAGAAGTGAGCTCTTTGGCTTGCTGGTAGCTGATGTAAGCATCTCTTCAGCTAATTTCGTAAAACCTTACCTCTCTTACCCCCAGACTTACATTTCAGTAACAATTCCACCTGAGTTCCCTGTGTGCTACCCTGATCTTGGCGCTCTACAGATGTGCTGTGTTTGGACCACAGCATTGCTAACAAAGGCAAAGGAATGACGTAGAAATGATTTAGTGCTAATACAGCATGGAACATTTCTAGTGCAGTAAAGCTCTTGAGGCTGTTGTAACTGAAGGTATCAGTTTCTACTGCCTGAGCCGCTAGTTGTTCTTTAGCTTATGCTCCTTGGCATATTCATAAAATCCCGAGTAGTCTAGAAGAGGTGGAGAGCCATCTTGCCTGCCTGCACTGCACAAGAAATCTTAGGTGACTTCTTTCAGTTCTCCTGGGTTTGGAAGTAACGCTAGCGTTAAAAAATGACCAAGAAAATGCCCTGATATAGTCTGGATCTCATTGAGACCAGCTGCTGGTTCTGGCAACGCAAGAAATGGTTAGGCTTAGTTTATGCGGGGATGGCTTCCAGGCAATAAGATTGGCCAGGCCAGACAACTGAATTTTTATGGCAATACTGATTTCTACTAAACCCTTTTGAATTGTTGTCACCCTTTTTACAGCTCATAAGATAGCACAGAAATGAGGAGTGCATTTTTCCAGCCTTGTAGGTTGCTTGATTCTTTGTTTCCATATAGTTTGGATAGAGAGCATGCTCTGGAGCTGAGATTGTGTGGTTTTTGCATGGGGTGTTGGCTAGCATGCCTGTTTTCACTGTGTGTTCTCCACAGGTTGCAGTTTGTAATTTGGCCTCTATAGCCCTGAACATGTACGTCACTTCAGAGCATACATACGATTTCAAGAAGCTAGCTGAAGTCACTAAAGTTATTGTCCGAAACCTGAACAAAATCATTGACATCAACTACTACCCTGTGCCAGAGGTGAGTGCTGTGCTGAGCTAGTACGGGGCCGAAGGCATGCCGAGAGTCTGGTGACAAAGGGCCTGTTGTTCTGTAGCAATCCCAGTTCAGTCTTGGGCAGAAGGAATCAGTGACAAATTTTGTAAACCTGTTTTAGCAAATAGTTGGGAGTTCCCTGCAGTGCCTGTTTGCAGATGTGACCCGTTGTTAGTGGCTTCTCAAGCTTCAACCCAGAACGGTTCCTTAGGTAAGCAGTTGTAGAAAAAGCCTCCCCTTGAGATGGTTCTGCCGTTGGCATTTTTTCGTGTGTGAGGATTGCCATAAAGCACAGAACAACACTAGGAATAGAGTGGGAAGTGGACCAGAGAGAAGGATCCTGGAAAGATCCCAAGAAGGTGCAACTTAGTCTTGTTGGTTTTATGCATTTCTGGGAGGGTGCATAAACTGCTGTCTGGAAGGAAAGTGGGGAGAGGGTCGGTAGTTGTTGAAGAGGAATGGGAGCAGGGTTTGTTGCATTGCAAGAATATCGAAAGGCTAGCAGCAGAGCTGGGTGTTGGAGGAGGAAATAAGCAAATACCCAAAGTGTGAAGCCAAACCTGATGAGGATCATGTTTTTCTAGCATGTACAATTTGAATGCATGAGTTTAAATGTCTTTACGGGCCTGTTTTTCAGAAAGTGCTTAGTGGTCACTTCTAAATCATGGCTCCCTTTGTCAGGTTGAGCTATTAAAATCAGCGATCACTTCTCACAAACTTAATCTGGGTCCTCAAATTCTTGCCCCACCAAACAGCAAGCAGTGGGGAACTGCGCAAATTGAAAGGTGGGTTGTTGCAGCAGAATGGATGGGCCATAAAAGTTAAGGCAATGGCATGGATGAAAATTCCTCTCAGAGGGCCTTTTCAACCTTATTTATTCTATGATTCTATGTAGTTCTGCTAAAGGTAATTATTCTCTTTGCTTGAATGCCATGCAGGCTGAACGCTCCAACAGACGCCATCGTCCCATTGGCATTGGTGTGCAGGGCCTGGCAGATGCTTTCATCTTGATGAGGTACCCCTTTGAAAGTCCCGAGGCCCAGCGTTTGAACCAGCAAATTTTTGAGACCATTTATTACGGTGCTTTGGAAGCCAGCTGTGAACTTGCCAAGGAGCAAGGACCGTATGAAACATACGAGGGTTCTCCTGTCAGCAAAGGAGTAAGTACCAGGAACTGTCCTGTGTCAGGGCCAAAGCTATGAAAAGCAGATAATGTGACTGTGCCTCGCCTTTAATACTGAAGGAGATGTACGAGTCAAATGCCTTACGCTGATAATATTGCAACGGTACAAATGGTGCGTGAGTTTTCCTCCATCATTTGGCTTCTTAAGTGTAGTAAGAAATGTGTAAGTTAAACTGCGGTGCAGAGAGCAATAAAAGAAAAGCAAAACTCAGCCTGTTCTGGCTGTCCCCTTTAGCGCAATTAAAAGATCGAGTTTTTGTAAGATTATGAGGAGCTTTGCTGAGGCTGACTTGTAGAGAATAGTTAATAGGAATAACAGGTCAGTTTATGTGGTATGTAAAATGTGGAGAAAAGAGTGCCCTGTCTAATTTGGACTGCACCGATGTTCTTCAGATTCTTCAGTATGATATGTGGAATGTCACCCCATCTGATCTTTGGGACTGGAAGGCTTTAAAGGAGAAGATTGCTAAGTGAGTAGTCTTGCACAGTTTGTATTAGATGTAAAATACATCCAGTATGTTCTGACTGACTGAAAATGAAAGATAGGGCACAAGTGTAAAAATGGTCCTATGTGTTTTCCCCCCCGCCCCAGTAATCTTTCTTCAAAACTGTTTTGTGGATGGCTTGCTTTCATTTCTGTTCTTACAAGCCAGAGAGAGCCCCACCCCCTAGACTCTGATTTAGCTGAGCTCTTATTTCAACTTGGATGCATCAGCAGAATGGTTTGTGTTCCCGTTAAACAAATGTAGTGGTGAGAGAAACAGTCAGCAGGGCTTGGGAACTCTTTACCCGCTGACAGGGAAAAGCAGCTGAGCCTTGAACATCCTGAAGGCAGGAATCGTTAAAGCATGAAGGGTCTGTAATGACTTTGTTCAATTTGTATGGGTCTAATTTTTAAATGTAGTAAATCTGTCTATGGTCTTGTGTGTGGAGAGGTCTCAGGCTCTTCATGGGCTGCGTGTTTTGTTTTTGCCTGAGTGCTGTGGAGTTGTAGAGTGCCTGACGGATTTTTTTTTTTCTATGCACCCTTTCTCATGACTAAATAATTTGGGAAAGCCTCTGGTTAAAGATGAAAATAGCAAAGACTTTAGTTATGCCTCCACATTAAAAGTTTAGTGGAGCTTCCCTTTTTTACTGCAGGTAATCTGAGGGTTTGCAGGTTACTCTGAGAAGGGGAGATTTCTGAGTGTGTGAGCTGAAAGTTCCTTATACTGGCCCTCTTAGCTCTTTGCAGACAGTGTATAAACTGTGCTCTTCCTGGGCTTTTCTGTCTTGTCTCACTTGGTTGAAGCTTTCTAACTCTTGACTATTGTTACTAGATATGGTGTCAGAAACAGCCTTCTCCTTTCTCCCATGCCAACTGCTTCTACTGCTCAGATCTTGGGCAATAACGAATCTATTGAGCCCTACACCAGTAACATCTACACACGCAGAGTCCTCTCAGGAGAGTTTCAGGTAAACGAGACAGCTGTGGGAAAGAGCTTTTCTGTTTTCATGTCTTTGACTTTCACTGCTAAGGACAAGATGGAGGCCACACGCTTGGTAACTCAATTCAGTTAGATGTTTATGTCCAAGGCGAAAAGCACCAAGGGGAACATCTAGCCTGGACTATGTGCTCTAGTAGTACAGTTTTGCATATTTCACAACAGTCGTCGTGGAATATGCAAAATTGTAAAGAAGTGCTGCTTTTGTCTGGAAAAAAACATGAGGCCTCAAGATGGCCTGCAGGAATAATTGCTAAATGAATGATGATTAGTGAAATTATTGAAGGGGCTTGCATGCTATGGGAAGAATAACTGATACCACAGTGGTGCTTTGCACAGTGCTGAGGGAAGAGCTGTATGTAAAACACTGAAGAGATGTGAAGAGGTTATGTAAAAGCTTTACAGATGCCAGAGGGGTCTGTCATGTAGGAAAGAGTACAAAACAATTGGAGTTCTGGAGGCTGGAGTTAGCAGACACCATTATGTGAGACAAGGGGAATATCTAACTGTTAGGGAGGTCTGGTCTGTCCATCCCCTCTGAGGTGTCCCCTCATCGATGTTAGGGAAAGCGCTCCATTTTCTTCTGACTGCAGGATCAAATTAGACATGTGTGGCGAGGTCAGAACAACAGATTTATTAACCTGCTCCACTGTGTAGGTCAGGCTTAGGGCTGCTGGAGAGGTACCCCCAGTCCTAGCAAGGAAAAGTTTGCTTTTTTTTCTTCCCAGATAAACAACCTGCACCTATGTTGTTCTTTCGCCTTCTGACCCCAGTCTTGGTGATTGTTTACACCCTTAATTAATAATTCAGGTTGTGGTCAGTGGCCCTGGTAAACCAAGATCTCTCCCTTTCACGTCTTTTGGCATTCCTCATGCGGGGGAGTTCCATACACTCCCCTTTCTCATTTGTAATGTCCAGTAACTTCTCCCATTTCTGTCCTACTAGTTTAGCCCCAGGTTGGTGTCAGCCAGGCGATGCAGACCGCCTTCTGTTGTCTGCAGTGGCCCGCAGCATCTCACTTTCATTACCCCGTTGTTTTAACCTTGTGCCTAGTCTGGCCGTCTGCACGCATACCTCAATGCTGACTGAAGAGTGAAAGTTTGTCGTTACCGTACAAGGTCTTGTTTAACCATTTCAAAAAGCTGTGCACACTGGGGTGGATTTGCCTCCTCTAGGAAGGTGTTTCTGTGCCGTAAGGCAGGGCGTATAGCTTAGCAGAATATACAATGCTTTCATTCTTCCGCCTTGCCCCTTACAGGTGGTGAATCCACACTTGTTGAAAGATCTCACAGAGAGGGGCCTGTGGAATGAGGAGATGAAAAACCAAATCATTGCCCACAACGGCTCTATCCAGGTATGCGTGAGAAACCAGGGGGAACGGCGCAGGGATTCCTACTAGTCTGGGAGGTGCTGGCTGGGGGACTGTTTTGCCACACAGTGCTGTTGGTGTCTGCTGGGTATGAGTGACTCAGCTAGCCTGGGGAGGAAAAGCTGTAATGTGTGGCATTTCCATTAGAAATATGCAGGGATGTGTCTGATCTCAGTGGTAATTTGTTCCTGCTGGAGCCTGCCCATGTGATAGAGAAGCCCAGTGGAAATGTACTGTTAATTATTGCTAGAACAAATACCAAGTCAGGCTGCTTTATTTTAGGCAGATTCTGCAAATGTTTGGATTCCCATTTATCATGAAGATTATAAAGGGGTAACTTCGTAGCAGGGAGTAGACTTGAGACAGGCGCTAAGTATGACATCCACATCCAGAAGTTACACGTAGAAGAGTCTGTGTGGGATGAATCATTTATGCTGTGGAGTTTGAAAGGCTGCTGTGACTGTTGTGCATGCTGACAAAGTGCATCCCACTTGTCATGAAGTTTGGAGGGGTAGTAGCTGCTGGATTGCTTTTTGCAAGACCTCACAACTGTTTAGGGCAAAACAGTAATGCTCTGTTTGCAAACAGCTTTTTCTCTCAGATTCCCCAGAAGCTGTCCTTTTTCAGCAAGTAAGGTTTCTTTATGCTTGGGTGCTTTCAGATGCAGGATGCTTGGATTCAGTGATAGCGTTCAGCTGCAGAAAGCCTTAGTTCTAGTCAGGGTTGCTGAAGTCTCAGCAATTGATGAAGAATTTGATTTTATAAATAGGAACATTTGGGCAGTCACTGGTTACAGCCCATTGGAAAACTCTTCCCATTCCTTTTAGAATATACCTGAGATTCCTGATGACTTGAAGCAACTCTACAAGACAGTGTGGGAGATCTCCCAGAAAACTATCCTCAAGATGGCAGCAGACAGAGGAGCTTTCATCGATCAGAGCCAGTCTCTCAACATCCACATTGCAGAACCCAACTACGGCAAACTCACCAGCATGCACTTCTATGGGTGGAAGCAGGTATCTGGGAGGGGCGGGGCAGGAGGCTTGTTCAGAACAGATAGCAAATGGGGGCTGGTAAGTTCTTTCATGAAAAGTTGGTCTTGCTGGTTCTTAGAAGGGTAAACGGCTGTTTCCTTCCAAGAATCTGGTGTTACTAGTGGAGGACCTTGCTAAAGCAATAAAGCTGTGGATGCTTGTAGCATTGCTCGCGTTAATCCTGACTGCTACTGGACGTGACTGTGGTACAGTGGCTGGTACATTGGTACGGGCTAAGGGAGATCGGCCTCAGCACTTCAGAGTTCGGCTGTGTTGCTTGCCTGACCTCCGACTGATTCCAGCTCTTAGATTCTTGCTTTTGCCCTGCAGGGTCTGAAGACTGGCATGTACTATCTAAGGACAAAACCAGCTGCTAACCCCATCCAGTTCACCCTGAACAAAGAGAAACTCAGAGAGCGGGAGAAGGCCTCCAAGGAAGAGGAAGAAAAGGAGAGGAATAAAGCAGCCATGGTGTGCTCCCTGGAGAACCGGGATGAGTGTATGATGTGTGGCTCCTAATGGAGCTGCTCTGCAGTGCCAGCAAAGCCATTCCACCTGGCTGGAGTCCTGCTAAGATAGAAGCATCTAGTATAACTTCAGGATGCAGAGGCTTGCTGGAACTGTGGCAGGAGGGGCGATCACAGTAGTGTATTGTAGCTTCCCTGTCCAACTCGGGGTTGGCACACAGGTATCGATAGGGTGCATAAGAAATTTGTATATTGCTTTAGTAGCTGGGCTTCCTGAAAACTTAAGTGCTCTTGCATGGTCTCACATTGAACCCTATAGGCAGGACTTCTGAACAGACAGGGAAAGTGCTCATGCCACTTACCTTAAAGATCTGTCCTGGGGACTTCAGACAATTCTTTTCATTTACTAAAGACTATTACTCATGTCTTCAGAGAAAGAAGTGGACCTGACTGATACCTTTTCCTTTGCTGTGAAAGACAGGCCGCAAGAAAACATCCCTAGGCCAGGTGTGTTGGACGCTTGCTATGCTGTCTTGTCATGGCAAAGGAGCAATTTGTGTTAAGCTTAGAAAGCTGGAGTGTGTGCACATCTGCCAGTGAGACCCTTTTCCTGTGTTTCTTACTCCTTGTCCCCTCTTCTTCCCTTTCCAAAAAGCTTTTTAAAGGGGCAGACTGGTGGTAGGTGCATTGCCACCTGGAGAGTTCATCTTCTCCATCCAGCCTGGCAGGGCAGAGTGCTGCGCTTGGTAAATATTCCTTTTTGGTTCTGACCAGGAAATGGCAGAACTGCTGCAGTGCATTTTATTCTGTATTAAAAACCTATTCTAATTTATCAGTCAGTTTTCTGATAATGGGCTTCCATGCTGTCCTTGGCCAGAAAGCCTTCTGAAGTGCACACGCCATCTTTTTTTTCCAAGAGTTGCATTTATCCACCCCAGCTAGTTATTTGATCTTTTAAAAATAATACATTTTTACTTACCCATGTACTTAACTCCCTGCTCTAATGCGATGGGGCTTCATCATCCCGTTCTTAAATATTTATTGAATTAATGTACCATACAACTAACCCTTTAATCCAGCCAAACTCAATAAAATGTGGAATGTCAAAGGAATGAGCAGTGGTATCTTGGGAACACTTTTTTTGATTAAAAGTGAATTGTAGCAGCTGGAGGCTGGGGCCTTGTTTGTGAGCCCTGCACTTCCTGCACACAGTTCCTTCCAGAGAACTCTCTGAAGGCTCTTGTTGGGTAACATGGGGCATGTAAGCAGAACCCTGTATTTGCTGGGGCAGCTGTGCTTAACTCTGTAGGGTGTCTGTTTCTTTGTGTCCTTCTGAAGGTTTGGGCCTAAGGTAAACAGGAGGAAGAGGCTGAAGTGATGCCAAGTCTGTGTTTCAGTAATGTGCAAAGGAGGTGTGCTGAGTTCACAGGGCAAATCTGGGACTGTGCTAGAGGTAAGGCGTGAACATTTGCATCTTGTTTTTTCAGTCCAGCACTTGCCCTATTTATTCTGTTTCTGGTTTCTCTTATAAGGCACCACTGCAAATACCTTGGGAAGCGGCTCACTCTGCTTCCAAGGGAAGACTGTTGTGTCTAATCACCACTCCTGGCAACTGTGCCACCCAAGAAATTTCACCAAAAAGATTCTGAGGGTATTGGGGCCTTTTGACTACAAAAATCCTCTTCTGAGCGAGTTTTGGAAAGTTCTGAAGTTGCAAGGGCTGGAGCAGGGCTGATGGGGAAGGAGAATCCCTCTCGCAGAACATGCTAACCTCACCTGTTGGATGGGGCAGAGAGAGTTTAGTGAGAATTGAAAAACAGTGTGTTAGGCTGTCAACAGGTATGTGGGAAGGTATGGGCTAGAGCCTAGAATCTGGGGAGGAGCTGCTGTTTAGGCCTTAACAGATGGGTTTAGTGAAGTTACAGAGATGCCTGTGCCTGTCTGTTCTCACGTGTTTGCTGGAGAACTTCAGTGGGATGGATGGATGGGGTCCTTTCCCCTCTGCTGCTGCTCCCGCCCATCTGGCGCTGACCCTTTGCTGTCTCGACGGCAGAGCGCAGATGGGGCTGTCGAGTCTGCGGCTGCTGTCTGGACCAGTGTGGGATCTCGTGTGCCATTAATGTCACTCCTGTGTAAGCAGGAGTAGCTCCCAGGGGACCCTGCAGTCTAGACTCGCCTTGTTCTTGCAGTTTGCTTTTGCTGCTGCTTCTCTTTGAGGCGTTCCTAAAGACGAGTGCTGTTGAAATCAGCACTCCTGCCTGATCTGGTCACCTGGGGGAAGAGTGAAGAGGGCTCACGCTTCCTGCTAGACAGAGAGGAGAGGCAGTTAGAGAGGAGCTGGAGTGGGGGATGAGAGTTGCACTGAATGCTGATGCTCCTTTTGGGGGGTGGGGGGAGGCCTCGGGAGCCACTGTCTCTCTCCTGTACGCAATCCGTTCTTAACCACTGCCCTGGCTACTGCTCGCCTGGCCTTTGGGCTGTCTTCTGCTGCCTGTACTGTCCAACGAACACTGTTAACTGCCTTAAAGGCCAACTAGATAGTCCTCTTTCCTTAATCCCCCAGCTACTATCGCTACCCAGGGAAGTGGGCTGTCATTGCTTGAATGACGTCAGTTTTGCTCAGTTTCTTTTCTGAAATAGGTTTCTGTTACCTCTGCTGTGGTTGGGCTAAAGCAACACTAAACAGACCGTTTCCTGCTTGAAGATTGCCCCACTTGACCACAAGGTGCTGCTGCTCTCTAGGAAGTAGCTCTGAGCTAGAGAGGTGGGGGGGGGGAAGGGGGAACGAGGGTGGGTGGGATTTAAACACTACAGACCCAGACTGGTGGCGACTTGACTGTGTGTGGTTCCTGGAGCAGGGGGAGAATGGGGGAAGCTAATGGGTTCATAGTGCTTAACGTGCTGAGGGTCTGGAGGAGATCCTGAGCAAAGAGACAGGCTGAGACCCTTCCCTTCAGCCTCGTGCACTCCATAGGCAGGGTCCTCTCCAGACAGCCAGCACTCGCTGCCCGTTTGTCCTACCAAAGCTGAAGGGGGGAGGTGGTGAGACCGCCTAGACGTCTCTCCCTGAGGCCGCGAAGCAGGGATCGATGCCTGCCTTGGCCCAAAGTTCTCCTGTGGAGCGACTGTGTGTATAGAGAGGCAGCTTGGAAGAGGAGTGTGCCCTTTGCTGGTAATGGGACACTGCAACCAAAAGGTTAAAATCCATGCGAGTCAGACCAAAAGTCAGCCTGAAGGACAGTGAGGACAGCAGCTGCCTGTCAGAAGTAGCCTGGGCTGTGCTCCTGCCTTGCTCTTCCCCTAGCAGCCCTTCGGCACACAAGCAGCTCTCCCTGCTCCCAGCTGAATCCCAAACAGTGGCACCGAAGCCAGGCACATTCTCCCTCTGGCAGGTGTGAACCTGATCTTCGTGTGGCTTTCGGCAGCGGTGCAGCCCCACCTCGGGAAGGTGGGAGTTATCCCATCTCCAGTTGTGTGGGACACATTCATGGGAGGTGTAGGCTTGAACTTCATCGCATCTGGGTGAGCGTTAACACCAAGCCCTGCCACCTCCATGATAGTTTCTGTAAGTGTCCAGCTCTCTGTCCACAGCAGCAGCACCTCTGACGTGCTGGGGGTGCAGGTGGCTCTGGCCGCTGTGCTTGGTGCTGGCTCTGGGTGCTGAGCCTGTCCTGCCAGCAAGGATGGGATCAGTGCTTGTCTGTGGTGTTGGGTGTGGGGTGGCTGCCCGCGAGCTCTTGATTTAGCCAAGTCTGGGCCTGTGCAGAACTTGGTGAGAAATTTAGCCAGGAGCTTTGTTACTGGGGCTTAATTTAAGTTTGGGAGGGTGCAGGTTTGCAGCTGGGTTATGCTGATTTAAGAGGGTCATCCAGCCCCTGCGCTGGCCTGGCCGTCGTCCGGCTGTCCTTCTTGTCAGTCCCAGAAGGAATCGCTTTTATTGCTGTGGACGGTGCCGCCTTGCAACTGCTTGTGCCAACAGATGGGAGGTGGTGGGTAGGTGCAGCTGAGGAACGGACCATCCTTAAGTAATAGCAGGAGTTTGGACTGGCTTGAGCTGATTTTGAGGCTGCACCCGTGGCCCTGCCCTTGGTCATGCGTAAGGATCTGTGCTGGAGCCGTGAGCCTGGGTCACACCAGGCTGCTGCCCTCACCACCCTCCATTCCGCCTCCAGGACTTTTCTATTCTCTCCAGCCGCCTTCTGCAGAAGGACTCGAGCATTTGTATTTTTAACCCTGACTTCTTTACCACACTGGCTGGAGAGACTTTCTTGGGTTTTTCTCCCTAAAGCCTGTAGCATTGAGCATCTCTGTTTTATTTCTCTGCTGCTCCTAACACAGGATCTCTCCTGTGTTGTACCTTTAACTCATTGCTGGGGAAATCATCCCAGAGTTAGAAAACTGCTTAGTAAATTAACTTTTCTGGTTTTCAGGATGTATCTAGAGCATTCATCCTGCCTAATCTCATACCACAGCTTCCACAGGATCCTCTGCTGGCACCTGTTCTGTGGTGTTCAGCAGCAAGAGGTGATCAGCTGGAGGTTTGGTGATGCAGAAGGTGAAGCTGGCGGGGTACCTGGGAGACGGGACCCCATCGCCTGCAGTCACAGGGAGACCGGGCACGTACGTGCTCCCTAAATGTGGCGTGTGCCATCATAAAGCTGCCTTTCTCTGGATTATTTTTGTCCTCCCTACTTTCACTGGCAGGCTGATTGCAGGCTCTCGGTGGCTAGTAGGCAGCCTGGAGCCAAAAGGAGTAAGTTTTATTCTTAGCAAACTTACTCATGCTTTCCTCCCGCTGGGTGCACTGTTCAGGTGTGTATTTTGTCCCACAGCTTTTAATTCACATCTCCTGGATGGGAATTTGTGGTGTGATGCATTACTCGGAAAAGCCAAGTGCAGCTGAGCCTGCAGGAGCCGCGTGCGGTGTGCGTGGGCCATGCACGCCGCTGGGTGACAGCGAGCGCGTGCCGGTGGAGAGCGGAGTGTGCCAAGCCGCTTCCGCAGCGGCAGCCTGCGACGGCGCGCTCTCTGTCGAACCGCAGGACGGTGTGGCCGCAGGAGCGCGTGCTGGGAGCTGGGACCCAGGTGGTCTCTGAGAGCTGCTCATTTAACCTGCTTCTCAAAGCCTCTGGGGAAGGATGCTCCGTGACTTCCTTGCTTCTAGGGTTTCATCACTGTCACTCAAGAGTTTCCGTGATTCCTGGCTGAATTACTGATACTGCAAACTAAGCTCCTCATCCTTCCTTTGGTAGTCACGGAGAGAAACAAATCCTTGCTCTTCAGAAAAGCCTCTTACCTCCTAACGCCAGTGGTGTGTTTACTCCTTCCAGCTCCCTGTTTTTTCAAGAAAACAAACACAGTCTCTTCTTTTCGCATGACATTATTTTCTTGTTGATCTGGCTCATATGGATTCTTTCCATTTCTGTGGAGTGCCCAAGCCCTGGTGTGGTGCTTGGCTGAGACCACATCAGTATCCAGCAGAGCTGAATTATAACACGCGTGTTTTGTGTGCAGTGCTGCTATCGAGCTTCAGAATTAGATGGGTCTTTTCTGGTACTGGCACTGTATTGCCGGCTGATCGGGGTTACGGTCTGCCCCAAGCCTAGCTCTGTCCTTACCACCCCACTGCTTACCCAGGGACTTCTCACTTTGGAAACCACCCTCTGGTTTTCCCCATGAAGTGCGGAACTTTCTACTGGTTCTGGCTGAATTTCACGGGCTCTGTCCCATTGTCAAGGTCACTTGAAATCCCCTCCTGTTCCGGGGTGAGCACACCACTCCTCGGCTGGTTCTTGGCCCTGGGTTTTACTCCATCGCTTGGGTTGTTTGGGCTCAGCCCGGGAAGACTGTAAGGGCTCTGATGGAGCCACCAAGAGCTGTAAGAGCTCTGACTTTTTTTCCTTTTCTTTTTGCCTCTGTGTGTGTTTGAGATGATGCTTCTTAATTTATGGCAGTAAAGCGTAACTGAGATTCTTGACTCTGTAGCTGCATGCAGCTGGAAAACAAGGAGCTCGTCTTTCCCCCTGAGGCTCTTTCCTACCTATTTTCCTATTTTAAAAATTACAGTTTTTAATGTATCACTTCCTTGCTGTAGAAAGTGTCCTCTGAACTTTTTGTAGACACTGTTGACAAGTATCAGATGGCAAATACAGAGAAGTACTCACTTGACTCCCCCTGTCTCTGCCCAGAACTCATTTGTGCTCCATAAAAAATGAGGCTTTTATGCTGCGGGAAGATGCTCATTCCCTGGAGTTCCTGCATTGCCTAGGACTTTTTTCTTCCACCAGCACTGAAGTCAAACTCAGTTACAAGCATCAACTATTGCTGTGCAGCCATTTCTGTTTAATATTCATTTTGCAGCTCAGTCGGCTCTTGTTCTCTGTTGCTTCCCGTACAAGCCTTGCCCTCGCAGTGTAGCAATACCATGCAGGTGTTCAGACATCCAGCTTCTCATTAATTTCAGCCCAGGTTTAGATGCCTAGCAGGAATAAAATGATGGAATAGCTTTTTGTAACAGCTTTTCTGAGACTCGGATAGCTGGGGGGAAGGGGGAGAAACAGCAGCCGTGGGCACAGTGTCCTTTCTTTGGGCTTCTCCTGGGCTCTTTGGGAGTATCTCAGCAAACCCTGGCTGCCGTGTAAATGAGATAACCGACATAAAAGGTATCTGAATTGCTTCAATGTCTGAGAGAGACTTTAAAGATTTCCCCCCAGCCTCCAGTGCATCCCAAAGTCTGGGCCCAGCGGTCTGAGCCGGGGGAGGAGAGCCCCTTGCTGGGGGCTGGGCATGTGGCCGAGTCAGTCCTCGCCCAAAGCTGTGCTGCAGTGGAAGGACAGCGGAGGGAATGGGTGGTACTTGCCAGTTTTGAATCCAGGACTTGCAGAAAATAGGACTGGATGGAACCTGGAGAGAGCCAACTAGTGCATGCCCTCCCCAAGGCAGGATCTTCTCACCCCGAGCAATTTCAGATGGGTGCGAATCTGAAATCCTCTGGTGATGTAGGTTCCCCAAGCTCCGTACTCGAAGGCTGTCTTACTGCTGGAAAGTTTTTCCTAAAGCCTAAGCTAAACCTCCCTTGGCAGTGGTGAGCAGAGGCTTGTCTTCAAGGAGCCCGTGGGCTCCTCGCTGTCTCTCCACAGGGATCTCGGGACACACTGTCTGACCTCCTTGGTCAGTGCCCAGTGTACAAGGCTGGGATACAGGTGACATCCAGTGTGATGAAGAGCCGCGGGGCGCGTGAGGGCAAAGGAAGGGAGGAAGAGCAGAGCCCGAGGTCACTGGTACGATTTAGACAAGCGACGACTACCCTGAACAATTCCTGGCTGTGTTTTGGGGGCTAGCAGGGGCAGTTTCAGTGGGGCCACCTTGGTTTTGAGCGTAGAAGATTTTCACCCTGGGGGCGTAGCACATGCGTGCCAGTTGGCCATGGGGCCACAGGAAGGCGCCTGGCACCATCTGGCTAGTTTGTATAGGCGCAGAGAGGAGTCAGCACGATTCCCGAGAAGATCTGAACGCTGATGTCCTTGATGCAGTGGGCATGAGCCCCTTTTGTTTGTTCTGGGCAGGGTGCAGCAGCACTGGAGAGATGAAATGAGGCTGCTCGGATGTGGGTCGCGCCGAAGACAAACCATGCACGTGCGCGCAAGGCGCAGTCCTCGATGCTGGTGCTGTTTGGGGAGGCTCAGAAAAGGACGGGTCCTCCCAGGTGAGACCCAGACAGCATTTCTTCTTCCACGTGTGCTGATCCAGAGACAGCATTGCTTTTCAGATTGGGTCCAAGATACAAACCCCTCGTTTTTTTTCCCGCCCATGCACTGATGGCTGGTGCTCAGCGAACCCTATTTGCATCTTCCTTCCCACTACCATGGTCTAGGATTGAAGAGAAGCGCCCTGGCTTCTGGCCCTTAAGGTTTTCTATATGCTCAGCTTCTGACGCTTTGCCTTGAGATGCCACGACTCAGGCACGTGTTTTGTTCAGGGGTAAGGAAGCAAGCGTGCTGCTACTGTAGTGCAAACGGAAATATTCACAGCATGGGTTTTGGCTTTGATAGAGCTAGGATGCTTTGGGAATCTTGATCAATTTATGGAGGGGATTATCTGCCAGGCTGAGAGCTGAGACCTGGGCCCTGACACAGCCAGCCCTCTCTGTCCTGTGGCTCTCGGGAGTTACCAGCATACAAAATACACAGGTATATTGTCCAGGGAGCACATAGCGTGGAGCACTCGCCCTTCTCCCTCCGTCTCTCTTGTCTTCCCCTTGTTTATGTAGCAGGGAGCTCTGTCCCTGCAAACACCCCTCCATCAGGGCTGGTGTGAGCGCGTGGAGGGGTCCAGGGAGGGGGCAGGAGCCGGGAGCCTCTGCTGTGAGGTGTGTGTTGCTGTTTGCTCTGGAAGGATGAAAGTCTGTCTGAGCGTTGGCAAAGAATCACTGGGTGAAATTATCAACACAAGCTGGTTTAGAGCAGGGAGATGGAGATTAAATTGATTCAGGGTTGACTGAAGCATCCTAGCTTTTGTGTATTTTTCTTAGTGAATCTCTTCCACTCCGCTATTTCTGTGATAAAAATATAAATCCTTGGTTTCCTCCTGTGAGCTGAGCTCCAGTCCTGCCCTAGCACTGGCAAAGTCTCCTTTCTGAGAAGGGATGGGAGCAGGAGGTGGTGCCCGGGCACGCTCCACCCTGGGATCCCCGGCAGCCTGGGAGCCCGAGCTTCCTTCCAGTAAGAGTTAAGGGAAGGTTGTGGGTCACCACAGACCCCTGCTGTCACCAGCATTGTGGCATACAACCCCCAAATGCAGCACTCCAAATGCCTTCTGGAGACCAGTTTGGTTGTTTTCTCCTTCTGCGCGGCTGTTCCTGCGTCTCACTGCTCTGACAGGGAGCCCCAGCCCTCTTTCAGCCTAACGATCTGCTCGGTTTCTGGTTTGCTGTCCTGGGCTTGACAGCAACCTTTATTTTACATCGCTCCTCTGCTTCCCGAGCCCCCGCCAGCCGAGCAGCCCAGCCCTCTCCTGCTCTCCTTCGGCCGGAGCAAATCCAGCTCTGCCAGCACCGTCTCCCAGGAAAGGGCTCGGTGCTCAGCCAGGTCCAGCGTGGCTAGGGCAGGGGTACGGAGGAGGGAGGTTCTCCTCGAGCGCGTCCCTCAGCGCAGGGTGACTTGGTGGCCACTTTCCTGCATGGAAAGGTACACGCCAGGACCGAGGCACGGCAGCAGCAGGGCATTCCCAGACCGCAACCGGGAACCAGCGGTTTCACCCCCGGCAAAGCTGTTTATCGCAGTTCCTGGCGCGGTGCTTGGGGGTGTCTGTGAGAGCCGCGCGTCCCAGGGGAGCCCAGTTTTTAAGACGTGACTCCGGCAGCGTCAGTCGTGTGAGCTCAGCAGGGAAACGTGCTCCGAGTCTCTGTGCGGCTTCCCTGCAGCCTTGACCCAGAAAAGCTCATTTTAAACACAGGCTCAGGGTTGTGAACGTCAGCAGACTGACTCATCAACAGCGTGTACCCACCAAAACACCCGATGGGAGAGGAACGTCATTGTGACTTCCCTTGGGAGAGGAGCGGCTGGGTGTCCCAGGGCTGGGGAGTCTGACATGGGCGTGGGCACCTCCATCTGCAATGGGAGGTGACGGTGCAGACTGGGAGCTGCTTGAGGGATGCCTTCGAGGGCCACAGCCCTGCACTGCCAAGGGGACTGGGACAAAGAACCATCCCTGGCAAAAACACGCAGAAAAGGTGAGGGAGGAGAAACGTACGAAGGAGGAGATGATGAATGTGCACACCAAAAGAGCGGGGCGGAGGCAAGGGAGGAGGAGAAATGATGGGCAGTGAGAAAGGCGGCTTTAGGATTTAGATCCAAACTCAGCCCCCTAAGGACACCCCAAATCCCTGCCAGCCTGGGACCGCTGCTTGCGCAGGGCCACATCCCAGAGCCCTGGGGTGCACCCCATAAATGGGGAAGGAGCAGTTCATGGGGGACTCTGCCAACGCACAGCCAGAGGCCCGTCAGCGTGCTTTCACAGGAGGCAGGTTTCTGGCAAGGGAAGCGGTTGGTTTTTCCTGCAGGATTGTATGTTCTTCCACTGAAGTGCGTGGGCTTCGCCGCGGGCGGATTTCTCCACGGCTCCTGACAGAGAGCTGCGAGAGCTGAACCCGTGCTCCGCGAGGGGTGAGCGGGGCGCGTCGGAGGACGCAGTGGCTCGTGAGTCACTCGCGCTGCTCAAGGCAGCGTTCTTAACGGGGAGGCCTCGAGGCTGTTCGCAGCAAGGACTTCCAGCAATTGCTTCTTCCTCCACTTTATTAAAGATTTTGTTGGCAATCTGGATGTCAGTATGAGGTCTTGAAACCTCCCTCCTCCGGTCCCCTGTGATAAATCCCCATCCTCCCTGGGTGACACCTCCCAGCTGTGGGCTGTCACCCGGTTTCATCAGCCTGTGCAGTCTCTGATAAGGTCCTTAATGGCAACGACAAAAGAGCCCCAGGACGTCCACTCCTGAGCTCCCTGCGGCCGGTACGTCCCTTGTCGGTGCTGCCTGATACCACCTCTCCTGGTCCTTGCACCTCTGCCCGTTCCTTGTCTGCTCACCAGCTCCTCCTCCTGAGCTGTCCTGGGGGCATCCACTGCTTTACCGGGGTCCGGGCTGGCCTGGTCCCATGGCCAGGAGGCAGCAGGTCTGATATCTCCCTCCCCTTTGGGCCAGCCCTTGCTATGTTTTACCCCATTTCCACTCAAGTCTAGTTATTCTTCTCTTCAAGCCAGCAATCATTTTCTGGATGAGTCACAGAGGAGCACGACTTGGGCAAAAGTCAAATCATGGTTTGGCAGGGGATTTGTAAGTGTGTTCCCCCTCCCCCCACCTGTTACACAATAGAGGATATTTAGGAAGCAGTCAATATGAATGCTAAGAAAAGAAAAACACATCAGAAAGAAAAAGCCAAAGTCTTTAGGAAAGATTCCTGACTGCAGGGTGAAGGCTGAGGAAAAAAACCCCAAACAACCAAATATATTGTGAAAATATTTTAAAATTAATATAAACCAAAGAAAATACCCTCACTAAGTGATGGATGTGGTAAAGTTGCTGGCAACGCTGCAGAGAAAAGGGAGGTGTTTTGCTGAGCAGTGTTTGAAGAGAAGCCAGCCATTGCCCCAGCATCACAGGCAGATTAAGATGCACTTTAGGTCCTTTGGGGACAAAGTGTCTGATCGTCCACTGCAGGTAAAGGTTTTGAACTGACCGTCCGACTTGTCTTCATATTTGAATTGGCTGAGCGGGATCTGGCCCAAAATCCAGAAGCTGGGACGTGCTGGTGTTTCACCAGTCCTGGATAACTGGGTTTCCCTCCCTGGCAGGAGAGTGGCATCAGGGTCACACTGCAAAGACCAGAAGGTCATCGATGCCGGCCGGTGTGGCTGCCTGGCAAGTACGTTGTGTTAAGCAAACTCCAACGTCAGGTAATCTGGGAAAGGCACCTATTTAGACGTCACGTTGTAAGGTGTCTGACCAGCACAGGGACACGTTCTCACCCAGCTGCGTGCCCCGAGAACTGGATCTGCAGCACAAGGAGCATCCAGCTGGGATCTCGCGAGCAGAGCAGCAGTGCATGATGTGAGCCAGGAAAGGGACAAAAATCGTCAGGGGTCTAGAAAAGGTGCCCGGAAGGAAAGGCTGAAGGATCTGGTGACATTTAGCACAGAGAAGACTGAGGTTAAGTTACAGAGGGACTGACCCAGTGGCCTTCCAGGGTCTGTTCTAGCCTGTTTTTTGGGATGCGTGCAGACAGTCGTGCAAGCAAGGCTCGGGGCTCAGGACTCCTCCTGGCCCAGGAGAAGAGCGGGTGCTGGGGTTTCCGAGCCCGACGAATGGGGTCTCTCAGCCAGCCTCACCCGGAACACAGACCAAAGGGAAAGGGCGTCTCAGCTCCCCGAGCAGAGAAACCCTTCCCGCACAGGCGCCCCGCCTGCCCTGAGCCCCTGCTCGCCCCGAGGCAGCTGCTCGCCCGGGCTGCAGGGCCCAGGGCTGCGATATTGGACAGAACGAGCCATCAGCAGTTTCTGTTCCTGCTGTCGCTGCTCCCTCTGAGGCAGGCAAACTCGTTAGCTCTCTGCTGAGGATGTCAAGAGATTAGTAAATACCGCTCCCTTGATCTATGTGATCGCTGGGGTGAAGAGATCCTGGCCGTGGACCAGCTCTGCAGAGCTCTGCGAGCATCCCGGCCGGCGGGCAGCGGGCGGCAGATGCGATGCTCCTCCAGCGTGCATCTCATCACCCGCCTCGCTGGGCCCGGGACGGGCAGCAAGCACCAGACTGCGCCAGCCAGGTGGGATCAGCCCCGTGGTCGTTGCTGTGTCTGTGCCCCGAAGAAAGCAAAGCCTTTGTGATCGCGCTGCTGCCTCCCTCTCCTGCCAGCACGGCGGAGAGGAGCAACCTCCAGTGAGCGAAATCCTGGCAGGGTTCATGAGAACAGGCTGGGAGGGAGGGCAGGAGGGCGCACGCGGAAAGGCTGCAGGACGAGCACGTACGCCTCGAATCCGTGTGGGAGACATTTACACAAATCCTAATTTTGTGAATTTGTCCATTTGCTTTGTTTTCCAAGTCTGAATGCCGCAGTCTCGTAGCCCCCCGGGAGGAGACATCAAAGTGAAAGAGCCAACAGAGGTTGTTCCCTCTCACTGGGTCCTCGTGGAGAGGTCCACCACCGCCTGGGGATGTTCAGGTGGAAGAGGGACTCCTTGGCCCGCAGATCTGCTGTCCTCCGCTCTTCATCCTCTGCGCATTGTCACCACCCTCCAAAATTGCTGTTCAGCTTCATGTCGGACTTCGACAGCATCTCCCGGTTTGGGTGCCGGACTCCAATGCTCTTCTACCCCCTGTTACCTCCACAGTCCTCGTGGCTTTCCTCCACAATCTTCGTCTTTGCCCCTTTGCTTGGGGCGGACACCCCGCTCCCACCAGCACCTCTGAGCGGGACCGGGCGATGCTGTGCACTTTTCCTTGCTCCCACCGTCTGATTTGAGCCACTCCATCACCTTTAGGGAACGGCTCTTGATTGGCACTTGGAAGTATGAACCCTGTGAGCTCGCTGTGGGTTTCCATGGAAGCTGAGGCTGTTCCTGCAGCCTCTCTCTTTACATCCCTGCTTGCGCAGTTTGCATTTAACCGTGTGTGCTGTAGCACATGGGATCGGGAAGAGCCTTGGCAATAGGGCAGGCAGGAAAAGCACAACGGGAAGCATCTTATTCAGGTTTGCCTCCGGTGATGGGGTCCATTGCAACGCGATTGTCACTGGACAATGGGAGCATCTAAAGCCCCCGTCACAGGCAGGGCCTCCTTGGGCTGATCCTGGCCAGACCTATAAAGACGTGGGAGCACATTCTGTCAGACAGCACCAGGACAGGCTCCTGGACACGCAGTCCTGCCCTGCAGGCTGTTTGCATGCAGTGAGCATCCTCTCAGCAGGTCCCAGCCGTGGCACTGGGGTCCAGGGACTGTTGCCACCGGCAAGTTAGACACAACCCTCCTGTTCCGAAGGCCAGGAGAGTTTAATGCACGGCTTTGGGCTGGAGGACAGCTCAGGAAAACCAGTCAAGTGGTTATTAGAGCAGCGTCAGAGCTGTGCATAGACAATTCCTCGTTGTAAAGTTCAGTCTGAAGTCCCCCCATGCTGGTACCTGATGGATGCTTACGGTGCTGCCCAGGCACCAGTGACGCGGCAGCTCCTGGGAGCAGTGGACCAGCCCGCAGTGCTTTGCAGGCAGGGGGGGAGGAAGCACCGTTAAGAAATGGGGTGGGGGAGAGACTTGGACATGGGTAGGAGAGGGGGCTGCGATGGGGCAGCATCCCTTCTCCCAGGGACGAGGGGCAGAGTGTGCTGGGAACCGTGGCAGCACAGGACGGGGATGGCTGTGGGGTTGTCGGGGCGCTGCTCTCTGCCTTTTCCCTTTTTCCCAGAGGGCAAAGAGCCCTGTCCCTTGCCGGGCCTCTCCCAGGCTGCCCCATGGGGCCGTGGGGTGCTGCAGGGTCCCCCCATCCTTGCAACGTAGCACAGCACACTGGCAGGAATGATGGCCAGTTGGAGCTGTCCTCTGCCACCGCCTGCCTAGCTCTCCCTGGCCATGGCACCCAGCCTTCGCTCCCCACAGCACCCCCTGCACCTGCAAGCGGACCAGGGCTGGGGGGACCAAACCACAACTACCATTAAAGTGTTTAAAAGCTCCAGGGCAAACAGGACGCCGGTTTTCAGCTGCTGTCCCAAACTAGAGCAGGGGCTGGACGCGCCTGGGAGAGGCGGCGCAGCCCTCCTGCCCGCCCGGCGGCCAGGGCTGGTGGTTTCGGCACTCAACAGGCACAGCACCGGCACCTCCGGCCCTGGGGAGGTGGCAGGGCCGGGGCGGGGCAGGGAGGCGGTGGCAGGGCGGGGAGGTGGCAGGGCGGGGCGGTGGCCGGGGGGGGCGGGGAGGCGGTGGGGGTGCGGGGCGGTGGCCGGGGGTGGCGG
>JAVKLA010000026.1:27052429-27067040 GCA_034782735.1 Sagittarius serpentarius
CTCGCAGGGTTAAACTGTTGTTTGCCTTGGACACCTCACCCAAAGGAGAGATTAAAAATTAGCAAGTGAGCTATTGCTAATAGCTGGAAGTGTCCTGAGGCTAATTACTCAGCCGTGATGCATCTCTCTGTTGCCTCATGGCTACTTTCTAGGTAAACAAGGGCAAGTGCCTCTTGCCTTGGGGCTCCTGGGTGGAGGAACTGGAGCTGCCCCAGCCAGCAGCAATGGGGAAACCACAGGCTGGGAGCAGCTGGCTGTCACAGGGACACCCCGAGTCCCCCCTCCCCGAGCAGGGGCTGCGATAGCGGCGGCTGTTTGCAGAGGGGACCCCGCAGGGCTCGGCTGGGCCAGGCTGCAGCCCCGGGTGCAGCGGGGTGGCCTTTGCCGCTGGTGCAAACGCTGTCCCCCAAACTCACCAACAGCTGGAACCCTCTAACTAGTCAGGATTTGCACCACCCACGCTGTTTTATCGTTGATTTTACATCGGCAGTGGGCAGAGAGCAGATCCCTCCCTTCACAACGCCCGGTCCTGCTCACAGCCAAGGCGCTGGGAGTTTTCTCAGTGAAATCCTGAGTACTGGGGGTCACATCCTGACCACCGCTGGTAGGGTGCCTGCCTAGCCAGGACCAACCTTTTCGTTGCTTGTACTTACGAAGTACGTGGAGGAGTGGCTGGTTCAGCCGACGGGTGTGCTGGTGTCCGGAGGGGCCTCGGCAGGATGGAGAAACGGGCCAACAGGAACCTCATGGAGTTCAACCAGGAGAAGTGCAAAGCCCTGGCAGGACTGGGGAACAGCCCCGGGCAGCAGCACGGGCCGGGCCGCCCGCCTGGGAAGCAGCTCGGCCCAGAAGGACCTGGAGGGTCTCGGGGCGGGGGGGCACCAAGGTGACCACGAGCAAAGGTGGCCAGCGGCGTCCTGGGCTGCATCAGGAGGAGCGTGGCCAGTGGGTCGAGGGAGGGGATCCGTCCCCTCTGCTCAGCGCTGGGCCCAGTGCTGGGCTCCCCAGTGTGAGAGAGACATGGACATACTGGAAAAGGTCCAGCCAAGGGCCACGAAGTTGCTGCAAGGCCTGGAGAATCTCTGCTATGAGGAGAGCGTGAGAGAGCTGGGACTGCTCAGCCTGGAGAAGAACAGGCTCAGGGGGATCTTATTAATGTATATAAATACCCAAAGAGAGGGTGCAAAGAGGCTGGAGCCAGGCTCTTTCCAGTGGTGCCCCGTGCCAGTGGCTCTGGACCAAGTTCATAGTATCTTGAGGGTTTTTTTAACTTTTAGACATTTTGGCGGCTCGGACGAGCGCTGGCAACGATGGGCGCCTGGGCACAGGGGTGCAGTTTGCCATCACTCACATGGCTTGAGCATTTCTGCGTGCGGGAGGTGGCAGGCTGAGAGCTCACCTGTGTTTCTCTTGGAACTGGAGTTTTGAGATTTTACCTTATTTATTTATTTAATTTATTTAATATATTAATTTATTTATTACCTTTATTTATTTTATTTATACAGGATGGAAAAACCATCCTGTAGATGTTCTTGATGCAAAGGGCAGAAACAGAAAAGCTCACATTTAATTTTCAGTCGTTTGCTCTCTCAGAGTCCCCGCGTCCAGAGTCGCGCACGGAGCTCCGGCAGCGTTCAGTGGAGGCAGAAGCATCTCTTAAGGCACGGATGGCAGCGAGCGCGTTGTGCGACACCAGCACCGACAGCGGTGCTGGTCCTGAGCGGTGACAAACCCCCCGTTTGCCTTGCTGCCGGAGGAAGCGATGGGAAACACAACCAGAGTTTGTAAGAACATACATGGAAGCTCTTTCACACAAGCTGGGATCACCCTGTGTCTGCCCTTTTCTGCACAGCCAAACACTTGCATTTCCAGTCTCAGACTAAACATTAATTCCCTTCAGGCTTATCTAATCCCCGCCAGCGCCCAGTGCCAGAGGGCCTGGGCCCAGCGCCAACGGCCCTTTCCCCTGCCCTGCGGCAGGATCAGCAAGATGTTCTCTAAGGTCCTTCGGTGGTGGATTTCCTCCTTTCCAAGCAACCTGTTCCAGTGCTGAACACCTTTCTGGTAGGCCTTTTTAAACATGTCTGACCTAAGCGTTCATAGCCAAGATTAATATACAAGTCGTATATACAATACACAATAGCCAGTCAGAATTCAAGGAGCATCTGGACGACGCTCTTAGTCATATGGCTTAGTTTTAGGTAGTCCTGTGAGGAGCGGGGAGTTGGACTCCATGATCCTTATGGGTCCCTTCCAACTTGAGATATTCTATGTTTCTTCGAAGTTTTCCAGCTGATGCGTATCAGTGGGACTCTGATGATTTATGTCAGTTTTGAGAGAGATTTGGATGATCTATAAGGGGAGGAAGGAAGGAAGCAAAGATGGGTGGATGCATCACATTTTACAGAAAACATTATCTTCTCCTCACTCCTTGAGTAGGCCACCCTCCCTCCAAAGCGGGTGGTAAATCTGCATTCACTCTTTGCGGAATCAGGAAGTAACTCTTTTTTCTGGAGTGACCTGTGGTCATTCCTGGCACCCGTAACAGTAGGTTATGTCAGGAATAGGAAACACCTTTCACTTTAGATTTCTGAGCGATTTTCTGAGCCCAGTTTACGCAGCAGGAATTGCTTCTGCGCAGAGCACCGTCCCCATCCTGGGTTCCTCCTTTCCAGCTGATTCCTGCAGCGCTGGCGCTTGGGTCGGCTCATGGTTCCTTGCAGTGGTTTTGCTGGATTTGCAAACACCTGTAGGAGGACTTGCGGCACTTCACCTTGCGATGTTGCCTTTGCATCGACGTGTGTGTGGTCCCGGTCAGGGTTTACGGTGGACGTGCACAAAGAGGTGACGGCCGAGACTGCCGCAGTGAATGTCTAACTGTGGCCTTTGATTAAAGCAGACTCCTGTCCCTGGAGAACCTGGTAGCCACGGCATTGCTCAGATACGCTGGTCTGACTACTGGTTAGAAGTGGAGAGTAGAGGTTTCTTGCACAGACGGGTGGAGGAGATGCAGGGGGAGCCGTTCCCATCCCTTGTGAGCAACGAAGGGGTCAGGGCATCCTCCCCTCCCCTGCACATGGGACCTGCGGCACTGAGCAGCACGGTACCGCCTCGCTGGTGCTTGGTGGGGTGAACTGTCCTCTCTGGCTGATGCACTTTGGCCTGTGGGGTTCCTCAGCCATGTGCCACACGGGCTGAAATGCTGCTAGTGATATCAGAGAGCTACCACGATGTAACATTTCCAAGTGATATCTTGGAAAACAGGCGTGCCTTGGCCAAAGGGGCAGTTGCCCAGCACTCATCAGGACTGGCCCGTTGGTTTCACGTGAATAAGCTATTGCCATGTCAGTATTAAGCATCTGGTCTGGGTTCCCTTTCTAGTCACTGGAGAGGGACATTTCTGGGGGATAATTCATTGCACTTAACTTCACACCTAATCTTGGATGGGATAAATTATTTTCTGCCGGTGCCTCCCTCTCTCAGCATCTGACCTGTCTTTATCAGCTTGTGGGGCACTGAGTCCTGCCAACCACCCCAGCAGTTTGAAGATCCCTTCCTGGATCTGCTTCACCTTTATGCCATAAATGAGGGGGTTGAGCATGGGAGGGACCGTCAAATAGAAATCAGCCACCAGGACTTGGACGTGAGGTGCCAAGCCAAAAGAGAACATCTGCAGGTACATGGAGAGCAGGCCACCTATGTAAAACAGCAGGATGATGGAAACATGGGACCCGCAGGTCCTGAGGGCCTTGAGACGAGCCTCTTGGGATGGCAGCCTCATCACAGACCTGAGGATCATAGCATAGGAGAAGGTGATGAAGACAGAGTCTGTCCCCACCAACAGCGTTGCCACTACGAGGCTATAGAGATCGCTGACAGATGGGTCGGCGCAGGCCAGCTCCACCACGGCCATGTGCTCGCAGTAGGAATGAGGGATGACTCTGGTTCTGCAGTAGGGTAAGCTGGTGAGGAGGCACATTAACGGTGTCATGACACCAGCTCCCCTGGCCAGAGACAGCAGTCCTATCTGGATGGTCCTTGAACTCGTTAGAATGGTGCTGTACCTCAGGGGGTTGCAGATGGCTATATACCGGTCAAAGGACATTGCCAGGAGCACCCCCGACTCCACTGCAGTGAAAGTGTGGATGAAGAACATCTGGACGAAGCAGGCCTCAAAACCAATCTTTCTTGAATCCAACCAGAATACACCCAGCATTTTGGGAACTACAGCAGTTGAGAAGATGAGGTCGATGACAGCCAACATGGAAATGAAATAGTACATAGGCTCATGGAGGCTTTTGTCCAGCCTCACAGCGAGAAGGACCATGCTATTTCCCAGCAACGTCATGATGTATGTAAAGCAGAACGGGATGGAAATCCACATGTGGAGAGCTTCCAGGCCAGGGATGCCCGTCAGGAGAAAAGGCAAAGAGTTGGTGTTGGAGTCGTTGGTGGTTGACATGGTGCAGGTCGGCCAAGCCACATCTTTGTTCCCACCTTTAGTTCCCTGTAACAGTGACAGAAAGGTTGGGATTTTGCTGCTGTCAGTTTGATCATAAAACTGTGCACACTGCAGTTCTCAAGCATCACACTATTTTGTTGAATTTGTCTGGGGAAAAACTTTCAGAACCTGTTATCTACAGTCAGGCTTTTAAACAGATGTTGTGGTCCGTGCTTTCCAGAGGACACATCGGTGGAGAGTCCTGGCTGTCCTCTTGCTTGCATGGGGCCACGTTCTCTTCTGCTTCTCCCTCCAGCCCCTCTGATTTACCTCTATCTTTTGCCTTACGTGTGTCTGTCTAAAGGCTGGCACCATGGTGTCCTGCCCTGTCATGGCTTCCAGCCCCTATTGCCCCTGTCAGCGGGCAGAAGGGAGGCAAATGACCCCAGGCTCTTTGGCCCTTGCCCCGCCTTCATGAGCAGTGCAATGGCAGGACTCGGTGCAAGGACTTGCAAGCAAGTCTTCCCGTCCCTATGCCCTGCTCAGAGAGAGGACTGGGCATATGGGCCCGGGTCACACAAATTCCATCCTGTTGCTACTTTGGGTCATGCTGAGAGAAACTGCAGCCAGAAAAACGACGCTCCAAGCTGTCACCCGACACTAAGGGGACACAAGCATCATTGACAGCCTCTAGCTGCTCGCCGTGGTCAAGCAGGGTACAACTAAAGTGGTACTATCCCTCCTCCACGCTCATCCATCCATGAGCCTGGAGGCCAAACTAACGCAGAATGCTGTCCTTACACCCATTTTTTTTCCTCTCTGGAGCCCAATAATACGGGATTTGCTAAAGCATGCTTTCCTGGAAGGAACTGCAGTACTGCAGGCTCGTGGGCATCCAGAGATGGAGAATCTCCATCCCTTGATTTTTGCCTCAAGTGCTAATCATCCTCATGGTTGTAACCACGTGCTTTTCTTCCCATTTGACATTGCCTGTCTACTCCTCCCAGCCACAGCATCCTCCTCCACCTTCCTGTGCTTGGCCAGAGAGCCCTTTGTGGCAGAGCACCTTCACTGCATGAAGGTCCGTAATTCCCGTGACCAAGGAGTTATTCCTGATAAACTAAAGGCCTAGAGCGCTGCGAGTGTCTCCTCTCCACTCACCTGTCCCACTGTCTGTCTTACTGAGAGGGGTTTTTTTGCACATCTCCAAGATTTCAACACCTTTTCTGAAAAAATATAACCTCGTCCATTTCCCCCTTACGCATCCAAAATTGCACCAGCCCTTTGGGTCCCAGCGTTACCCTCTCGGCGTGCTGTCACCTGCTTCCCACAGCCCCTGTTCTCCGGGATACAGCGCTCCGCTCTGAAACCTGCCCGACCCTCCGTGGCTTATTGCGGGCAGTTCCTGTGGATGACCAAGCCTGCCAGGCTCTCGCGGCCGCTCTGCAGGGCTTGCCTTTCCCCAGCATTATTCGGGACACAGTTTGTGCTGATTTTGGGACAACTGGTGAGAGTCGTACAGAATAACTTTCTAGTCCAGAGCCAGCCCCTGTGGCAACCCTGCAGCAACACAAGCTTTTTGTGATGATGGTTCTGACAGCTTCAGTCTCTTAATCATCCAATTCTTCATCTACTTTGCTGATGCTTCACAGGCGTTGCGTTGTGTCAGCCCCTGACCCGAAAGCAGTGTGGTAGAGGCACGTTTCTTTTAGGTAACTCTGTGTGCTGTACTCAAACACACACACACGTTGATAAACTAAAGTTGCTGTCTCATCAGAAAATGAAATCAGGTTTGTCTGACAAGGGCTCTTTCCTGCAAAGCCACGTTGATTGCCATAATTTAATTTGATTCCAATCCTTTAATTCTTTATTGACCAAATCTCCTGTTAACTTCTTGGGCATTCTGCTGGGCATTGACGTCAGGCTAAGCAATCTGCAGCTAATCACATCATCGTACTTTCTCGCTAAAGTAATGGCCTGAGGAAGCGTCTGCAGTCACCGCAGCATGCCAGGACTCATAAAAATTTGGCAGAACAGGCCAAAGACCTCCTTGGCCAGCTCAGAGATACTTTTTCCTTGTGCAAATTACCCAGACCTGCTGCTGTATTTGCTTTCTGTTCTTAGCAGAAGCTGTTTAACATCCTTCTCAGCTACCAATCAATTAAATTACATTAAAAAAGAAAGTTCTCTGATTGCCTTTCTCTCAGGTAGGCACGGACCTCTCCTCTCCGTGCAGAGAGGCAGATGCCTTTGTCTGCTTTTATCTGATTTCTCTACTTAACAGCTTCTAACTCCCCTCAGATCCTGACCAGCTCCCCCATCTGACTTTGTCCGCGATGCTTTAGCTGCAGCTCCCACTGCTCCCTGCCCTTTCCCAGCCACAGCTGTCCTTTCCTGCGAGCACGCAGGGCAGCAGGCTTGGCCACTAGCTGAACTTGCTGAGAACATCTCCTAACTTACTCTGCAGTTGCCCGGTCTAAATTCCCGCTGCCTCTGATTTCCCTCAGCTTTGGGAAAATGGCACTTTAATGAAAAATCAGTACTGCAGGCTGAAACGCGTTGAGATCACCGCCACCGGTTCCTAGGTGCCACCAACTTTTTCCTGTAGTTTAATTCCTCTTTACTCCTCACAGTTAATTAGTGCTGGACACAGAACCCTTTGACTGAAGGAATGGTCCCTGCGCTCTGCTGTGACATTTTATGTCTGCTTTGTCCCGTCTTCCAGACTGAGCTCTGCCCACCTCAACCCTTGCACCCCTTTCCTTCTCATGACAGGCACCTCGGTGGCAGTGGGGGATTGCCCACTGCAGCATAGCGCCTGCTTCCAACGCGCTTTCCTATGGAGACAAAACAAGGTTATTTCAGGGTGGGGCACAAAGGCGAGTGCCACGGATGCAGGATACGTCCCCAAAATGACGCTTCGTCCCCCCGCTGGGTGGGGATCCTGGGCCTGCCTCCTTCACCTCTCCACTGAGCTGCACGTGCGACATAATCCAGCCTATTTCACCAAATTCTGCCCGTCGGTGAGAACCCCCGGCTGCGTGCCCATGGCTTTCTATTCAGATACCTGCTGTTGTATGCAAGGGATTAAGAACACTATCCGTGGTTGAAAATCTAGTTTGTTTTACAGAAAATTTGTATTTAGCTGATTATTGATTAATTTATACAAACAGAAACAAGCCAGCTCTTTTGCAGCAAACAACTTCTGGTTTTGTTTAAAAGGTTTGGTATTTATTTGTTTACTTTTTTAAACTCAAGTCCTATTTTTACCTAAAAAAATACTTAAAAAATCAGAATTCTGCAGCCTTGGGTCTGCAGTTTCATTTAATAGGAAATGTTAAAATTTTTGAAAAACTACCTCTAGAAGAAAATTTCCCGCAGTTGCCTCTTTTCCTATCCGACTCACACTGCGAACGCGTACAGGCCAGGCGCTGGCACCCCACCAGCCTCCTGTCCCTAGGCACCAGGAGCAGCCTGCCGTGCCCTGGCTCGTGCCAGTCCTCCCGTACAGCCACCCACCTTGCTCTCTGCTTGCAGACAGCTGCCGCCCTTGGGGACGCTCATGGCAAGAAAGAACCATCTCCCGCGCTGGAGGGCAGAGCTGCAGGGCTGCGCATAAATCACCCCGGGCAATGCCGCCGGGAGTCTCCTGGATGGAGATTCCCAGGAGCAGGACCGCTCTCCAGGCATCTTCTCTAATAACCTCAGCAAGGGGGCTGGACGGCAACAGCCTCAGTCCCAAGTCGATTCTCTCTCATCTAATTTCTTTTAGAAATGGCAGGTGCTAGGGGGTGACCAAGGGAGACCGAATAGGCCGCGCAAGTCGTCTCCAGCAGAATGAAAGACCTTCTTTGGGTTTCTGCCGGGAGCAATGCAAGTGCGGTTTCATTTCTGGCTCTGCTGAACGAGCAGCTGGAAGTCTCTCCTGGCTCTCAGGGCAATACCACGGCATCAGCCGTCCTCGCCCCCACCAGACCCCCCTCCCCAAGCCCCGGGCAGCATAAGGCTGAAATGTGCAAATTCAGTATAGCAAAAAATGCAAATTCAGGATAGCGGAAACATTCTGTCAGCTGTTTTTTTCAAGATGTCACGGAAGAGTGCAGCAGAAAGTCAGATAAACCCCACAAAGAGAGGAAAAAAATGTTTTTGACATGGGGAATGACACATTCAAACCAGTTTTGAAACTGAATGCATTTCACTGTGTTTAATTTTTAAATTAATGTAGAAGCGAGGACTAAACATGACATTTTGGGTGGGATTCATCTGAGCAAACACAGGTGGCAGTTGTAAACCCGGTTAGCAGTCTATGACTGGAGCTAGTCCTCCAGATTGCCTTCATATCCATGGAGACAAACTGTGACTGTACGGCAATATTCATCCCAGCCTAAAGCTGATATCTGAAATAGGTCAGAGGAATTATGCTGCACCTGCCTTTTTCATTGCCGTGGCTGTAAGGGAGATGGTGATGACCACGTGAACCTCTGCCCTGAATCTGTCTGAGGAGGATGAGAGGCGTCCCACTCCTTTGCTGTCGGAGGAGACGTGCCATCTCTGTACGTTTTTATTCTGAATCCTTGCGTTAATGGAAACTGTCCCCCAGCTTCATCCCTCTGCTCCTCCTCCGCCCTCAGGCCCAAGCGGGATCGTGACTCCTCGCTCTGGGCGAAACTCTCCCCCCACCCCGGAGCAGAGGACCACGAGCACCCATTCACCTCTGCTGAACTACCTCATTCATCACTCGCGTATCTTAAACATCCTAATGGGAGCTGTCACATAACCCTGGCAAAACACCCTGGGCAAGTGCTCACCACTCTGCTGCTTTTGTCCCAAAACATTGACTCTTTGTACTTTAGGTGTTACTGAGTCTCAGAAGACTTCAGCTTGACCCCAGGAGGAGCATCCCTGCAGAGAGGGTGCGGAGCATCCCTCTGTCATCGGAGCATCCTCCCTTTCCGAGGAGCAGGAACCCTTGTGGGTGGCTGAACCTCTGAACCTGCTGAACCTCTTAGCACTGAAGAAAGGCAAGGCATGGGAATATGAGTTGTCGGTGTTGGTACTTTGGATAGTTGCTGTTGACGTGTATCGTCATGTCCACTGAAATTGCACCTCTCCCAGGGAGGGGGCCAGTACCAGTTCAAAAGAATGCCCGCAGAGTATCTCCCTATCGCGGTCAGAGCTGGACTCTCCATTTGCAGATGCTAACCTCCAGAGCCTCAGAACGGCTCCTTGTGCCTGCAGTTTCCAGATAAAACCTGTCACTGCTGAGGGACCTGACTTGTCTGGGTCGTTCCCAGCTGGATCCCAGCTTCCAGAACAGGAGGGCCCTTGCACCTGGGGAAGTCTCAGCGTGGCTGGGTGCTGCAACCTGCAGACAGAGGCTGTGAATCCCGGCTGGCCGTAGCTCGCTGGCTCAGAGAGGGCTCAGAAAAGTCTGGGATGCAGCTGGCCTACTGGCAGCAAGAGTTAGCCAGGCCTGGGGACACTCAGACCTACAGCGTGCCGTCCTTCAGGCCTCCAAGACATGCTAGATTTAGCTATTCACAGACTTGTGGTCATTACAACAAGCAGACACAGGACTGATGAGTATCCCCAAGCAGATTCAGCGTGTATTTCCACCACCACAAGGTGTGGACACCTAGATACAGCGATAAACACCCTTGTGCATCTCCCCGCTTCCGTTTCCTCACCCAGCTGGTGTGAACTGTCGGATGGACAAAATGCTTTGAAGAGCTCCGTTTTGAAGACGTTCGGTTTCCATCATCACTCAGAAACCCAGGAAAGATGGTCTGTCTCCGATGAGCGTCAGCCTTTTGCGCAAGAGAAGGCCAAGGAGGAGACCCTCTGTGGCTACAGCACCTGCAATGTGTGATCGTCTCCTTTTGCCAGCCCTGATAGTCCAGCAGGGACTAAAGAAGACAATATAGGAGGAATTTCCCCATTTAGAATTTGAAACACCCATCTGGGTATTGACAGAGATACACCTGGAGCCCTGAGGTGTTGCTTTAAATTATCACAGGGGTGTTTATGGCATTGGGAACATCTCAAAACTCCAAGGCGGCTGCTTACTTCTTTGTGTCACCTGGAAAGAAGGAAGGGAAAGAGTACCTGATATTTGCTCGTGCTCTCAGTCCCAAATAACTCTCGTCACAGAGCAAGGTCTCATGTGGTCATTAAAGCCAGCGAGTCCTCCCTCCTTCTCTCATTGCTTCTGTTTACCATGTGCATTCAATGGGAATTAAATTGGAGCTGTCTTTGCACAGATGAATACACCTGGAAAACCACTGACTACTGCGTCAGGCATGAACTTTCCTGGAAAATAGCTTTTTGCACACTGCCTGACGGATCTGCTTGGTCCTCATGCTGTAAACAATGGGGTTCAGCATGGTGGGGAGGGTCAGGTAGAGATCAGCCAGCAGAACCTGTGTGTGCATGGAGATGCCGCTGCCAAACTGCTGTGCGTATATGGAGACTATCCCAGGGATGTAATACAGCAGCATCACGCAGATATGACACCCGCAGGTGCTGAAGGCCTTCCAGCATGATTTCTTCTCCAGGACAGTTTTAAGGATCATCCCGTAGGACACAGCAATGAAAGCCACGTCCATCCCTACGATAAGAGAGGACCCAGCCACACCGTAAAGCTCGCTGGGTCTGGGGTCTGCGCACGCCAGCTTCACCACGGCCATGTGCTCGCAGTACGAATGGAGAACCACGCGGGAACGGCAATAGGGGAGGCTTGTCACCATCCCTGTCAAGGGGACCATGAAAAGGAGCGCTCTCACCACAATGGCCAGGCCTATTTGGGCGACTGTTTGACGATTCAAGATGGCTTGGTACCTGAGGGGGTGACAAATTGCGATGTAGCGGTCAACAGCCATGGCCAGGAGCACTCCCGACTCCTCTGACGTTGTGGAGTGAACAAGGAACATCTGAACAAAACAGGCCATGTAACCAATCTCAGTAGAGTTCAGCCAGAATACGCTCAGCATCTTGGGGATGATGGATGTCACCATCACCACATCGATGACCGCCAGCATGCCCAGGAAGCAATGGATGGGGTCACGCAGGGAGTTGTCCAGCCCAATGACAAGCAAAACTACACCATTTCCTACCAAGGCAATGATATAGCCTGAGCAGAAAAGGATGCCCAGGCAGGTGGGGAAAGCTTCCAGGGTGGGGACACCCACAAGGACGAAAGACGAGGAGCTGCTGCTGGGGTGGTTGGAGGGATCAGAAGCCATGCAGGAAAATCTTGCTTTTGTGCTTAAAAAAAGAAGCCCAGTTCTGAGCCCTGAGATGTCCAGAACTAAGTGGGGTAGGGTGGGGACCCTGCCTCAGTGCAAGAGCCAAATCAGGAATCCATATCGTTATTAGGATGTGTGAGATGGGAGCACTACAGCATAACATGACCAGGTAGGGGGAATGGATCAGAAATGCTGAATAAATGGCTTGAAAGTTCCTATAAGGTGAAGAAGTTCATGTTTCAAGTTGTGCTACCAGGGACAACCAAGGGACGTCTACAGTTCATTGCTCGTGAAAGGCTTGTTTCTTTGTTGGTTCGTCACCGCTGCTCAGCTGACGTCTTGAAATAAGCTGCAAGAGGAGAGAAAAAGGTCAGCATCCAGCTTCCCTCAGCCAGCGCTTTTGCCTGAGCAGCCCTGGCTTCCCTGCAAGGGCCCAACGTAGGAAGTTCCTCCAAATTTGCAGGGCAAAAAGTGGTCTCAGAAAGTGCTCTGGGACATTATGTGTGATCATGAAATTGCCTTTTGCTGCTCTGTCTTCATCTTGTCATTCACCCAAGAGAGGAGCCTGCAAAACTAGGTGGTAGTCAGAGGAAAAGATTAATTTCTGAGGTTTTATCCTGATGGGATAAGCTTGGACATAATACAGAAACTCCAGAGAACAATCCTGCAGAGACAAGAGGAAGAGACTGAGTACGGTGGGAAGGATCTACACATTCATTTGTGCCAAAACTTTGCTACTGCTTCTGCTTCTGCCGCTTCTCCCCACATACTGGCAAAGACCAGGCAGGTGATGACCACACCAGATCTCTGTCTGTTGAAAGAAATTGCCTGGATGATCATCCACTGGCAGCTTTTCAGCAAGCAGCAGGCTGTGGGGTGGCTCGTGGCTGGTGATACCTGTGCTAGTGACAACGTGGACTAAAATTCACCTGTGTACAGCTCTGCTACAGCATCATTTAGGCCAAAATTTAATGTTAGACGTGGCTAGTGTGGCAGTAGTGAGAAGCAGAAGCTCGACAAGTTCAGAATGGAAGTAAAGAAGATATTGGGAGACACCAAGGAAACCCAGCACTTGGATTTTTAACACAGAGAGCCGACTTTTGCAGGCTCTGAACCCTCCATTTGAACTATAGCTCGGCCCCAGCTTTGGGACTGCTACAGGAGCTGCTGGCTGAAAAGACTGGTCAGGACAGAAGTGCTTATCTTCTGGTCTAAATGTCTGCGAATTAGGACATTTTAGAGGCCGAAAGAGGATCAAAATTACTTTTCAGTTACTGCACATAATTGCACTGCACTGGCCCTCTGCACCTCGGTAACCAGCAGCAGCTGCAGGAGTCAGGCGTGACTCCGGATTTGGGCGGCGAGGTTAACCCCTGGCTGCTTTCACCGACCCACGCTCCCGAGCAGACCCCCATACTGCCAGTGACACAGAGCAGCCCCTGCTGCAAAACAGGCCTGCGCACCCTGGCACGGCGCAAGCCCCAGTTTAACACGCCAGGTCTCAGTGTCTGCGTGAGGGTCCCTCCGCAAAGACTCAGGGCACGGTTCAGCTGCCCAGACACAGGTGCCTAGAGCCACCTGAGAGCCCCCGTGCCTCCCCCTTGGCCTCTAATTCCTTTACACCCAGCAGGCTGCAGGTCCCTGCAAACCCTGGGTGATGGTCTGCCTCTCCCACATGGATGCCTTGGGAGCATGGCGTGGCTGTAGACATCCAAGTAAGGGGCAGTGGAACGACACCCTGAGGGTCTGAGGCCCTGCTGCAGTCAGAGAAGAGCTTGAGCCTGGAGCCTACAGAGTAACTGGCTCCCTAAAGGTAGGGGTCTGCCCTAGGGTGAGCTGAGTTCCCCTCCAGGATCCGCTGACCGTAGGGGCTGGATCTCCACCGGCTGTACTCAGTGCCCAGGCACCAAGCGCTCACGCGCACAAGCGTGCGTGGACACCTACCTCCAGGCACTTACGTGTGTCTTGCGTGGACAGCTACCTCCAGGCACTTACGTGTGTCTGAATCCAGAGCTGCATCCCCGTGTGCCTACCTCCAAGGCAACAGCACATGTGCTTCCAGAAGCTCTCTTCCGCAGCCAGTGCCTGGCACAATGTTATTATCAGTCTTGCAGCAGTACTGAAGAACCCTGATCACAGGCACTTCTTGTCCTGGGAGATGGAAAAACATAGCACAGAAGAGCTTTGCAGGCGAAGCGAAGGCTTCTGATCCCAGTCTGCCGAGAGGGATAAGCACAGGTACCTGTCTCGCCTGTAGGACTGTCACCTGGAGGGCTGCAGCAGTACATCTCTGCGTATCAGTAAGCGCAGCAACGCTGGGGTATTAATCCAGCCTCTGGAAATCCCCTAAGGGACAGCAGATGGAGGACACAGAGGTTAGGTTGTCCATCCTGTGAGGAGATGGAAATTTTCAAGACTGCATCAGCTTTTTTCATTAGCTCCCCCCTCATAGCTTTGGGGTCTCAGGGTTATGGTGGTCTCCAGAGGCTGCTGGGTGCCCATGAGATTAATGCACAAAATGTAAGCTAAGAAGTGGAGAAAAATCCTTTTGGTTTTGCCAGAGAGAGCAAGATTATTTGGAAACTCCGGGTTTCCACTCTTCGCTCCACTCGGAACCATTACAGTCGCTTGAATCCCTGAAAAGAGTTTGTGCCAGGATTGGTGCAGAGAGGTGGGATCTCACAGCAGGTCCAAGCCTTGGCTGCGTCACGCAGTGCATAGGTGAGGAAGGATGCCCGCTTGTCGTGGTTTAACCCCAGCCAGCAACTCAGCACCACACACTAAGCTCACTCTCTTCCCCCCCCACCCAGTGGGATGGGGGAGAGAATCGGAAAATAAAGCTCGTGGGCTGAGATAAGAACAGTTTAATGGAACAGAAAGGAAGAAACTAACAATGACACTAATAACAACAAGAAAGTGACAATAA
>JAVKLA010000026.1:27067140-27107081 GCA_034782735.1 Sagittarius serpentarius
GTCCTTGACTGAGTCTAAACACGACTGAGCAACAGCCGAAAACATCAGGGTGTTATCAACATTCTTCTCACACTAAACCCAAAACCAGAGCGCTGTACCAGCTACTAGGGAGACAATTAACTCTGTCCCAGCCGAAGCCAGGACACTGCTGAGCATGCATAAGGAAACCCCACATGATGGCAAACGTCCAGCAGGTGTAAGGCCTGCCTTTAAGGGTCATTAGCAGGGTGCCAGCTCATTAGGGAATGAATCCGTAATCTTCCCTAATTTTTCAGCTTCTTTTCCAAAAAAAAGATTCTGGGGGAAGTACAGACAAGAACCTATGTGTGAGCAGAAGCGCAGTACAAGAAGAACACCATTCTGAAGTGGAGCTCGTCCTTTATTTTCCTGCCAGCCATATAAAGTTATTCTACCTGGTATAAGGCAAGCAGGTACATTTATTTCACAGTGGTGACTGGGCTGTCTCAGGGCCAGGCATGGCACTGTGGGGAGAGGTGGAACTGCCCCGGGGACCTTCCATCCCTGCTCTGTCCCACTGAGACCCTCTTCTGCCTTGTTCTGTCTCTTCTGTCTCCACTCTCAATGCTTCCTGCCCCGCTAAAACCTCGGTGAACGGCACAGGATTTGTTCAGCACAGGGGCTCAGCAATGAGGGACATGTGTGATGGGGAGGAGATGAAGACACGGTCGTTTGTGATGTGCAGGGACTGTCATTCCTAGAGATTTTGTCAGAAAGGGGAGGTTTTCCTAAAGCAAGGGTTTTGTTCTGTAGGTGCATTCCCTGCCCTAAGAGAACTTTCTTCTGTGTCCTCTCTCCAGCTCAGCACTTTCCCAGAGGAACGTGTGTGTACGCTCAGGGTGTGAGATGGAGATGCAGTCTCCAACGCATCTCCGTTTCCTTGGGTGATCCCCATGGGAGCTGTCTTGTCCCGTGAACCGCCACTGGCCGGCTGCCCTGGAGAGCCTGGGAGCGTGTCTGGGGCTGCCTGACCCCATGCATGGTCTGGGAGGCACAGACCTGATGCGGGATGGGTGCTTCAGCTCTGAATTTTGGGATGCTTCAGTCTGTCTGAGCTTCTACCTCGAAGCAGCGCATGGGCTACAGCTGAGACCCTGTTGAGGACAGGGCGTTTCTACCATCCACTGCTCAGCGCCGCGTGGACTCAATGTTATCTCTACTGCCATGGTCTTACGCACTTTCTTTTCTTGGCCTCTCCTCCCTCCAGGGACCCATGTCTTCTCCGCACCTGAACAAACCCAGCCAGCCAGAAGTGCACCTGCCCCTCCATCCTGCAGGCATCTCTCCATGTTGGATGGCAACGATGCCTTGCAATTTCTCCTTTCCCGACACATAAACCAGCACCATGTCCTGCTGGGCAGAGGGAAAGTCTTCAGGGGTCAGGTCATGTGCTGGGGCAGGGACACGGTGTTAGACTGCAGGTGGGGAGCATGCTTTGGCTTGGACTTCACCGCTCTGAGTGGCAGACATGCCTCAATGGCAGACCACGAAGTCTCGGTACACTCAAAGGAAGACTCTCTTCCCAAGGGAGGTCCCCCCGCGCTTCTCACACACTTTGGGGCCTGTCATATCATACGTGTCACTCTGTTTATTGCTCTTGCACCCAGGAGGTTCCTGTCTGCCGCTCTGGACCACAGGGTGCAAACACGGACCCTGCCCCAGGGAGTCTGAAAGGGGAGACAAGCCGCAGGTCAGCACAGGCTGAAAACACTCACACAAAGACAAACAGCTTCGGGGGCCTGATCCTGTTCTCCTCTCTGGCTCATTAGGGTGAATGCTTTTAGAGGAGATTGTACATACATATATACAGTATGCATCCCCGTAGTAGCTGGGCTTGGGCGCTCAGTCTACCCAGTAGCTGGCCTTGCATCCCTGGTCTCCCCAGCTGCCTCATGCACAAACACACACAGGTGTGACCAGCTCTCTCCGTTAGCTGGCTGAGTCCTATGGCATCACCAGTGCCTGAGCCCACGGTCTCTGCGGTGGCATTAGCTTGGACCCCCCTGTTCCCTTCAGCAGCAACTCAAACCCTCTGGTCTCCCCAGCATCCAGCCCAGACTTACAGCCTCACTCGCACCTGGCTCCCAGATCTCAGCCTACTCGCTGGCTGGTCCTGCCTGACGTTTGCTGCTGATTGCACACTGACGTACACACCCGGCCCACACGTGTGCACCCCAGTCTCTCCAGGCGCTGGCACCCCGGGCTCGTGGGCCCCTATGGTCCCTGCCCCCCACTCCCGCGGCGGGTGCTCAGCCCGCGGCGCTCACACCTGCACGCAGGTTAGGGGACTCTCACCCAGGGGTGGTGTTAGAAATGGAGTCCAATGAGGAAACGGGGCAGCCTGCGCTGACCAGGCGCCAGGCGTGGACAGACAGCATGCTGACCGACAGCCTGTTTACATGTGACGGGACCCTTTCATCCCCTTATCTCTTCTCTTTTCCCACGCTTCCTTGCCCCGCCAGGCCACGCCGGTCCCTCCCGTTCCCAGCCTTTGGTTTCTCCCCTAAACGTCCCACAGTGAGTGCCGCAGAGTCCCAAAGTGCTCTCCCTGGCATCCCATGCTGATTGTCCCCCCACCCTGTAGGCAGTAGTACCCCCTGTCACTTTGCGAGGGGGGAGACCCACTGCCATTGACCAGCTCGGAGGTCTCGCACCTGGCCGTGGGCCGAACATCCTCCTGGGACAGCCTGGGGAGCAGCCAGGCTGGGGCGCGGCCGGCCCTGGGGGGGCTATTTGGGTTCCCCTGCTACGTTCCTCCGCTCCTTCAGGTTTGTGGAGGTGAATCCTGAAGACCACAACAGACAGGTCCCTGCCGCAGATCCCTGCAGGAGGATGGCATCCACGGCTGCCGCGGTTTAACCCCGGTAGGCAGCTAAGCCCCACGCAGCCACTTGCTCACCAACCCCCCCCCACCCCCCCCTCCCCACAGTAGGATGGGGGAGAGAATCAGAAGAGTAAAAATGTGGAAACTCATGAGTTGTGACTAAGACAGTTTAATAATAAAAAAGAAAAAAACCACCAAAACAAACAACCACCCAACAACAACAAAGGAGAACAAAACCCAGAAAAACAAGTGGTACAAAATATCTAATTGCTCACCACCAGCCAGCTGGTGCCCAGCCAGCCCCCGAGCAACAGCAACCCTGGAAAACCTCCTCCCCCAGTTGCTATTCCTAAGCGTGATGCCGGATGGTCTGGAATATCCCTTGGGTCAGCTGGGGTCAGCTGTCCCGGCTGTGCCCCCTCCCAGCTCCTTGTGCCCCCCCGCAGCCTCCTCGCTGGCGGGGCAGGGTGAAGAGCAGAAAAGGCCTTGAGGCTGTGCAAGCGCTGCTCAGCAATAGCTAAAGCATCGGTGTGTTATCACCAACACTGCTTTCATCACAAATCCAAAACATAGCCCCGTACAAGCTACTGCGAAGAAAACTAACTCTATCCCAGGTAAAACCAGTTCCATGGTGCATGGAGAGGGCTGGCAGAGCAATGCAGAGCCCTCTGCCCCTGCGCAGGGCAGAGGTGCAGCAACACCCAGAGCCCGGCGGGCACCTCCGCTGTCTGTGCTGGCCTCCACGGCACTTCTCCTGCACGGAGGGACCAGCTGCCGCTTCCACTGGGGTGACTTTACCTGTTAG
The DNA here is from genome assembly GCA_034782735.1 of Sagittarius serpentarius. NCBI lineage: Eukaryota > Metazoa > Chordata > Aves > Accipitriformes > Sagittariidae > Sagittarius > Sagittarius serpentarius. Next base: position 27,070,788 of record JAVKLA010000026.1, read on the forward strand.
AGCATGAAGAAGTCACCAAGGAGACGGCAACTGGACGCTACCGAACCGATGCTCTGGTGTAGCTCCCCTGTAGGGGTGGGGAGCAGAGACAGGGGAGAGCCAGAGAGGCGTTCAGGTGATTAACTTTGGTGAGAGACAGGTAAAGCGTGCGCTGCGTTTGTGCGTTCAGAATGGTGGCGACTGTGTGGGGGTACCTGCTCCCCAGGGCTGACAGACCTTCACCGAGAGGGAGGGGATGTTCTCAGCAACCTGGCCTGACCTCGTAGGTGACCCTGCTTTGAGCGGGAGGTTGGACTAGAGACCTCCTGAGGTCCCTTGCAGCCTGAGTTATCCCGCGGTCCTGTGATCCCATGTCCCTTACACCTCTCGGCACGCCTCCGCTGCACATAAAGTGGTATATTAAGGAGACAGCTGTTTTCTGTGGTTCAGCTGCACTAGGTCATTTTGCCAGAACGAGCTCAGGTGGCGGCTGAAATCCTTATTTATGTTGGGAGATCGGGGCAACCGGACCACCCAGAGGTGCTGTGCCAATACCACTGCCTTGTGCTGGGGATGGGCAGGAGAACAACCAGCCGAAGCCCTTGATGCTGACCTGAGTTCAGTGGGTGCCAACGTTTCCTGGGGCACCTGCGGCTCTGAACACACGCTGAGAGCCACACCAAGGTCCAGCCGAGGTTTTGGCCATTCTAGGGAACGGACTTCGTCTTCTTGAGTCCCAGCCCTGTGCCCTGAAGGCCGGGCCCAATCCCTCCTGCTGTGGGTCTCCTCCGGGAGATCGCCCTGCACGCTCCGTCACGAATCTGCTTCGTCCTGATGCCGTAGATGAGGGGGTTGAATGCCGGTGGGATGAGGAGGTAGATATCAGCCAGCAGGACCTGGATGTGGGGTGGGAGCTCCTGGTGGTACCTCTCCATGTACATGGAGAGCAGCCCAGGGATGTAGAAGAGGGCCATGAGGCAGAGATGTGAGCTGCAGGTGCTGAAGGCTTTTTTGCGGGCTTGTGGGGAGGAGAGGCTGAGCACCGCTCGGAGGATGAGTGCGTAAGAGAGGGCGATGAGCAGCGAGTCGAAGCTGCCCACGTAGGTGGAGACGGAGAGGCTGTAGGCGTTGCTGACGGCAGCGTCCCTGCAGGCCAGTCTGAGCACGGCCATGTGCTCGCAGTACGAGTGGTCCACGACTGCTGGGCTGCAGAGAGGCAGGCGGTGAATCTGGAAGGTGAGGGGGCTCATGAAAACCAGAGCCCTGAGCAAGGTAGCCAAGCCAATGGCAGCCACAACGGGGCTGGTCAGGATGGACAAATACCGCAGTGGACTGCAAATGGCCACGTAGCGGTCGAAGGCCATGGCCACCAGCACCCCCGACTCCATCACGGAGAAAGCATGAACAAAGTACATCTGGGTAAGACAAGCGTCCAGGCTGATGGCAGTGGAGTGAAACCAGAAGATGCCCAGCATTTTGGGGGTAATGGAGGTGGACATCACCAGGTCAATGACAGCCAGCATGGACAGGAAGAGGAACATGGGCAGGTGCAGACTGGGATCAGCCTTTATCACGCACAGGAGGGTGCTGTTCCCAGCCAGTGTGACGAGGTATATGATGCAGAAGGGGATGGAGATCCAGTGGTGCAGGTGCTGCAGCCCCGGGATGCCTGTCAGGTGCAGCTCCGACAGCGAGGCGTTGGTGGGACGCGAGTGGGGCATGGCGGTCACCGCAGGAGCCTGAGTGAGAGGAGCCCAGGCACACAAGGACAGCCATGCCCTCGGTCACACCAGAGGTCCATCCAGCCTCAGATCCTATGTCCAGCATCAAAAGCAGACCCTTAGGGAAGAATATGAGAAAGGACACATACCATGACACTTCTCCTGTGTGCTTTCCCAGCTTCCAACAATTTGAAGCTCAGAACTTGCCAGACTGGATGTGGTTTTTTTCCATTTGAATTAACCTCACCCCAGAAACCCACCTAGCCTCTTCTGTGCAAAATTTTAGCACCCACACCATCCTTTAGCAAGGCGTTTCACAGACTAATGGCACCTTTCGTGAAATAACCCCTTCCCTTTCATGTAGGCCTGACATTTGCTAGTGTCATTTGAGGACCCATAGTTTCTACATCATTACAGGCAGAGAAGAATTAGTAGAATTCTTGTTCTTCCTCCACGTGCCACCGTGAGATGTGGAAGTAAGTAAACTTCAGATGACGGAAGTTTTGTTCCAGACCTGCAGGAGAATTTTTAAACCCTCCATCAGCACTGACTATTTGATTTCCCATCTTCATCTCCCATTTGTCTTGCTCTGTATCTAGAAAGACGGTGCTGAAAAGGACTTTCTGGATCACAGAGCTGAGTGCCTGTTCCTTTAGGTGTGACAGCTTATCTTACCCAGGAAAACTGATAGTCAGCACCCTAGGATATTTTGCTTTCATGCATCTGCTGGAAGATGGCTCTAACCCTCCACCCTGCTCCAGCAGCTGGGAAATTACCTCTACTTTCCTCTCTCAGTGTGTTCCCGTCCAGTTTCTATCACCTCTGAAATTAAATCTGATTATGCTTTTCCCTCCCTGGCATTTGCACCCCAGTGTGACTATAAAGCCATACAACCCAGCCCGACATTTGCTAAGCAAAAGACCCTCTGCTCCTTTGTCCCCTTTCACAAGACCAGAGCTCTGCTCCTGGTCGCACAAGGAGTTTCCCTCTTTTTACACCTTCCTTTAAAGCATCTTTCTTGGCTGTGCCTGGTTAGAGTCACACAGACGAGGTCTCACAAAGGGGTCTTGGATGATGCACAACAGTTTGCCCAAGATCAGTCTTCGAAGAGCTCCACTTTACACGTGGTTTCAATACTCCCACACTTTTGAGGTCCGGTCGCCCACATCACCTTCACCTCTGGAAGGCGAGGCATCGGGGTTTCTGTTTCCCAGGGATGCAACCCCTCTCTCAGCCAGATTAATCGCTGTTTTCCACCTTGCAGGCAGAGGGTGACGTGTCCAGAAAACATCACATTATCAGGGGTAGACCTTCCCAAGCAAACCTGATTGCTAGCTTTCTTGTCGTTTACAGAACACGTTAGCAGATTAAAGTTTCTGAGCAAATCATACTCTCAGAATTGCTTGTTCAGTGGAACATCCTCAGGCAGGATGAAGGTGAAGGGCAGGGGCAAAGGACTGGGCTGGAGGTCTGCAGATTGAAGTGCATCGTGGCAGGCACTTTAGGGAAAATAATGGCAAACTAGAGGGAGTTCAGAAATAAGGATGAAGTTAGGCTGGAGAGCTGGGGGGACTGGCTCAGCTGGGGAATGGTCTTGAGAAGAGCCTTGAAACATGTTAAAGGCTATAGTGAAGTGGAAAGGAGTAACCGTCCTACATGTCCTCTGAAAGGACAGGTCAGGGACCCCAGAAAGAGCAGGAGAAATTCAGTCTAGGCTTAAAGAAAATTTCTCCATGGTAAAGGTAGCAATGCAATGATGAAAATAGAGCTGCAGTGCCCAAGGAGACGGACGCTCCATTTTTGCAGAAGACCAAGTGGGAAAAAAATCTGTTAGGGCTGACCCTGGTACAGCCACCTTGTATTGGCAAGGGTGGCATCTCGGATCAGGCTTTGGGCACATCTGTTCTGGAAGGCTTCTGAAGGTGGTCCACGGGGCGACTGCAGAAACCCCTTCAAAAACCAAACACGCACATTCACTCCCCACTCCCCCCGCCCGCGCATTCCCATTCTGAAAGCAAGCAAACAGAATGGAGGGGAATAAAAGCTATATGCCTGTGGATAAAGTCTACACTTAAATTTATTCAGCTGTAAAGCAAACTCCCTGAGATGAGAACGTGCAAGCTGGTCTGAGAATTTTCTCTTGCAAGAAGACAAGGTTGCCAAAGATTTTTTTCAAAACTCAAGGTGGTTTTTTTTGTAGAGAATGTACTCAAGAAGCATGGGACTGGAGAGGGTCGTGGGGCCTTTTCCAGACTCTCTTCTTTTTTCCTCTTTTTTTAATACAAATATTTTATAAGTTTATAAAGAAAAGACTGCAGCAGCAAATCCTCTTGTGCTGCTTCTGTTTAAAATCCGTGCACCGATGGACGACCTACCTGGCTTGCCGCTGCACATTTGTCCAGACAAATCAGCAGGCGTACCCAACTCCCCCGGCCCCTGCGGGAGCGACGCTGGCCAGCCCTGCTTCCACCACGTATGTCGCCTGCTGCTCTGACCCAGCAGCTTTTAGCCGTGGAAGCATTTATAAGCTTGCTGAGAGGAATCCCTGGGGCGTGTGTCTCATGGCTCAAGAAATGAGTCCACACACATGCACGTGTGCAGCTGACTTGCTCATTTACTGACTAACCTCTTAATTCAGTTTAATTCAGAAAATATTGTGACCAAACCCCTACAGGGCTTATAACCCTCGCAGCAGCTTGAACCCTGCCTCATCTTTTGACCCTGCAGCCTTCCAAACACAGGTCCCTGAGCTTGGCGTTGCCAGCTCCCCTCTTTTTGGGACACTGAATCTTTCCAGACGCAAACGAGGTCTGGGTCTCCTTCCGTGGCCTGTGTGACCACGAGACCTGGCTGTCTCCATCCTGCCAGAGGCTGCAAGTCAGGGGAGGGATGTCCTGTCCCACACTTGTGCTTTGCATTCTCTAAGGCAACAGCAGAAAGAGCGCAGCTACACAGAAATCGTGTGGCGGGCCAGTTCTGGCCACTTGGCCCGACTGAGACTAATTTTGTCTAAGTCTTCTTCTGCAAAGCCAGGGTTTGCCATTGAAGCCCCCCTGACCAAAGAGGGCTGGCACTGCCCGGCGGAAGGGCTGCTGGAAGCTGTGGTGTGCTTCCCTGAAGGGGATGAGAAGAGCTGCACCGAGCCCGGCTGGGTGTCGGCAGGGAAGGGGAAGGTTGGGCGGTACTGGGAGCAGTGCATCCTTCCTGGGCAGCATCAAGCACTGGCAGCGGAGGCCGACCCCGTAACGGGAGAATAAATCCGCTGCCCGGCAGGCTCCAGGCAAGGCACCTAGCACTGACACTTTCCAGCCCCAACTGGGACCAGGGCTACGAGACTCGGGTTGGAAGAGTCTGGTCTCTGAGTCGGGCGGGAGGATCTGCACTGTATTTAAGTTGTGGGCATTGTGTAGACGGTACTGTTGCCGAGGGGGGGGGTGGTGGTGGGGGTTATGACTGTTCATAGTCCAGAAGGCAGACACCCAAAGGCACCCAAGGTCAGCGCTGTCAGGAGACACTGAAAGAACTGAGTTTATACCCACCAGCTTGGGTTTGGTGTTCACCGCAGCTCTCTGTAACGCTCCCCCTGCCTCTCTAGCTCAGTGCAGGATACGTGCGGGACCTCAGGCTTCCCTTAGAGACCGGACTCAGGGAATTCCTGTGCCCTGATTTCCGTGGGGTGAAGGCACAAGCAGAGCTGGGATGGTAAGTCAGTATGTGGTGTTAGGAGGTGAGTTTCCGTCATAGTTAAAATCAGGTACAGGTTTGCTGAGAACAAGAGGAGCTTAGTCCCTGTTCTCTGCTCCCCTACTTTAATCTACACTCCTGCTCCTCGCCTCCAGTGCTCAGAGGTGACCCTCCTACAACAGCCCCGCAGGCTTTTTTTTTTTTAGTTTATGGCCCTGTCCTTTGCATAAGGAAACCTGCATAAAGCAAAGGAGACTTGGGCAATTGCACTCTCCAGCTGCTCTGTGCACCCCATTGCAAACGATTCCCACTCTCCCTGAGACAACGCTCCGCCTGAGCGTTAGGTCGGGGGAAGGAGCGATCGATTACCCTCATGCAGTGCAGCACGTGCGGAATTACACGGTCTCCAAAGAGGAGAGCCAGTTTGTTCAAATGCCAAAACCACGTGAGTATGATCTCACAGGAGTTCAGAAGCAAGTGAAGGCTTATGAAAGGCTGGAGCTTCTCAAAATCCCATTACAGGTGCCCGTATGCTTAGGGAAGAGACAATAACACAGAAAGTTAGGGAGTCTTGTTAAAATACTGGAAAAAAATTGTAGAACAACATTTCAGGGTGGCGGCTGCTGCTCTTTTGGTGTTTCTAATAAGAAAGGAACAAAACCTTAAGTGACACTGCAGGGTTTCAGTGTGACTTGTAGACCCTGTTCTCAAGAGAGCTGGCTTTTTGTGATTGCTGCAGACGCTTCAGTAAGGTTTCAAGACAGGACTGGGAGGAAAACAAAATCTGTTTGGGTCAACATCTGGATGAGTGTGTGTGTGAATGTGCACATGCACATACTACACTCTCCCTTCATAGCCAGGCACCAGGATCAGGCAGCTGCTAAAAACTAGTAAGTGAATAAATGGAGAGTTACAGACTGGGTGAAAAAGGTACATGGGGAGGACGAATCCATGAACAGACTTTCATTTCCCAAGTGGTAACAGTCTTTTGTCAAGAGCTGAGATGAAGAGGAGAGTCATGAGGTGATACAGGTCTGAGGAGGACCAAAGATACAGATACAGTTAGACAGGATTTGTCTTTCCATTCTGAACAGGAATGTAGAATTCACTTTCTAAAAACAATGTTTCACCAGTCAAATTTTCTGTGGTGCCTCCAGCTCTCAGGGTTTGGCCAAGATGATGAAGGGATCATGCTGCTTTTCCAGTAGACAGCTTTTCAAGCTTTTTCTTTGCTCCCCAAACATGCTGCCGTCGTTCCCTGGCCCAAACGCTATTCCTTGCTGCCTGGCGTTAGCAGTGGGCTGGGGTCACGACCTGGGCTGGATCCCTTTCTGCCAGAGCAGGCTCAGCACCCGCTCCCGGATTGCCTTGGTCCTCATCCCGTAGATGAGCGGGTTGAGCATGGGAGGCACCAGCAGGTAGAGGTCAGCCATCAGGATGTGGAGGTGCGCGGGGATGCTCTGGCCCCAGCGCTGAGTGTAGAAGGAGAAGAGCCCAGGTGTGTAGAAGAGCAGGATGACACCAACGTGGGAGCCACAGGTGCCGAAGGACTTCAGACGAGCCTCTCTGGAGGAGAGGCCTATGACCTCCCTCAGGATCAGCATGTAGGAGACAGCGATGAGGATGGAGTCTGAGCCCACCACGACGGTGGCAGCCGTGATCCCATAGATGCTGTTGGGCCGAGTGTTCCCACAGGCCAGCTTCACCACTGACATGTGCTCGCAGTAGGAGTGGCGAATGACACGGGGGCCGCAGTAGGACAGGCTGGTCACCATACACATCAGGGGGGTGACGATGGCAATGCCACGCACCGCAGCAGCCAAACCCAGCTTGGCAATGGTGCGGCCAGTCAGGATGGCAGAGTAGCGCAGGGGCTTGCAGATGGCCAAGTATCGGTCCAAGGCCATGGTGAGCAGGACCCCTGACTCCACTGTGGAGAAACTGTGGATGAAGAACATCTGGGCCACACAGCCCTCAAAGTTGATCTCGTGGGAGCGGAACCAGAAGATGCTCAGGAGCTTGGGCATGGTGGAAGTGGTGAGCACGAGGTCAATGGCAGCCAGCATGGAGAGGAAGTAAAACATGGGCAGGTGCAGGCTTGGGTCCATCCTAATCACTAGGAGGAGTGTGATGTTCCCCAGCACTGCCATGAAGTACATGGTGCAGAATGGGAAGGCAATCCAGAATTGGGCATCCTCCAGCCCAGGGATGCCTGTCAGGGTGAAGGACGTGGGACTGGAGTGATTTGGGTAGGACATGAGGCACCGTTGCAGAGCTGCAAGGGAAGACACAGGAAGAGCTGGCACAGACAGGGCGAGGAATGAGCTGTAACAAGAACTGCTGTGGACTCAGCCACAGGCAGAATTCCTCTGCCTGTCTTCTCAGGCACACAGACCTGGGCGCAATGATCCTTACGGGTCCCTTCCAACTTGAGATATTCTATGATATGATTCTATCATATGATTCATATCCTTCTGCCTCTTATCCAGGTACACTCAGTCGCATCATTGGCAAGATGCAAACTCGCGTGGTGTTAGCCTGAAGGTTTGGGAGTTATCTTACCTCTCCTCCCATCCCGAGCTGGCCTTTGGCTGTCGGCCCTCCCCTCCATAGTTTGGGAGTTACAAGCTAGAAGATAGGTACCTTCAGTTGCCATCAGTACAAAAATCTAAGATGGGAGAAGGGGGAAGATCCAGAATACTTTGAGGATGCAGCTCAGCAGGACTCTGGTCACTCACACACATCTGCAGGTGTAAACCGTATCTTCTTCTGGGCTGGTGTGTCCCATCTGACTCCCACCTTGGGAAACTGCAGCAGACGTGTATTTGCAACACCAGTTTGCTGCCCAGAGCATTTTTGCCGCCAGAGCTGGTGCCCAGGGAAGCAGCGCGCTGCCCCAGCGGCGTGCCCTGCTTCAGGACAGCACTGCCAGCTGTGTGGCTGTTCCTGCTGGAGCCTAAATCCACAGCACCTTGCTGGAGTCCCTCCCTGAATGGGCATCGCACCTACAGGATCCCTATCATCTCCTGCGTTAGGAAGGAAAACCAGTGTCACCACCAAAACTGGCCTGAGGCTGCAGCGCGGGTCCCTTCCAGCACGAACCCTCCCACAGTGCATCGCACCTCCTTACCCTCAAGCCCTTGCCAGAAGAAAGAAGTGCTGTGAATTGTCCCTGTTTTCCAGGGAAAACAGAGGCAGAGAAGGGTTAAATTAGCCTGCTGCAGTATGGGAATTACATGCAAGTTTCTGAGGCACTTGTACCCCTGGCTTTCCCCAGCGTACCAAAGGGCCAGACTTCATCTCCTCAGCTTTCCAGACATTTGACTTCCTCGGCCCCTAAATAGTTTCATCTCTCCTCCAAACTGCTTCGAGTCCGCCACATGGCACAAACCAAGAGGCATTTCAGTCTGTTTCTAGTCATTGCTGTTTGCAATGTAAGGCCAAATACTGCAAAGCCAATATTGTGAAAACGCTGCCAAGACAATTGTATTTATAACAGTTTATTGCAAAGAGGACTCTTTGCAGTGTAGTCGGCTACCTCGGCTATAAACTCAGGGAGGCAGAGCCACAGCTGACACAAGCCAGCCCAGCAGGAAATGTGTCTCGTGCCAGAATTATTTATCTGGAAAGGGCAAACATATCTGAGATACTGTAATCCTGTGCTTGGGAAAAAAACCTCCCTCCTCTCTGCCAGAGGTAACTGATCTACAAATCCCGTGCACTGTTCTGGCCCGTGTTACGGGTACTTCACCTTGTATGATAAAGCTATCCAGCCTATTAAATAACCAAATAATGCTATTCAACAAGCATCAGACTCCGATTTTACCGGGTCCTTTTCATTTATGTTCACAGTGCTGCGCCAGTTCTGTTCCCTTAGCAGGGTCTGATTTCTTAGGTACACATAAACACGTGAAATACCAAGGAAGCAACCTCTTTAGCTCAGTCTCCCTGACCAGCCCGTTTGGGTCACGCAAAGACACCGTCCCCACTGCACTTCAGTTTCATCCACGTTACACCGGACCTCCTCGACAGTTCACGTGTCCTCCTCTTGACGTGCCTTGCAACCACGGTGCCGGTGCGCTAGCAATCGAAGGTGCCTCCTGCACACGCACACAGGGACAGGCGTCTGGTGCCACGTCCCAGCCCTGCACAGAGGGTCACACCTGGAGGAGCTCTTCCTTCATCTCATCAACTCCAACCCAGCCTTGCATGGACCTCCCACTTCTACCACCACCCCCCAAGAGCGACTGCAGTTGCAGCCTACACACAAATGCCACGTTAGGCAGACACGGTGATTTTGGCTGTTGGTTGGTTGTACAAGCAACAGCAGGGACGGGAGCAGCACTTCCAGACTTGCTGCTGCTCAAGTGGAGCAGTGCTTTCAGGCCTGTTCTGAGCATTTTCCTCCTGCTTCATTGGCAAGAAAAGCTGGTAGAGGCTTTTTTTTGTGCAGTTAAGTAGTTCAGTAACTTGTAAAGTGACAAGTTTTGCTCATTGCAGTAGTCAAAATCCAGAAGGTTTTCTAGAAACGGGGGACATTACCAGGCACCTTGACCTAGCTTGCTGCACCCCCTTAGATTTGTTGCAAACTTCTTGTACTTTGGTTTTAAGCAGTGAAACAGATTAAAATGCTCTCAGAGGATGAGCTGCTCGGTATTGAACAAAGTGCAAAAGGAGCTGAAGTCTTTGATTGCTAGCATACTGGCAAAGCTTTCCTGACTTGGTAAGGAGGGAATAGATCCTGGTACCTGAATTTGAGATTTTAACTCTTCCTCACTCATTTTTGTCAGCTCTCCAGCTCTGCTGCTAAGCAATAATAATTAAATTTACCAGATTTGCTGCACTTAACATTTTGTGTCATTCTTAGACATTGTAAATCTACCAGCCGTGCAGCCTGAACCTGTGAAAAACATACAGCCAGCGCCGTTTGCAGCCACACGCTGATCTGACTGTGCTAAGAGCCAACCAGCACTCCTGATCAGCGTACGGCCTGTCATGAAGAACAGATCCCTTGAATTTGGGGTTTTAAGAGAGCTAGAGTAATGATCCAGTCCATACCCCCTCCCCCGTATAAGATCAAAAGTAATCTCCGATAGACACATGCACGACCTGATCTCCTATTGCAGAAACTCCGGACTTTCCCCAGAGCACCCACTTCACAGCTTCCTAGCATCAAGTCTACGTCCCATTGGAGCTCATGACTTTTGTCCTTTCCCTAAGGGAGAAGAACAAATTATTACCTTCCTTGTGGTGTTTGCCATCCTCTTCAGGTTTGCGCAGGCAAAAAAGACAGGGCTAGAGCTATGATCAGGCAATTGCAGGTCTTCACAGATGACTGGGTTAGCGGATGTCACACCTATGTGTCTACAGCTTGTTTGAAGTTGATTTAAGCAAGGAACAGCGTGTAGCCAAATAATAAGCACTGCCGTAATTAAGCTGTGCAAGGAGGCAAACTGAGGTTGCAGGTGTATGACTGGCAGTTCTCTACCACAATATTCACTTAATGTGGGATATCTAGAAGCAATGGAGTAGCTCGTTGACTCCGTAAGAGACGAATTCCACTTACAGGTATTGGCACATCTGCATAGTGGCTTTTCTGGATAGATTGTTTTATAATCCACCTTGATTTGGCTAAAATTTGAACTTGGGTCAGAGCTTGGCACTATGCTTAAAAATACTGGCATAACACCAGATTAAATGAAAAAAAAAATCTACCCAGCTCACCTTGATGTTTTGGATGTGACCCTGGCTGTACCTGCATCACCTTCAAATACTGTTTCTCTCTCACACAACCAAGCAACTCCTCGAGCTGCCAAAAGGACCTGCATGGAAATATTTGTGTGCCTTAAGGAACCTGATCACCCCAATCACTCACTGCTGGGACTTCAGAGACACTAATCATCACAGAGGAGAAACTGCTGCCTGGGAATAACCAGGAATAGCAATGGTTTGTAAACAAATTCACTCCTGTTTCCCACTGCATGGGTTATGTCTGCTTCAGCATTAAGCAGTGCCAAACAGATCTTTGGTCCACAAAGGGGGAAGATTTTATCTCTGGGTGGGCAAATATCCCTCTGGGCATGACTAGTTGTTCTCCTGGTACACAAGCAACAGTGTGGGCTTAATTCTATTGCTGTAAAACTTGCTTTGGATTTGGATCTGTTGTCACTGCACTCCTTCTGGGCACAGGACAGCAGCCTGTATTTTAATGTCACCTTTCATCTGAGGATCCTGAAGCATCCATGAACTTTGGTGAATGCTTTGTAAATGAGTGCTGACCCTTTGGACCTAATTTAGGTATTCCCTGTCCTTGCAGTCTCAAAGGGTGGCAGTCATGCATGGGCCACAGACGATCAGCATGGTGTTTATGGAGCGGGGTGCTGGGGAAGGAGGGCAGAAAGCCGCTCAGATAATCCCCACATCTGGGATCAATGTCAGTTTTTCAGATATTTCGGTCTGGCAGCTACAAACATGACACAAAGAGCAATGACTTATCGGCATCCTGGCCCCTTGGGCTACTGGTCCTTCAAAAGAAAGCAACCAAAACTAGTAGAAATCTGCAGAGACCGCAGAGGAGGAGAAGTCCAGAAGATCAGTTTAAGGAGCCTTGTGGCTTCTGCTGACATTTTGGCTACAGACAAAGAGACGGCATGACTGGAGATGCTCTTGGAAGGAGCCAACCCACGCTGGGGCAGGTACAGCCCTGAGGGACTATGGGAGACCCAAGCTGGGGCAGAGAAGAGCAAATAAGGACCAAGGAGCAGCAGAAGAAAACCACCATGCACTGATCTGGACCTCCTGCACCGTCGTCACCCCACCAAAGGGCCTGGGAGGGCAGGACAGCAACACGTGCGGACAACACGGGGAGTTAAGACTAGGACAGGGGAGAAGAGATGTTGGACTGATGAAAAATCAGGGGAAGGGGGAGGAACGGTGTTTCCCTAAATGTTTTTTTAAATTATATTTTTTATTCTTTTTTTCCAATTATATTTTTTATTCTTTTCTTTTCCTCAATGCATGAGTTAATTATTAAAAGTTTACGTTAATTTGCCGTAAATTAACTTAAGTGAAAATCCCCAGGTCAAGACTGTTTTGCTCCCAATAGAAACTCCTTGCTTCCTTGGTCTACTTTTTTGTCCCCTCTTCTTCCATGCGCTGTTCCTGGCCATGCACCCAGGGAGACACGTCTTTCAGACATGTATTTCCATCAGCTGGGCTCTCCCTGCATTCATGCTTCTCAACATACACTTCATCGGTGGCTTCAGGCATCCAGCTTACTTTCAGTCCACTTCTAGTGTGGCACACAGGGCTGCCTTGATGTGTGATTTCAGTAGCTCTTGCAGCATCAGAGGGAACGGAGACATCGGTGCGGTGGGAAGCCACCTCTGAGTCCTGCCCTACCACAGATAGGGTCCCCACAGCCAAGCGATCTTCTCTCCCACTCCAAAGTCTGACCTGACCATCAAGGGACCAGGGACCTCTCACCGCAGAGGTGGGGAGAGGCCAGAACAGCTGGGGAGCACGTGGGGTGGGCACCAGCGTCCGTGTCCAAAAGGACCTCTTCAGAAAGCCCCCACACCACGACTCCCTTAGCATGTGAGCCAAATGTGGACCCGGGGAGCCTGGTGCTCCAGATGCAGTCCCATTGTATAATCCAGCCGATGGGTTCCCATCCTTTACAAGCACGAGCATCGCATCTGCGTGCCTGAAACGGGGCGGCTTTTCTGCGCTGAGGCCTCTCGTCTTTATCACAGTGCAAACAGGAACAAGAAGACCTGAGCAGAGGCTCGCTGTAGGTAACGCAGAGGTGAACCAGCGGCGCACCTTGCCCCCTGAACGCCACTTTGCGATTACTGCATCCTTTACCTTACCCGGGGTCTCTGCACCTCGCTTGCAGTGCTGTGACGGGGGGGGGCGGGGGGAAGCCCACCCGGCCAGGATGAGACCTCTGGTAGAGCTAGAGAAGAAATCTTGGGGAACGCTGGGCACTTGGGGTGGTTGGATGGGCCTCCCAGAGATGGTGGCAGTAATTAATTGCTGGGGTTTTGTAAAAAGAGACAGAGAAGGTCTGCTGGGGCTCTGGCTAAGAGAAGCAGCTTAGGGAGAAGGTAAATCACTGTCCTGCCTCCCTTCTTCTGCAGCAAGGGTTTCCTCCAGCCCTGAGAGACAAGAGTTAACCCTGGCCTTCTGGAACTGAAGCTGAGAGGCGGAGAATGACTGGGCATAGCCAAGCTGGCTTGTGAAACCTCCCAGGAGCCAGCTTGGCTATGAACTCCCCGGCTGCAGGGCGGATTCTGGGGTCAGCTCGGCAGGCTGGAGAGCCAGAGCTCCTTGGAGAAGAGGAGCTGTTGCTTACTCACAGCTTGGTCAGGCATCTGGTGAGTCGTCCCAGGGATGCTGGTGCACATAAGTTGTGCGAGGGGGGAGGAAAGCGAGGGTCTGAACCAAGCCCTGATGTGGGTCCCGATCTGTCGTGGGATGGAAACCCAGCTTGAATTCAGATGATGCATGATTTTTTTTCTTAGTTTAAGCTGGGAACTCAGAAGAGCACCTGCGCTGGGCCAAACCAGAAGTCCTCCTCACCTGAGATCCGCTCTCCAGCTGTGGCTGTGCCTCTGTGCACAGCTGGCAGAGCCCCCCCCCCCCCCCCCCCCGCAGTGCTCCGGGGGGCCAGGGGAATCACAGACCTCCTGGGAGGAGGCTGTCAGGGCTGTGCCAGCCCCTTGGCGGGGGGGGGGGGCCCTGCTGCCTCCCCCACCTGCTCCAGGGAAGCAGAGATCTCTTGAATCCAAATAAGCACCAAAGAATTTCGTATCCGAACAATGGGGATCATGCTTTTTACTTGATATCACTTCGCAGTCTGTTTGATAAGCTCCACAGACTGGCCTTGCCATGATCTAGTAACAACCAGAACCACAAGTTGTCGTGGTTTAACCCCAGGCAGCAACTCAGCCCCACGCAGCCGCTCGCTCGCTCCCCCCGCTCCCAGTGGGATGGGGGAGAGAATCGGAAGAAGGCAGAACTCGTGGGTTGAGATAAGAACAGTTTAATAGAACAGAAAGGAAGAAACTAAGGATGATGATAACAACAACAAGAAAGTGACAATAATAATAAAAGGATTGGAATACACAAAGCAAGTGATGCACAGTGCAATTGCGCACCACTCGTCGACCACGTTGTCTCTCACATACACACCTTGATGGCTAATTTCTACCTCGCATTCCCCCCCCCCCGCCATGGTGTATGGTGTCAAAACCAAGCAGATCCATGACCAGGGGCTCATTGCATTTTCCTCTCAGGAGAATCTAAATGCTTGCGCATCCCATCCACAGGAGCACGTATGGATATCCACACAACTGCACATGCAAATTGCAGCCCATGATGGGCCACTTTAAACAACTCCCATCTTCTTTTCACCTGAATCTTTCCAAGTTTAAGACTTGGGAATTGTGAAAGGATTGTACCTATGTGCTGAAAATGGTAGCATTTCAGCTCACCGCTGCCTGCAGCAAGCGGCAAAACCTGCTTGGCAGACTGAGGAGGGTGCTAAATCCAGAGGTCAGCCTATGTAGAACTGGAAAGTTTTTAGAGTATTCAGCTTTGACGTCACCGTGCTGATCGTGAGCTGGAGGTAAGTAACATTCTTGTTTGAGCTCCGCAGGCTGCATTTCTTCTCTTTGTTTGTGCTAGGGAAATGAGCTGACGGCCTGCAGGTCCTCTCCAAAGAGCTACTGCTGCTGCTGGACCGTCTAACTAAAGCGTGTGGGGGAAAGAGGGGCCAAACCACCCTGGGCTGGCGGGCAGCTGAGAGAGGAGTGAGGTTCAAGGTGCTGACCCTCGCTGCCAGGAGAGGGGGTGGGTGGTGGGTGATGCCCACCCCTCGGGCACATGGCACTGCCGCCGGCACAAACCGGCCCGGCGCCCCACTCCTGCTCCCAGCCTCTTGGCTAGACACGCAGCGGCCGATGACGCGTCTGCCTGGAGGAGGGTTGCTCGCATCTTCCAGCATGAGCTCTGAGGGCCATCTCGGTAAGCGTAAGGTTAAACCTGCTGCCTGCACCTTATCCCCCCTCAGCAGCAAAGGCAGAGCACCGTCCCCTTCCTCCAGCCCTGTCTGCCCTGCGGGGCTCGGGGGACCAGCTCCCAGGGTCACGGGGAAGAGCACAAACACCTCTGAGCACTGAAGGTTTTTTGGCTGTCTTTTCAGTTGTGATTGTCCTCGTATGACTTGGACATGATTTCTGTTGCCCGAGTTAGTTATTGATGTGCTAGGCTGCTGTAGATCTGACTCATAAATCAGCGCTGCAAATACAGCACAAAAAAAGAAAGAAATCCATAATATTTCTACTGAATTAATGTATCTACTTCCTTTATTTTCTCCAAGTCTTAGAGTGACAAACGTGTTTTGCTGTATAGCTGGCATATTTATAAATCTGACTGTTACAAAAGGAGGTTTCTGTTCACAGCGTCGAATTTATGTGGCACAAGAACGAAGTCAGGCCTATTTTACTGGTATATCTGTAGCTGTTGCACCCCTGACCCGGCTTTTGCAATTGCAGCCCGGCAGGTAAGAAATCCCCACACCCAGCAAGCTCATACTGTGTGTGGTGTCTCATCGCCCACACTGCCGTGAGGGTCACAGGGTCTTGTGGGGTCTCTGTTTGCTCCCCCCCCCAGGCTGTCCTCAGCACTACTTCTTCTACTGCTCAGAGATCTAGGGAAGGATGTGAATTGGGACGTTATGAAGCTTTTTATGAAACCGCTGTACCCAAAGTAGTAGAGATGAGGGATTATGGGAGAACTTTGCAAAGCTGAACGACGAAGAGAGAAACTGGACAGTAAAATTCAGTACAGAATCATTAAAACTGAGGTGCTCTGGCAAAACACAGCCCTACTTCTGCATAGACAGCGCTGTGCTATGAGCTGCCCATCCCCACTCAGAAACCGGCATCTTGCAGTTCTGACCGATGGCTCCTTGAAATCATCGGCGGTACCAGTCACTCCTCCACTCCAGACGCCTCTCCTCCCCTGGCTGTCACTGCGGGTTTCACTCAGTCCCCGCAGCAAGGCGATGAGTGGCGCAGGTCGGGGTCAGCACACAGCGGTTTCTCCCTGCCACTCCTTCCTTCTCACTCACTCATTTCCGATGCTCCGGCATGGGCTGATCCGCAGGCTGCGTTCCCGCTGGGGGTGTACCTGCCCCAGTGTGGGTCCTTCGTGGGCTGCGGTCCCCTCGGGGGCGTACCTGCTCTGCTGTGCATACACAGTCCCTTCGGTGGGAGTGCTTCTGCCGCCACGGAGCGCTCCCACCGCCCTGAACTCGGTGTTCCCCTTGCTGTTTCTCACTCTTTTTGCTCACTCCTCTCTCAGTCTGACATTTTCTACCCTTTCTTAAACATGTTTCCACAGAGGTGCCACAACCCGCCCCGGCTGGCTCAGCTTTGGTGTATGACGGGTCTGTTACTGATCCAGCTGGAACCTTCTGTGTCCGGCACAGGGCAGCGCCGGACGTCCCTCCTGGCCACCCCTGCAGCCCCCTCCGCTACCCAAACCTTGCCACCTCCCCACAAATATCTTGAGCTGCTATTTACAAATATTATTTCGCTTTGTGCTGTGTGGATAATGAGTTAATTTGTTCCTAATTCAAGAAATGAAGCTTTTAATCAGATTTGTGCCAGAAATTCCACAAAGTGGTATTTATCTGTTTCTTCCAGAAATAATTTTTAAAATTATAGGCAACGAATAAATGCAAGAAAAAGAAGACACAGTGAAAAAGTTAATAGTAGATGCAAGTGGTTTATACTGTCTGTCTCTCCCAGTGCCTTTCTGGGACGTGCTGGGATGCAGTGCAAGGAAAGGAACAAGCCCCAGCTGAATGTTAACTCCTGAAGGGCTCTGACTCCATCCATAAAGCCATCAACCTGCCAAGCTCGTGCAGTCTTTTATTGCGGTACTAGTGCTTGCTGCACAAAGTATATTTGCTCCACAGTTTGCAGTCATAAATTATTGTTATTTGTGTTGTGATAGTGACTGAGCGCCTGCCAAGGGCTAAGGCAGCATGCTGCATAGTCAGAGAAGCACATTCCCCATCCCCAAAGTTAAGCCAAGAAAAGCCACGAGCTGGGTGCAGTTCAACGGGCAGTTCTGTCACTGGAAATTTTAACTGAAATCAGGATCCTCCTGTGCATCCGTTTGGTCCTCGCCCTGAAGATGATGGGGTTGAGCACAGCGGGCACCAGGATGTAGATGTTCCCCATGGTGATATGGACCAGTGGAGCCAGGTCCTTCCCAAACCTGTGCACCACGGAGAGCCCAATCAGGGGCACGTAGAAGGCCAGGACCACGCAGATATGGGCAACGCAGGTGCTGAACACCTTGAGCCTCTCCTTCCACAACGCCAGCCGCAAGACAGCCTTGAGGATCAGGACGTAGGAGAGGCAGATGAGGATGGCGTCCAGCCCCATGACCAGCAGGATGGCGGTGAGGCCGTACACCACGCTGGGGGTGGTGTTGGCGCCGGCCAGGTTCATCACGTCCTGGTGCAGGCAGAAGGAGTGTGACAGCACCCGGGAGCTGCAGAAGAGGAGGGTCAGAGGAGGACTTAGTTCTGTCTATCCTCTGGAGCCAGGTGGTGTTCTGGCAGTATTAGAATGTTAAGGGTGTTTATTCTTTTATACCGAAATTACGTTACTAGCATGAGCGCTGTGCTGTAGTACCACCAGAGCAGTGCTGTTATAGTGTGAAAGAGGCGTGTGTGCTATCCAGAGTCAGAGAGTCACTGGGGCTGGCAGGGACCGCTGGAGATCATCCTGGCCAAACCCTCTGCTCAGGCAGGGTCACCCAGATCAGGTTGCCCAGGACCGTGTACCCCTCGGGTTTGTCTGTCTCTAGGGGTGAAGACTCTACAGCCTCTCTGGGCAGCTTGTGCCAGTATTTGATTAATCTCATCATAAAAAAAAAAAAGATATTTGTTACATTTAAACGGAATTCCCTGTTTTTTCTAGTTCGTGCCCATTGCTTCTTGTCCTTTCACTGGATACCACTGAGACGAATGTGGCTTTGTGTTCCTTACTCCATCCCATCAGGTACTTACACACATCAAGAAGGCGAACTTGTGCAAAGAATCTCTTTGCCAAAGGAAATGCCCCTTCAACAGGGGCAATGCCTCCCTTACAGTGCTTGAGACTCAAAAAAGACAATCATCGCTTGCGTTGGTAACTATTGATACAGTATTGATACAGCCTGTAGGACCACCAATAGGTCAGCAGCACTCTGTGCATTACTTATTATCTACCTTAGAAACAACCGGGATGAGCTGGTCACCAAGACTACTTCATGTACTAGTCATGCCCTTTGCTGTCCGCTCCCTAACTGCTGTTTGGGGCACACTTTATTTAAACTACGTGTATTGAAACCCATTCAGCCCACTACTGCAAGGTAGTGATGATGCACCTTGCTCAAGAACCAGCGTGTGCAGTAAGAACATGCACATCAGTTGGTGAAAATTAAGAGCCTCCATCTCTTTGTGCTTCAAACTGTGCAGCTGTGAGGGGAAAGGAGAGATCTGAGGGTTAAAGGCACTGACCGTGGCTTAGGCAAACTGGAGCTGCAGGACTGGTTTGGTTGCAAAAGGCTGGAGACACTGACATTCCTGGCTGTTGAAAGTGTACAGCAGGGTCTGCTCACAGTGTTGAGAGAACAGCAACGGGGACAGCGATGTGGGTTCCAGAAGAAATTCTGACCTGGTCATTTTTAAAAATAACAGTCCTTAATGAGACATCACCTAGGTACTAACGGCGACCTGCTCCCTGTAACTCACCTGAGCAATGCCTGTTGGGCAACATCCTCCCTTCTGCTTAGCTGTCCTGCGCCACTGCCCTGCAATGATGAGGGGGTGATTCATCTAGACTTCTCTCAACGCTCCTGCTTTTGACCACAGATCAAACATCACAAACCCTCTGAAGATGTTAACGCTCCGTCGTCCCTTTTGCACAGTGAACCAGCTCCCAACCTCTCTTATCAGTGAGGATCCCCCATAGGAACCCCTCACTCCTCCGCACCTCTCAGCCCCAAGCACTTCTCTGCCGTTACACCCTGCCCTGGCCCATGCAGAGCATCTTCCACATTCACTTGCCCCTGGTGCCCCAACCGGGCTGGGCCCGTGGCCCAAGCTAAGGACAGACCTCCGGAGAAGTGCTCTGTACTTTACCAGTGCACATCACAGGGGGCCACAATAAGGGGCTGACACTATTGTAGATAATTTTAGAAAATAAAAATCTACTTGCCAGTTTTTGCGGTTTTGCCTCTTTGCAGTCTTTTAAGCATCCAGCCCAGGACGCGCAGGCTCTTTCCCTCCTGAGACAAGAAGGAGATGAACACCAGTCCCACCCTGGGCATCCCTCAAGTGGGTAAAATTGACCCGTACTGCAGGAGGCTGTGGTTTGCCACAAAGCTACCGAGGGCCATCAGCAGCAACACAGACATCTCCGTGAGCAACAGTGAGCGGGTGAAGAAGATCTGAGGGAAACAAGCACGGCAACTGATTTCCCTGTACTTAAACCAGAATATTCCCAGCACACTACGTCCTGAAGACAGACAGAACAATGGACAACACGGCCAAGAAGCAGTGCGTGGGCTTCAGTCCTCTCGTTGCATAAAAGATGGGGAGGCATTGCCAAGGCTCACAGTGAAACAGAGAGAGCGGAGGTGAGAAGTTTCCAAGCCTCGGAAACCTGTCGGGGGAAAAATGCAGCCCTGAAGCTGATGTTCTTGAGTGCTGACACGAGCTCCATGCAGATTTGCTTGAGCTCCTAAGCCTTGAAGTGAAGAATGGTTATTTATCAAATACGCTGCTATAATCGGCAACAAGAATTTAGAGGCAAGGACGAAGCACAGAGAAACATCAGTATATCCCGCTTTGAATTCCTGGCTCAGGCTCAGCCCTGCCTCACTGAAGCCAGTGCAAATATTTGCACTGACTCCGGCAGGAAAGGGAAAGGGCCTCTGTATTTCAAATACCCAGCACGATCCTTGAGCAACTTGCACTATTACCACCTGCAGTAGTATTCGCAGACTCATGCCCCATCGTGCTGGGCGCTGAACTGTTGCCACAGCTGAAAACATCTGCACTCCTGGAGGTCTCCTGATAGGGTCTGTCACAGACAGACACGTGGTGTCTGTGGAGGAAGGAGGTGGTGGGAAATGCTTTGTCTCATTGCAAGCAAACGTGTTGTCTTACACAGAACAGAAGTCCCAGTAAAGGGCGAGGACTGCAAATCTAAGTTCCAGCGGACTTTGAAGGCGAGGGTAAAAAATTGCCTTGCTGAGTCCAAAGTGAGCGCGTTTCTGCTTAGTCTAAACCGTAGTTTTTGTGTCCGTAGTATAGTTTGTCAGTGTGGACATCTCCCATCCCTGTGCTCTCAGCTAGGGCACAAGGTATGTTATGGCAACAACAGGGAAATTTCAAGCTGATAAATACATTCACAAAATGCCATCTGGGAATAGTTTCTTTCCTCCCAGTGTCCTGACAAAGACCTTGCCGACCAAGAAAGCAGTCAGAGCCTTTCTCAGGGTATTTGCGTCATCTGAGCTGCAGCAAGTGTTGGAGATACTGCTCTAACCCCTAGAAAACGCTGGGAACTTCTGCTTGGCTTTGGCTTTGCTCACTGTGAGCTGAGCTGGATCATGTCTGAAAGGTAACGCAGCCCCTGAGGAATGACCATGCTCATCTGACACCCGCAGCTCCTTAAGCTGCAGCAACTCGGTGTCTGAGCTCAGGCTCCTGGTGTTTGGAGACAGTTTTGGGTAAGTCTGCGACAAATCCGGACAATCACACGAAGCGCGGTGCTGCAGATGGCAGAGGGAACCTCAGATAAAAACAGACGGCAGGAGCACAGAGAGGTCACGTGTTGACGATGGAGGAGATCCTGGAGACCAAAACCCAACAGCCTCCCAAGGCGCCCACAGACCTGCACGTCGCATCACGGAAGGGTGTCCCGGC
Source organism: Sagittarius serpentarius (assembly GCA_034782735.1). NCBI lineage: Eukaryota > Metazoa > Chordata > Aves > Accipitriformes > Sagittariidae > Sagittarius > Sagittarius serpentarius. Next base: position 27,092,172 of record JAVKLA010000026.1, read on the forward strand.
CAGGCTCAGCGCTGCTGACACGGGACAAGCCACGGGCTGCTCTGTTTTATAGCACACCCTTATCTGTCCCCTGGGGCACAGCACCACGCTGGAAGAACTTCGCTGCTCCAGGTGATTTTATCTGTACATGCTGCTCTGCACCCTGAAACGATTCTCGGTCTTCTCCCCACCACACCAAAATATTCACCTCCTGGGCAGGCTCCTTGAGTCCCAGGAGAGAAAAGAGGCTGAGCTGCCTGGCTCGAAGGGTCGTGATCGGTGGCACAAGGTCTGGCTGGAGGCTAGTCACTAGTGTGACTAGTGAGTCAATACTGGGGCCAGTACTGTTTAACCACTTCATTAACGACCCAGACGATGGGGCAGACAGTCTGCAGATGATACAAAACTGGCGGGAGGTGGCTGATCATGCCCCTTAATTCTCCTCCAGCGTCCTGCTATTTTCATTTCAGGAGGGGGCTGATCTGCTTTAGGCAGCCCTCGGCAATCCCTCTTCCAAGACTCCCAATCTCCTTTTCAACTCCTGTAAATACTGTGGATCCACAGCAACCTTCAGCAAGGAGTTCCTCTGATCCGCAGCCCGGACAGGGACGCGATCAGACCACGCCATGCTCTTGTGCTCTCCCTCCTCGCCACCGGCCCGAGAGTGTCACAGCTTTCTGCAAGGATGTTGACCGAAGGGCAAGGAAACATGCACAGCCCCGGTCTGCGCCCCATCAGTGGTGGGGCACAGGCAGCTGGAGGCTCCCCACAGCTGGGGACAAAGGGAGCACCCCGCCACCCACCCTCTCTGTACCCCGCCACCCACCATCTCTATGTGAAACTCATCACGGAATCAAAAAAATTCTCAGAAAAGTTTCTGTTATGAATCCAGTGGCTGGTTCTTCTGGTCAGGGATTTTGGGGGGAACCTTTTGGGGATTTTTCTTATTGTCCTTGTTTCCTTGTATTTAACCTGCCTATCTGGCTATCTGAGACATACACGCATATACAAGTATACATCTATAACGTGTACCTATGCATAAATCGGGGAGCTGCACGGGGGCACCTGGCAGGGTGCAAGGCACCGGGGCTGGGTCTTTTCACTTTCCAGAATGCAAAAGTTTCACAGAGCAGGGGAAAAATGAGGAGTTTTCTGAACACACATTTTTTGCCAATTGTTTTTTTTTTACAGCCAGTGCCCCAAAGCTGCCTTCACTCCCATTTTTGCACTCTGCCATTTTTTCAGGGAAGACAGCAAAACCTACTCGTACGCAGTCCCGTGGTGCTCACACCCCCTGAAGAGCAAAGAAATCAGCTGTGACTCCCCGGGTGAGACCCGTGGGGTTTGCTCTGGCTGGGTTAAATACGGCTTTCCAGCTTTCTGCCAGCGCCTGCCTGCGGCAGTGTGCGCAGGCAGGGCTGTTCCTGGTCCCCAGCCCGTGTCCTCTGCTGTGACCTGGGGTAAGTACGGGGTGGGCTGCCTGAAGGTGACAGACTAGAGCTGTTCTTCCCCTGCAAGAACGATTTGTTTGAGGGCTTGCATCGAAACAAGAATTTACAAAAGTCTCTGGCAGAAACGACAAACCAGCATGTTAGAAAAGTGCTAAGGTGGCAAATGGCTTTGCTAAGTATTAATTTTGCTCTGATATACACAGATGGGCTTGACAGGAAAAGCCACCCTAAAAATGGATCTTGATCAATAATTAAAGGTTTTCCTCATTCTCTCAAGTACTACACAAATAGAACGTGTAAGTTTATTTCTGCGATGACTTTGCTCCGCACAGGAGCAAAAGGGGGGTCTTCAGCTCCTCGGCTTTAGGTTCTTTACACCCTCAGTTACCTCTTTTGCTGTCCCGGTTCTTTCTCTCCCACACTGCTCGGTTCAGTTTCAGAGAGGTTTTTCCCTCATCCCGGGGGCAGTCAGATCTAACTTCTGTCCCTGCGTGACGCTTTCCCCTGACCAGGGAAGCGGGTGTTTGATGGCTTCTGCGGAGCTGCGCCATGGGCTGCTGGAGGAGAGCGGCGCCGTGGCGAGCAGAGCTACGGGCAGGCACGACCGCTCTCTCACCGCTGTCTCTCAGGCCTGACCCTTTGGCCATGTGAAATCTCGATTTGTTTCCCCCCCCCCCGATAGCAGATGAGGTCTCAGAGGGTGTGCATGTGTGTGCAGACACACTCTGGGAAAAATCTTACTCAGTTTGTGCTCCTCCGTTATGCAAAACGTATTCATTTCCAGCTAAACAGAGACATGCACATTTTCCCTGATCAGCTGTGGCAAGAGCTGAGGGTGCGCTGCCGCGACCGCCAGCTGTCCAGCCGGCACTTTTAAGCTGCGCTAAATTTAACTGCATTTGCAGAGAAGCAAATTCGTTTGCAATATTTCTCTGGAAATCTCCCTGGCCCGGCCCAGCCTCCCGTCGCTGAGCATCGCAGCTGATGGCCCGTGCTCCCAGGGCAGTGAAGCTGCCCGGGAAAGCAGGCGGCTTCCAGAGCGCTGAAACAGAGACCTGGTGTTTGCTGTTGGATTTTCTAATGGCCTCAGGCAGACGAAACACCACTTCAGGCTCTCTGTCTTGTTTGAGCCTCTGAATTTCTTCCTTTCCATTTAACCTTTTTGGCAGCTGTAAAGCACAAATCCATTTTCCTTCCATCAGGGTTGCTTTGGTTAATTGACTTGCAAGTTTAGCTGATAAAGCTCCCTAAAACACTATACATTTTGCCGTACTTAAACAAAAAGGGAAGAAATCAATACAGAGTCACATATAATGGGGCTACTTCTGATCTCAGAGTGAGATGTTATCTCTTGTGGTCTGACCGCGTTCAGTTCAGCACAAACACTGACCTTCCTCTGCCTTCACCTCTCTCCCCCTCCGTCCCGGCTTCCCTCTCCTGTCCCGGTGCTCCAGCCTTGCAGGGACCAGCACGGCCAAGGCTGCTCCTTCTGCTGCTGCAGGGAGCAGCCGGCCCCGTTCCCAGGGCTGAGCTCCAGGTCTCCATCCCACCTCTCCTCCTTCCGCAGGCAGGAGCACCCCGGCCCCAGGCTGTTGTCCTACCTGCACTGCTGAGAAGCCTTCGGGCAGGTCCCAAAGACTAAGCACCAAATCTCCTGAAACTCGGAGTATTTAAAGGTTGGGGGCTACAGCTAGGGGAGACATGTTAAATGCTGCACTGCTCTTTCCTCGTTATCCGCTGCTGTGCACAGACAGGACAGTGAACCTGGGACTGGTGCGCTCTGGCTTTTCCTTCGCTGATGTGATGGTTATGGCTGATGTGATGGTCACGCATGAGGGCAGCGGCACAGGGTTTGTTTGGCTCTTGGGAGCCTGTCCTCCCAACACCGTTGCAGCCGGGGTGCATGGGGTGTCTCATAGCAGGTCGTTTATTCCAAGGCACTATTATTTCCAGACCCTCGGACCATCAGTGTGTGAGATGTCATCTTCCAATAGGACTGGGTCCAGCCCCCTGACCTTCGTCCTCACCGGCATTCCCAGTCTGCCAACAAGCAGCTCCTGGATGGCATTGCCTCTCTGCTGCCTGTACCTCCTCATGCTCCTGGGGAACTGCACCGTGCTCTGGATGATAAAGACAGACCACAGCCTCCATACGCCGATGTACTATCTCCTGTCCATGCTGTCCATGGCAGACCTGGGCTTGTCCCTCTCCACCCTGCCCACTATGCTGGCCATTTTCTGGTTCGAGTCCACCTCCCTCCGTTTTGAGGCGTGCATTGTCCAGATGTACTTCATCCACTCCTTCTCTGCCATCGAGTCTGGGGTCCTGGTGGCCATGGCTTTTGATCGCTTCGTTGCTATTTGCTACCCTTTGCGCTACGCCTCTGTCCTGACGAGCTCCCTGATAATGAAGGCAGCGGGGGCAATCTTCATGCGGGGCGTCTGTGTGGTGCTACCCGTTGCTGTCCTTATTAAGAAGATGCCTTTTTGCAGGCCCCGTGTCCTGTCTCACTCCTTCTGCCTGCACCAGGACATGCTGAGGCTCGTTTGTGGGGATGTCAGGGTCAACAGCTTGTATGGGCTGACCGCGGTGATACTCACCAAGGGACTGGACTCCCTGACCATCCTCCTGTCTTACATGATGATCATCAGGGCCATCTTGAGGACTGTCTCCCGGGAAGCACAAGCCAAAGCCTTTAGCACATGCGTCTCCCATCTCTGTGCCGTCCTGGTCTTCTACATCCCGCTGATTGGCTTGTCCATCATCCACAGGTTTGGGAAGCACCTGCCCCCCCTCACTCACACGCTCCTGGCTGATGCCTACCTCCTGGTGCCGCCTGTCCTGAACCCACTCGTGTACAGCTGGAAAACGAAGCAGATCCGCAGGCGGATCCTCATCCTGCTCTGCCAGAGAGGGACTCGGCAGCAGGTCTAGTCCCAGAGTGGCAATGCCCCAAAGCCAGTCTCCTCCTTCCTCTCCTCTCCAGACTGGTGTTGCTCGTGGGCAATATCACGATGATGATACTGCTCGTGGGCAATATCATCTCCTGGAGAAAATCACTCATATTCCTTCACTTCCCAGGAGAAACCTGTCACCTCTTCTGCAATACAGCTCTTTTCCTCTCCGTGGAGGGATGGATTATGGCAATTCACATTATTCCACCTCCCGTTTTGGGATGCCCCGCTTCTCGGGAAGTCTGCAAGAGGGCAGAGCTGCTGTGGCCATGGGATTAAGCCGTCCTCCCTGCAGCTGGGGAGAGAGAAGACTGCTGAGAGCAGGCTTTCGTCAAGGAATTCACTGCTAACAGCAGTTTCGGTCTCTGAAGAAATACAAAGAGTGTTGCCAGACTTGTGCTCTTAATTGCAATATCCCTATATTGGTCCATTATATGAAACTGTCAGTTCCCAGAGTTATGTGATCATTTGAGACTCCTCAGCTTTCATTACACAAATAATGTGATTCACATCTTTACAGTTATGAAGACAGGAGCTAATGGCCTGTGGACTGTAACCTAAGGACACACACCCAGAAAACTGAGCCCAGTCTTGTTGCAGGGTCTGCAAGGGGAGCGTATGGTTTTTACTGCCTCATGATATCATTTGCTCTGCCTATAACTCTTACGGGACCATCACGGAGATCTCTCCCCACCTCCCAGGTTATGATTCAAATGAGGGCAGGCTGCTCTGGCACGGAGGTATAGGGAGCAACGGGCATGCAATGCAATCCAAACACATCCTGCGACATGTGGTGCTATTTGTATATTGCCACGTTTCCTCAGGGAGGCGCGTGATGTGTAAGTGACATGCTTCATACCCCGGGCCGGCTGAGCTGTCCCTTTCAGAGCATCAGGCTGTCATTAGAGGAGCCTCCACCCTGTCGCAATGCAACCTACCTCCTGATTAACCACCCTTGTCGTTGTGTAAAATAATCCTCCCTGCAAGCTAAATCCCTGCGACTTTGTCATGTCTGCAGGGTCACATCAAACCATTTGCCTCTTTCTGCCCCCAAATCGGTGCCTTCAGTCTTCCTCGTGGGCTGGTCTCCTCCTCTGGGCTGTCTCAGCCCAGCCTTCGCCTCATCCCAGCAGCTGAGCGGTCAAGAAGGAGGGAGCAGGGTGAAAAGGAGGAGAAAGAGAAACCATGACCTTGCAGGTGAAGGGGCAGCAGCCCCCATCTCACGAGAGCGAGCGTGCTGCAGTGATGCTGCAAGCAACACTCGTGCCGGGCAGGGATGAAGGCAGAGGAAACCACCGCTTTCAGCGCAGGCACTTGGCAGGGTCGGTGTCCAGCTGTGCAAAGAAGAGCTACGAGGTCAGGATCAGGACTGGAGCTTGGGATGCCCTGGCCTTCAGTTAGCAGGTCCCAGCACACTGGGAGATGCTCTGCACTGCAGGGATGTGCTGGAGAGCTTTGGCAGCAGGAAAAAATATCGGTGTCTCTCTCTAGTTTTTTATTTGTTTCCCACCCACTCCCTACAGCTCCAAAAGCTGCTTTGGCAAATGTACTGAGAGCTTCTCCCAGCTGTCCTAGGTGCTGCTACGGGGAATCCAAATGGCAAGGATCGCTGCCATGGAAGGGAGTTAGGTGCTTTTTTTTTGGCAAGCATGAGAGAGTTATGGAAAAATTGTACCTGGGCTTTTCTTTTTCGTCAGGGGAAGGAAATGCTCCATCTCTTCCACGGTCTCTCGGGCACTGTCACTGGGAGGTGCCAAGAAGCAAAACCAGCAAGAACACAGGGGTGCTGCTGTGCATCCTGCAAGGCGTCATGTCAGTCAGACGCCGGGAAGGGACCGGGGTCTGCAGGAGGAAAGACATACTCCGTTCAAAAACAAAGGTGGATGCAAGGCAAATGTGAGTGTTTAACATGCAGGCTCTGGGCCTCATGGCTGGGAAGCCGCCAAAAGTCTCTCTTGTACTTTTCCAAGGGTCTGTAAAGCAGATGCCTGAGGACAGGGAATTTGTGCGTGTCTGTTCGTGCCTGCTGAACTTGTCAAGCTGCTCCGATCTGCCAACAAGAGGTCGGAAGCTGGGAACCTAGCCATGGAGACCTGAGCGCTCAGCAGCGTTACGCTGCGCAATGGCCACAGGCACGTTGTTGTGCGAGCACATGAAGGAGCAGTTTATCTCGTGCTTGAATGTTTTGCTAAATCCAGCGAGTCAGACTGGGCAAGCTGTGGGGAAGAGCAAACGTTGCTGTAATCAGCCTGTGGACGGTAGAGAGCAACTCCCTGAGGTACCGAGCAGTTCCCTTGGAGGTTAATGCAGCCGATGCATGTCAGCTGCTGACAAATCTGGCGGCTGTTTTGAACCAATTGCCTTGCAGGCGAAATCCACAAACGGGTGAAACTACGAGCGCTCCACTCATTTCAGCCAAGCAGCGCCAACTGGCACTGCGGCGCCGAGTCACCCAGCCCCAAACAGCCCGTGCACCTCCCTCCAGGGACAGAGGTGATATGACAATTTGTCCACCCGGCACTAATGGAGCTTCCCAGCCCTCCTGGAGGTGGCCTTTCACGCAGGGACAGGGCGCAGCTAATGCATTGCAGCCCTGAAAGGTCTGTGTGATGCTGAGTAATGACATCCATAGTAACGTTAATTTGTATTTATCCTAAAAACATCTCACCCACTTTACAGAGTAACATGGCCAGGTGCCTTGCTCCCTGTTGATTTAGGTTTGCAATATAAAATATGCTACCTCGAGGTTTGCATGCATTTGCCATACCTGCAGCTCCCCCTAAACCCAGCTATTCTCCAGCTGTCTCTGAGTCACAGTGATTTGCCGGCTTCATTTAATAATTGACAGGACCACGCGTCTCCCTAAAGTTTGCTGTTTGCTTTTTATGTTTGACTTTCCATCGACGGCGCCAAAAGCAATAATGTACACACCAATTTTTCTACAAGTGCTTTCCACCTGTCGATCTCTTTCTCTTATCTGCATTTGCTCAGCCCTGTACCTACATACTACGTTCGCCATCACAAAAATTCCCTTTTGCCAGCAAACAGTGTAAAAGTTGTCAACTTCTACTTCACGCCAGCACCTTCACAGCCTGGTAAGTACAGTAGCTCTGACGATGCTACGCAGGGATGTGAAAATAAACCATGTCCAGACAGTGCCTCACTCGCTGCTTGTTCTGGTCAACATTTGTGTTTTGCACCAATCTCACATTTTAGTCGTGTGTGCAGCTTTCCTACTGAAACAGCTAACCAGGCACAGCCCTTGCATCAGATTCAGCTCGGTTTGTGCTAACAGATGTCACAGGTTTTTTTTTTCCAAGGGGGAAGGCTCTCTGCAGCAGCACAGCTTTCTTACTGGTAAAGCTTCATCTGCTCTGCAAGACATAAAAAGTGGGCCCTAACTATGAAGTTAGAGTCTGTAGACAAGCTCTGAAACTGGGTCAGATCTGGGATACTCTGTTGCATACCAGCGAGATACCTTTTTCTTTTTATTATTTTTAGTAGCAACCATCCAACTCCTCTGCTTATGCATCTTGGGATTTCACACTTAGGAGGTCCTGTTAGGTTCCAGGGAACCCTGAAGTAAATCATCATGAATGGGGAGATCCTGAGAAGGGTTACACGCTCATTGGGAAAGTTTACTTTATCTTTGGAACTGGACATGGACTAATGCTCTGACCTAGCTTGAGATCACAAAATCCTCTGTTTATGCCTCCATATCCATATGTTTGCACATCGCTGGACAGAGCAGCTTTTAGCTCCACGTAAACAGACTTCATACATTAATCTCAACCTTGAGAATGAAGCAGATCACAGCGGAGGCCAAAATGAAGGAGACGTTTTAAGCACACAAAGCGGGACACCACAAAAAGGCACACAGCTTTTCAAAGTGCTGAGGAAAAACTCCAAAAATCCAGCTCCTGGGTTTCCCTAGATTCAGCTCTGTGTTCAGTGTCCCAAATTTGGGACTGCATGTGGGCCTGGGGTCCACGCTCCCACGACAGTCAGAGGTGGTGAGTCAATGCTGTCCGTCGAGCAGCGGAGCACATCTGCTCTAAGGCGAGCTGAGATGCTCAGCAGGTTCAAACAAGGAAACTTCAAACTAAATCCTACCCCCGAAACCACGTGCCTGCACTCCCCACACCTTCTTCCTCAACGAGGCTGGGCTGGTGGTGTGTCCCTCTTGCAGTGAATCCCTCAGACTAACGACCTCAGAGAAATACCTCATTCCTCCTAACCCTGGAGAAAGTAGGAGCGGTGACTTTGTCCAGAGGTACCTGCATCGTCCTCTCAGGCTCTGACTTTGCTAAATACTCTTTTAAAAACCTGAGGGCAGAGAAGCTGGCCTCTCTAGGCCTAAAGGCCAACAACCTGTGGGACCTGAGCATGGCACCCTGTGGCTGGCCCTACAGTCCTTGTGGTGTCTCATCTTCCGACCCCTGCGATGATGCTGGACATCACAGGACAAGTGCCTCGGAGCCCCGAAACCAGCACCTCTCCCATCAGTCTTCCCCGATTCCCCCCTTCCTCGTCTCCCGCAGGGACTCGTGCTTGTGCACAGGCCGGGGAAACACCTCCGTGTGCCCAGGGCTGCCAGCGGCAACAGCTCTGCCGGAGGTCTGTCCAAAAAGCTCAATTTTGGTCACAAAATCACTTCCCGAAGGGATGTTATTCTCGAAGGAACTGGAAGATTTATTTTCCCTGCAATCCTTTGAATTGCATCTCTGGTTACGCTGGTATTTCTCCGTTGGCTGTTTGCTCTGCTTCCATCCCACCTCTCTGAGAAACCATTTCAGATATACAACCGGTCTGTGAAATAAACAAACAAACAAACACAAAATTGTATATGCACGAGCAGCCACAAGAGTCTGACTTCACTCAATGCCAGAGTTACTCGTATGCCAATTATCAAATCCCCTTGATTCTTCCCCCAGTCCCTTTTGAAAGCAGAGTAACCTAATAACATTTTCTCAATTGCCAGATCGAATTTCAACCAGTTCAATGATGTCACAGTGATTTACTTTGAAGAAATCATTGCAGAATAGCAATGTAACGTTGTTACTGTCTGTCCTCAGCTCTGCTCTCATTTCCTCACCACTGTTTCTGAGATGCCCATTGCAATATCTTCTTAAAATCATGATGTTATAGTAGGCTGATAAAGGTGAATGGACACATTTGGCCTTACCAGAATAAAACTGCTTCAACCTACAGAATACAAAATATGTTGATGAGATCAACCCCCAAAGTCTTTTTAACCTTTTCAAAATCATGTTCTGGAATTTGGGTCTCTTTAAACCTTGCAAAACGAGGTGAAGACAAATGTGAAATACCTACGGCACGCATGCACCGCAATCTGGACACCTGGATCCGGATGGGGCCAGGCAACCTGGAAACCCTTTGAATTAATTAATTGGCACCATTCTTCTTTTTCCTTCTAAGAAAGAAATTCCTCTGCAGAGCAGACCACGGCTGTTCCTGCCCCCAGCAAGCGCCTGGATCCATTTGATCCCGTTTTAGGCACTCGGGGATGCACCTAAAAGCAAGGTATACTTTCCACACACACTTTTTTTTTGTTTTTGGCAAAACAGTGGTCTCTCTACAGCTAATGCTGTGCCTTCTCCTTCTGCCAGCCACTCCTGGTAGAGCTGTGCTGCGGATGGCGATCACAAGGAGGTAGAAACCGTGCTTGTAAGGAATTCCCTAAGGAACGATGCTTGTCCAAAAGTTGCGGCATGCACCGCTGAGTTTGGGTATCCGGCATCGCTCTCATTGAGGTCACACACCAGCAGCGAGTTTCACAGCTTTGCCTCGTCATTCCTTCCCCGTCAGGGTAAATTTATTGCATCCCAGCTGTTATTTACAGCCTTCAGACAATGTTATCCTGCTGGTGGAAGTTTGGGACATGCTGCACACAATGCTCCTTTGAGTTTGTATTTTACCAAATTATATGCAGGTCGTGTTGATCTACGTTCACCTCTCGGTTGCCTCTGAATCACCTCTATCTACCAGCTTTGCTTAATATGGGAAAATGAAATACAGGGCTTTGCAATGTTTGCAGATTTCTCTGGGATTGTTTGATTTTCCACTGTGCACACTAAAAGCAGAGACTCTGCTGCCTTTGCAACAGGACTCCCTGTCCTTTCTGCATTTTCTGAATCCCCCCCTATTGTATTATTTACCTGATGTACCAAGTCAGGCATTAAATATGTCAATGTTTGCCTGTACAAGAGCTCATTCACTTTTGCAGGACGGAGTGCCGGTGACCGAGGCAGCACTCGTGGCAGCACAGGAAATTGGTTGACACCACTTCACTTTACCCAGGGTTTTTGTGATGATTTCAATTAAAGACACTGTTTTTCTGCTGAAGCAGTCTGGGTGGCTTGGCCTCTGAACGAGCTGCAGCTGTACAGGCTTAAAAGTGCTCCGTGCAGGTTTAACCGCTCTGCTCCCTGCAGAAGACCATGCGGGAGGGGCACTGTCTGCCTCTGCCAATTCTGCCAAGCTCTGTGCTGAGGTCACCCTGTTGTTCACAAGGCGGTGCAGTTGAAGTGGACCAGCTTTAGGATGGATAGTAGAGCTGGAGCCTGTGGTGCTCTGGCAGAAGACTGATTTCTACAAGCAACCACTGAATGAGGGCTTGCACTTGAAAAAATGAACGAGCAGCAAGGCGATGAACACAGATACACAGCCGTACAGCAGAACCCGGGAGAGTTTGGGAGGGTTTTACCGGCAGCTACTGCAGGGTGCTTTCCTGGCAGGGCACTCGGCACAGGACCAGAGCCAGCAAGGGTTTCTGCAGTTTCGGAAGCTGCCCAGAAGCCCTGCACAGAAATACATGGGGTCACATCTGGGCTTCACTGCCCCTAGATCCTGCCTTTCACAGTTCAGACTAGAGTCTTGCAGCCAGCTTAGATACCTCAACCACAGAGTGCAGGAGACCCGCTGTCGACACCAGACACAGCAGCAGGGACATGGGCAGAAGGGAGGGACCTCTTGTCCCCTTTCGAAACTATTTAAACTTCCGAGGTTAAAGCTGTGACATTGACGGAGGTGTCTGCAGCAAACTCTGTTTCCAGGTTCAAACCCTGACCCAGGGGACTCGTCTGTCCTCCCTTCTTGCATGCACATGTACAGCTGCCCCTGACCTGAGTCCTGCCCCATGTAAGTCCCTCACGCACTTACTGCAACCCCAGACTGGAGCCTGACAGCCTCCCTTCTCCAGCCCCGCTTCTTCATCCTTCCCTAGGCTTTAGGGACATGATGTAGTGGCGGACTTGGCAGTGTTAGGTTAACAGTTGGACTCGGTGATCTTAAGGGTCTTTTCCAACCTAAATGATTCTATCATTCTAGGCTTCTACGTCTTCCCACCGCAGTCAAGGCCTGGCCCCACGGCATGCTTCTCCAGCATTTACCCACACCTCTCAGGCCAGGACTGTAGTCACTACCCCTCCACTTCCACCGTCTTCAACCACAACCCTCAACACACACACAAACACGCAGAGCAGGGACCCGCCGCAGCTGCCGCCTGCAAGGAGCTGCTGGGCCTTAAGTGTCGCGCCCATCACCCCCCCGGGGCGGTTAGCTGGTGCTGCAAGCTCATCCCTGGAGCTCAGCAGGAGAGGGATTCCCCCTAACGCTAAGGCCCGAGGGAGATCCCAAGGCAGGAGAGCTGCCCGGCTCCAGGGTTACGTGGTCCTTTGGGGAATCTGTCATCAGAGCAGCTGGTCCAAGTCCAGGTCCTGCCGAGCTCTTTTCCCCAGTGCTATTTTTGAGCCTCGGTAGATGGCTGACTTGGAAAAACGTTGCGTCACTGCTGGTGACGTCAGAGCTGCTGGTGCTCCTTTGGTAGCAAACGGGAAGGACAGCCTGCCAAGGAAAAGACATCCCTGCTGGGCTGCGATCTCTCCTTCCAGGCAGCTGGGATATTTTTGCACAGCTCCGCACAGCCACTGCAGCCAAAGAAAGCTGCGTGTGATCAAACCACCTTTGCATTTTTGAAACTTTCTGAAGCAGAGAAGGACGGGGGACATGCCTGCCTTCCTCCCCTGCCCTGGATCTGCAAAGTCCGGAGCAACCCTGAGGGGCACTGCTGGGCTGGTGGGAGGTGAAGCCTCCACAGCAGCAGCCTCTGAGTTTCACCTTCCAGTCCCGACCTGCGCCTGGACGCACAGAGGGTGGAATCCCTGACCAGGAGAACAGAAGGAAGCCAGAATTGGTGCTCCTGTTCTCCTGGATCTTCCTAAACCCTTTCCTATTCTTTATTTGCGTATCTCCAGTGAGCATTTTCTTCATAAATGTTATGAGCATACTCCTTTTGAACAGGGTCTTGTAAAGGCTTTTACATGGGAGGACCAAGCCCCGCTACGCTGCCCTTCCCTCCTCGCCGTCCCTTCTCACACTCCTGTCAGTACTCACACACTGAACTCTGGCCTGTACAGTAAATATGACTAGGATTGGCTTAGGCTCAAATGATAAACATTTCCAGAAAACAGACTGATGTGTGCCAAGTGGTGGCTGTGTTCCCCCTTAGCTGTGGTTCTGGGAAAGCAGTATTTTTTAAGATGGGAAAACAGATGAACAGATCCTGACACCCTTCCCTATGTACATGCAATACCTATGCTTCTGGGAAAAGGGATTAAGCAGAAAACCAGCAAGAATGACCTGGTGGGAGCACAGCATGGAAACATCACTGCAGGAAGCTCGGTGCATGTGGGTGAGCCTTGAGACACAAATCAGAGGGAATCGCAAGGTTTTGAGCGTATCTGGTACAAGATGAAATTATCTTACACTATACAATAGGTATGGGGGTGAGTCAAGCAAGATCAGCCTTCGGCATTTTATAGTGGCTGCTGGAAGCCTGAGCCCTTTTTCTCATTCAGCTGCGGGTCTGCTGAATAACACCGAGCAGACATTTTCACCTCCAAGCCATTCCCTCGTCCCAGCAGAGCCTCGGCAACCCCTCGCTCTGTGCCGTGCTCACAACCAGGCTGCTCGGCACGCTGGTCTTGCGAAGACCCTCAAGCATGACGTTCATGCTAGAAACAGTTTCCCATTTCAGCACATGCAAGATAGGTAACGAGGGGAAGTTTTCTCTCCGGCAGTTCCTAGCGGCGATGCTGCAGTTTTTGCAAACCAAATCATTGCTTCCAGCTGTGCAGGCACAGGTTTGCTCAACGCAGTCCGTCTGCAGCCTCTCGCTGCAGGAGGCTGAACGAGTAACGCTGGAAACTGCCTGGGATGTGGAGCAAAATGGTGGCAGAGAGTCCCAAGGGAAAGAAACTCAACGTGCCAGGGTGCGTGGAAGAGGAGCGTGTGCATGCAGCTGGGCTGAGTAGAGCAGGGAAAGAGATACCGCGTCATTTCCACAGATGGATGAGTCCAAAAAGTTTCAAGGCGGTACCTTTTCCGGAGAGCTGTGGAAAAACAGGCCTGGAAGGGGCCTGGAGAGGGTGTCTCACCTGTGCCTTTGCCCTGAGACAGGACCAGCTCAGCTGAAGCCGTTACTGAGAGACATTCAGGAAAACCACCTGTGGCGGAGGCTCCATGACCATGCCGACCGGCTCCCCTGCTTCGCTGTCCACCCCTCGCCTAACCTCAGGTCTCCTTCCTGCCGGTTCAGCCCATGACGCTTTGTCTTAGCCCCGCAGCCTGGTTATTCCCATCTCTGCAGCATCTCTCTGCTTCGCTGCAGGACACTTTCCTCTCCCTGCTGCCTCCCAGGTCCTGCTCTCACTCTGCACCGTGGCACCTCAGCCGCTCTAAACCCGCCGCCCCGCATTTGAGTTTTGTGCTCGTCGTGGCCAACTGTGACGGAACTTTCACTTTCCGACGCAAAGACGTTGTTCTCCGGCCCGTAAGAACTGCTTAGATCAAACTAAAGGTCCCTCCATCCTGCCATCCTGCCTTGAAGAGTGGCTATTAATGGCCATTTAGGAAGGAAATTTACAGTTTATCCTCCCCTTGGCACAGGTCCCAGCATCCAGCAATCAGTTCAGAGGCTTCCTGAACGGGAGGCAGCACCTCAGCCGTCATGTTTAATAGAAATCAATGAATCTCTCACCTATGCATTTTGTCTAATACTTTTTTGAATTTATATATACTTTGGGCTCCCACAACATCCAGCAGTGATGAGTCTGATAATTTCATTATAAGCTCTTTAAAAAGGTACTTTTTTTATTTGTTTTAAATCTTCTGCCTGATATATTGAGGGCATGTCCTCCCGCTCCTAGTTCACATAGAGTGAGAAAAGATAAAGAATCATTCCATATGTATCCTCTCCCCCCCCCTTTATTATCTTATAGACCTTTCCTGTACTGCTTTATTGTCTCTTCTCAAGGCTGAAGAGTCCTTTACCAATAATTTTCACTTCTATAGGAGCTTCCCTGAAGTGGTCGGGCTGTCAGACTAGATGATCATTCTAGGTCCCTTCCAACTGAATTTTCCTCTTTCCTTTTCTCTTTTCTTTTCTTTTCTTTTCTTTTCTTTTCTTTTCTTTTCTTTTCTTTTCTTTTCTTTTCTTTTCTTTT
>JAVKLA010000026.1:27124537-27138115 GCA_034782735.1 Sagittarius serpentarius
CCCCCCCCCCCCCCCCCCCCCCCCCCCCCCCCCCCCCCCCCCCCCCCCCCCCTCAAATACTGTGGCACTGGCTCAGTTTTTTGCCCTGACGTTGGACGTTTCTTGGCTGAGGCAAGCACTTGCTGCCTCTGTTTAGACTGGCAAGCAGCACGGTGCTGTTAAGAGCTTCTGCAGAGCTATAGGGTTAACGACTTCGTATCCCCACTATGCACATTTCAGGAAGGTTTTCTTCAGACCAGCTTTAATCTGGTTTCCTGGGCTCGACATGCTTTTCACACCGGAGAGTATCAGGCGGGTGCCTCGGGCAGTCTCCCTGCCCAGTTTGAGCCAGGAGGAATCCAGTCTGCATGCTCCAGGCCCGCTCCACCACGTGGGACAGAGCACTTTCAGTGGAAACTGGCAGGACGCTTGCTTGAGAAGTGCTCTCCTGAACCAGTGCAAGCAGCTGTCACAGGGATGGCTGGCTGTGCGGGGAATTTGAACTTCCAGACCGTACCTCATGCCAGTCTCTGTTTGCCACTGACCAAATCAGGTTGAGGGTGTTTGATGCTTTTTTACAGGACGCAAGAGCCCTCAGTGTAGGCAAAGGGCTTCATGTCTCTGAACTCTACTGCCTTCTCCCACCCTCCTTATTTCCTACTCATTGGCATCCCTGGGCTGGAGAAGGAGCAGTTCTGGATTGCCTTCTCATTCTGCATCATGTATGTCATTGCTGTGCTGGGGAACATCACCCTTCTCCTCATTATAAAGGCAGAGCCGAGCCTGCATGAGCCCATGTACCTCTTCCTGGCCATGCTGGCCTTCACTGACCTAGTCCTATCAACATCCACGCTACCAAAAATGCTTGGCATCTTCTGGCTGGGCTCCTGGGAGATTGGGTTTATCCCCTGCCTTGCTCAGTTGTTCTTCATCCATACCTTCTCATCGGTGGAGTCGGGCGTGCTCATGGCCATGGCCTTAGATCGCTACGTTGCTATTTGCCGCCCGCTGCAGCACTCCAGCGTCCTCTCTGTGCCGGTGGTTGTGGCCCTCGGGAGCCTGGTGCTGGTGCATGGGGTCCTCCTGGTGAGTCCCTTCTGCTTCCTCCTCCACAGGATGCCCTTCTGCCAGCATCACGTCATCTCCCACTCCTACTGCGAGCACATGGCCGTGGTGAAGCTGGCATGTGGGGACACCAAAGTGAATGTCATTTATGGCCTCTTTGTGGCTTTCATAGTGACGGGATCTGACATGATCTTGATCTCTGTGTCCTACAGCATGATCCTGCGGGTGGTAATGAGGCTGTCATCCACAGAGGCACGACTTAAAGCCTTCAGCACTTGTGCATCCCATGTCTGTGTCATCCTTGCCTTCTATGTCCCTGCCCTCTTCACATTCCTCACCCACCGGTTTGGGCAGAGCATCCCTCCCCACGTCCATATAATGGTGGCCAATCTCTACCTGCTAGTGCCCCCCATGTTAAACCCCATTGTTTATGGGATGAGAACCAAGAAGCTCCGTGACAGGGTTGTCCTCCTCTTCCAGAGAAAGGGAACCTGACCCATATGTATGTGCCTCAAACTGTGCTCATAATTTACTGATGATGCTGGTAAATTTAATGGGAGCTTATGCTGTGATTATGTATTTGTTCAGGAAGGACCCCTTCCTCAATGCCTGCACTTTAAGCAACGCATTCTTGCAGAAATCACTGAATTATCTCTTCCATTATCACTGTCCAGGACGTTTCAGCCATTGTGTGATGAAACTTGGCATAAAGACATTCAGTCTGGCTTTTACACCACTGCGAGCTGGAGAGTTCACCCCTTCTAGAAGTTAAACTTCTCACTGTTAAAATTCTTTCATTATTAAAAAAAAAAATCCTCTCGATTAAAATATTTACACTGTAAGGCTGAATATCTCCAAAAGATCTTCCTGCAGCAGCTTTCATTATATGAAGAGTATTCCCTGGACGGTGTAATGGTATGTAAAAGACATGTAGATGTGGTGCTTAGGGACATGGTTTCGTGGTGGACTTCTTGGCAATGTTAGGTTTACGGTTGGACTTGATGATCTTAAAGGTCTTTTCCAGTCTAAGTGATTCCACGATTCTACGGGAAGGTGCTCAGATGGGAATGGTGACTGTCCTTGTAGAAGGAAATGGGTAGAATTCAATTTTAAGCATTAACCTTTTTTTTGTAAAGAAAGCAAAACCTAAAATAATCCTATGCTAGCAAGTTCCGAAAGTCCTATGTAAACGTAAACCCTTTCCAAAATACCAGAAATCCTCGCTGGTGCAATTATTTGGAGTGACCTATCACAGGGAGATTGTTGCTAACAGGACTGCACTATACTAATGTAAGTCAACTATCCCAATAAACAGGTAAACATGTTTTACAAAATCACTGCTCTATTTGTGGAAAAGGTAGGCAGCAGAATGAGGTGAAGGTCAGACGACCCAAACTGGAGTTATGAAACTCAAGCCCATTACAGACCGTTGCTCTATGATTAGTGCAAACTGAAGAGCGCTAATGGAGGGAGAGGAGATCTCTGACCTGCCCTGGTATTTCTTGGAGCTCTCTATCTTCCTGAGCAGCCCTGACTATCGGGGCCACCCACGAGGAGCCTCCGGGCTCTGCTATCTCTGTGANNNCTGCAGGCCAGCGCCGAAGCGGGAGGGGGAGCCCCGGGAAGAGGGCTTGCACCTCTGCTGAAGCGAAGCAGATGTTAGGCTGCAGACAAAATGGGAGATGAATATTTTTGGGGCACTATTTCAGTAGAATACTTAAATTTCAACTCAGTTCATCCTTTTTCTTCTGATAAAGCAGAAGTAGCTTTTCACAGGCCACAGACGAGGGGCAGGGGAAGGTAACGAAGGAGAGAGATGACTGCAGTTCATCTAAGAGCCGGTCTCAGAGCACCCACTTCATAAAGCAGGGCTGCACCATTTCTTGCGGACTGATGCTCACCCGCCACCTCTCTGGTGATGTGGAACCCCCATTTTTCTGCAGGCTCCACAAAAGATGTTGTTTTCATTTTCATTAAGAACATGGGAGCTGCCCTCATGATCAATGTCCATCCATTCCACCACGCTGTCTCCTCCAGTGGCAATATGGGAGACGTCTTCGAAGAGATGCCTTAAGTAAGAAATGACAGCAGGGGATCGTTGCTGGTCAGATTTGTGCAAGGTGACTGGCTGATCCTTACAGCTCCTTGTGACCTACGAGATGTTTGCATACCAGCCATCACTGCCACATACCATCAGATACTCAGCACCAACAGCTCAGGCTCCTACTCTAGGATTCCCTTCTCTGTAAATAAACAAAGCTGGCTGTGACATCTGGATGATCGCATGGTGGGGGATGGGGTGGTAGCTAGGGTGGGAGGGGGTCATCAGTGCCCTCCAGTCAATGCTAATGTGAGCTGCCTGGAGAAAGCGGTGGGAGAGCCGAGGAGGTCTGTACCCAAGCCAGGGACACAAGCACACTTCCACGCGGCCAGGTGGGTGTACAACTTTGGGGTGGTGCTTTGAAATCCAAAGGCACCAAATGGTCCCATTGCTGAAAAAGGCCAAACCTGAACGTTTTGATGGGTAGCCCAGTGTTTTCAGGAGTTTCAACCCCTGACAATGGTGCCTGAGGCCACAGCTGCCAGGAAAGGGAGATCTTGTCACCATTGCTCTCTCGTCTTGGTACGTTCCCATCTGTCCTTCTCACCCCTACAGAGGGTCTCCCAGGAAAATTTCCTCCTGTCTGATGACTCCTTGTCGAAGCCAGAAGCCAACACCACGTTCAAGTCCTGCTTTGACTTCACACCCAGTTTCTTGTCCTGTTTAGCTCCTGCTGCTAACACAAGGCAATTCCACAGCAGCCTCCCACTGGACACTGGGATTCACTCATAATAGTGTGTTTGCATCATGTCCTTTGAGATGATAGTGGATTAACGAAAAACAAAGAAGCAGAAGTATCCAGTGAGCCTGGGAGTCCTGGGGGATTTTGTGGAGTGGCGATACAACGATGCATTCACCGGCAGCCTGGAGGCAAGATGCTCAGGCAGCTCATATTTAGGTCTTGCTCCATATTTACGGCAAAGTAATCTGCTTTTTCTGGGCTGCTTTTCACATGTCAGCTGTTAGATAACTTCAGATAGTTTTGTCAGTGCTACTGTAGAATTAGTCTTAAAGTGATTATTAAAGTGAGGATGCACATGTAATGAAGAGCTTGTTACCCTCAGACCCTTTTCTTGTCAACGAGGGCTGTACGCACCATTTGTCTGACCGGGGTAGATATTCGGGTGAGACAAACTGCCTTCTGGCAGTGCCTGTTCCCTGGTGAGATTGATGGGGTCCAGACAACCAGCTGAGATGCTGATACCTACACAGCAGGCACCTGCACCCAGGTGAGCATCACCTGTCAGGAAGAACAATCGTTGCCTGTGTTACAGCTTGGCAAGGTGGGTAAGTAGGACTGAAATCTTCTTTTATCAGCATGCAGGCGTGGTTCCTGTACACCACAGGGAGCTGCCGGAGCTCTCCTCCCTGCGAGAGGGTGACCTGCTTATTGTTTACTTCATTTATACTGGAAAACAACACTTGCATTTGTACATACAAGAATATCCAAGTCCAAAATCTTTCACTCTTGGGCTAGCAGATGTTCACAATGCTGCTTTTTTGCATGAATGCTTGTAGGCTGGACCCTGCAATATGTTGCTGTACTATCTGAGTTCTTAGCTGTGCACAGCTCTTGAAGATGCAGAAACCACTTGGTGCAAAGGCACTTACATCAGGTCTTTGCTGCCAAGGTTGTTTTTGGGGAAGGAAAAGGTCACCAAGTCTGATGTTCATTCACAGAAAGAAAGAAAACAGAGGTGCAAGGACTTAAAAGAAAAAAAAAAAAAGAGATCTAAAATGAGGAGGAAGCTCACAGCAGAGAAGACATGCTCCGCAGTACCTGCACAGAAGGGATATGGGAAGCTCATTCATAAAGCACGGGAAGCCACACTCAGTTATCCAGGTGAGGGAGTCACCTGGCAATGTCAGAGCACAGGTCTAGCTATCTGCATGGTGCTCCTTCTCTTGCTCTTCTACAGGACAAGAAAAAGCCAGAGCAAGGACCTGTGAACTCCCTCCATGACTCCCAAGTCCAGAGGTGGGCTTTCTGTATGAGACACAGGTCTGCTTCCACCCTTTGTCTAGGGTGCCACCTCTCAAGTCTTTTTTTGCCCGCTGGTGCAACACAGTCAATACAGTGTCACACCTGTCAACCTAGTAAACAGCTCTCTGTGTCCCGGCATAGAGAAGCCCATAATTCAGCCATCAGCTAGGTACTGTGTCCCTCCATCTCCATAAGCTTTCTGACTTTTGGGAGCTGTAGTTCTCCATGCCAAGAACTGATCACAAAGGTAAAATGCTCTTTTGCTGTCTCAGCAAACTCAGAAGCCTGGATCCCCATCACTGCAGTGAGAGAGACGTGAAGAAAGCTTTGCTTTATGCCATGATTACTCTTTTATGATTTCAGTGAATTCTTTTGGAGGATGAGTGGCATCTGCTGCTTGATCTTTGACAGGACGAAGATGCTGCACTAGGAAAATGACCAACAGTAGCTTCCTTAGACCTTCTGTCTTCCTTCTGACAGGAATCCCAGGCATGGGAAGTGGGAACGTGTGGCTTGCCATCCCTTTCTGCTGCATGTACGTTATTTCCATCCTGGGAAATAGTGCAATCCTCTTTGTCATCAAAGCAGAGCACAGCCTCCATGAGCCCATGTACCTCTTTCTGTGCACACTGGCTATCGCAGAGCTTGGTGTGCCTCTGTCTATGCTCCCCACAGTGCTGAGCGTGCTGCTCTTTGACTCAAGGGAGATCAGGTTTGATGCCTTCTTCACTCACTGTTTCTCCATCCTGGACTCTGGGGTGCTGTGGGCCATGGCCTTCAACCGCTTCACGGCCATCTACAATCCCTTGCAGTACGCATCCATCCTGACCAACCCCCGGATAGGTGTCATTGGGCTAGGGCTCACAGTGAGGAGTATTAGCCTCTTGCTCCCTGTGCTGATACTTCTGAAGAAGCTGTCATTCTGCAGGTCCCACGTGCTGGCGCTCTCCTGTTTGCACCCCAACTTACTCCAGCTGCCCTGCGCAGATATCAAGGTGAATAGCATGTATTTGTCGTCCTGGCCACCTTTGGGCTAGACTTGCTGTCTATCATCCTGTCCTATGTCATGATCATTAAGACTGTGCTGAGTATCACAGCCAAGGAAGAGCGTCTCAAGGCCCTGATCACCCACACCTCTCATATCTCTGCTGGTTTGATTTATTATATCCCTATGACTGGCTTGTTCATCGTGTACAGGTCTGGGAAACCTGCCTCTCCTCCGATTCGTGTCCTCGTGGCCAGTATCTACCTCCTTGTACCCCCTGTGCTAAACCCCATTATTTACAGCGTGAAAACCAAGCAGATCCGCAGAGCAATACACAAACTTCTCACTCCAAGAAGGTGCTGATGTAGGACACAGAAGACCCAAGAGGTTTTGCATATGGTAGAACAGCTGGTGAGTAACAGTTTAGATACTCTCTACTCCATCCTGTCATCCATTTGGCTACTGCAGATCCTGAACCTTTAAACTCTTCTGCAGTAGATGAAATATACCCTGTTTCTAGACCCACAGCATTTTCTTTGCTGTGTAAAGGAGTGTTGCCGTATCTACGGTTTTCTATATATTCCTGGTTGATAATGCAGGAGCTGTGACTGCCTGAGGTTCCTAAGCTAGTGGCCCTTCTTTTTAGACAAGGAGGACGTAGCAATGGACAGGCGGGAGTAAGAGTTTCCCACCTTCACCATGACCCAGAGCTCCTGCCAGAACGAGGCAGTTGATCCTCCTGGCCAGCACTGCCTGGGCATGTATCTGCAGGGAAAATCTAATGCTTCCTAGATGTGCTCAGCCATCTAGGGCACCAGCATGCACTACAGCATAGATCTATATACGTGCAATAGCTGTTTATTCAAGCTTTGTACACCTGCAGCCAGACTTGCTAAGACTGTGAAGCATCTAAGGACCTGGGTGTATGGCAAAGCCCTCTCCTTCCAGCCAGGTGACATTTCCAGCAGGAACAAGACATCCAAAAGCTGCAATTCGTGCTGCAGGAGCTGAAACCTGTCACCATACATTTCCCTTCCCAGGGACTGTAACCAGCCCACGCTGGGGTGTCGCACCCTCACAGCAGCTGGACATCTGCTCTGCCTGGACCAGCCACTTAAGGGCTCAGTGCAGACCCCCGATGGCAACGCAGCCTGTGCAATATCACTGCAGCAGCACCGGGCTCACGATACCATCAGGTCATAATGGGAGCGGAATTACATGAAAAAATGGTTCAGGTCAGATCCCCAGCTGGTATGAGCGGCAACACCATCCTGTATTACAGCAACAGTCCCCCCACCAAGGACTCCTGAAACGAGGTGCCTCCATGTGCACTGGGTGTTTAAGCTCCTGTCACCCAGCAGGAGACCTAATCAAGACAGAGCCGGGAGAAGAGTGGCTCAGATCACCCTAAAGCAGATAGCTGGGGTTGGTTTCACCCCAGAATATCCTGCCCGCTCCCATACCTCCCTCTGCTTTGATTTCCATTTATTTGAATGGGATTGCTTTGGCATAAGGTTAGAAAGTAGAGAGGCGAAGCAGTGCTGTGCACTTCAAACAAAACGAAATCACTGGCAGCAGTGCTGGCTGCAGCCCTGCTGTGCACAGGGCTGCACATCAAAGGCCAGCGCCTTCCTCACAGGTCTGCAGCATCCACCATCCCAGGAGAGGCTAAGAAGGGCCAAAATAAATCTTGCCTTCCTTTTTCCCTTACATAAAGCTGTCATTACAGAGAAGAATCAAGGAACGCTGGTATTTACTGAAGCCTAAATGGGCAAATGAATATCCAAGAGAAATTACAGAAAAATAACAAAAAATACCCTACGCATTCCAAGTCAGACTGAGAACTGAATGGTCGTCAGTGCTCTACAGGTTACCTGATGATAAGATTTCGCTGATGTGACCCAAACAACAGAAGCCACCTTCCTCAGGCTGAGCTCCTTTCCTAGGGTTTCAGGGTTGAGCACTGGGTTTGACAAACCTTCATGGGGTTTCCTGGTCTCTCGTTGCAGCCCAGGAGAACTATCAATAGGTACATTTCAGATATCAACAGATATACCTCAACAGATGTATTACATATACCTACCACCATGCAGCAAGAGTATCTCAAGAGTTTCCTCAAACTTCTTGCTTTGAGACACACTTCTGTGGGACTTGTGATCCAAATAATGGCTTATCACACTCAGGTGTCACCAAGTCTCGTGGCGGTTCTGTGTGTGTTGGGGCTGGGGCACACTCACTGGTGACAGCAGAAGGAAGCACACCCTCTATGTGGAGCCAAGAATTTATTGTTACTGCAATTAAAGTTTTAACAGTCCTATAAAAACACAGAAGACAGTTGCTATCAGTCCAGAGGCTGACCTAGTGTCATCTGCAAGCTTTAAGGGTTCACTGTGCACTCCCTCGTCCAGGTCACTGATGACAATGCAGAATAAAATGCGTCCTAGCAGAGATCCCTTGGGGAGGCCACTGCTGACTCTCGCCTGGACTGAAAATGGCCCACCCTCACTTTAACCGGCATTCCATCCCTAGAAGAGGGTTTCCTCCAACCCCCGTACAAAGTAATTTCATTAAAAGCATTTAGTCAAAGGCTTTGGGGCATCCCTGTGTATTATGGCCACGGGATCCCTCCAGCTGGAGCCACTCTCACAGGAGTCCAGCGGACCGCGGCGGCTGGATTCCCCCTTGCAGTAGCCTGGCCGACTCTGCAAGAGCCTTGCCCATAGGTGTTTAGCCATGTGCTTAGTGACTTTATTTTTACCACAGCCTCTACTGTCCCACCAGCGATGGAAATCAAGCCCACTGGTCAGCAGGTCTCGGGAACCCCATGGAGCCCCTTTTGCAGGTGGAGTCGAAGGGACGATCCGCCCTGCAGCACCATGACCATTTGCGACAGAGTGGTGCACCCTGCCCAGCAGCTCCGCGGCTTCACATCTGAGCTCCTTCCAGACTCTCAGGCGAATGACATCTGGTCCTGAGAGCTAGTGATATTTAACCGATATTTCTTCCATGCAGCCCCTCCTCTATATTTACTCTGAACTGATCAAGATCCTCTAATTCTTTTGCTATGAAGACAGTGTCAGGTATAGAAATCCGATGCAAAGAATTCACTGAGGTTCTCTGCTGCGGCCTTATCACCCCTGAGTATGCTTCTCACCCGTGGTCACCAAGTGGCCCACCTGGTTCCTAGCTGGATTCCTGCTTTTGATGCATTTAAAGAGCATGCTGCTGACAGTTAGAGACTCCTTTGCAAGGCGCTCTTCCCATGAATGGTTCTCTCAGACTCCTGCTTATGTTTGACCTGTCTTTTTTTATGGGCATTTCATGTAGGCAAGCTTCCCACTTCTCAGTGACTCCTGGGCTGCTGGCCATGGCCAGGCCAGGCCAGTCTTTGACACAGAAGCCTGAGGAGGCCTTTGCGAATGGGCTTGTTTTTCATGCTGTAGATGATGGGGTTCAACACAGGAGGGACGAAAAGGTAGACATTGGCCATGAGTGCGTGGCTGAAGGGTGCAGCATTCTTCCCGTACCGGTGTATAATGGACAGGCCAACCGTGGGGACATAGAAGATGAGGACAGCGCAGAAGTGAGAGACGCAAGTGTTGAGGGCTTTGGTCTGCTCCTCTCTGGAGGTGATGCCCACCACGGCCTTAATGATCATGGTGTAGGACAAGATGATGAGCAGTGAGTCTAGGATCACGAACAGCACCAGGGTTAGGCCGTACAGCCTGTTCAGGGTGGAGTCTGTGCACGCCAGCCGTATCATGTCCTGGCGCAGGCAATAGGAGTGGGACAGCACGTGGGACCTGCAGAAGGGTAGTTGCGTGAGCAGGCAGATAAGCGGGAGCAGCATCAGAGAGCGGCAGACCATTCCCAGCCCAATCTTTGCAGTCCTGGCACTGGTGAGGATGGAGGAGTATCTCAGCGGGCAGCAGATAGCCATGTAGTGGTCAAAGGCCATGGCGAGAAGCACTGAGGACTCCATGAAGGAGAAGGCATGGATGCAGAACATCTGGGTGAGGCAGACTGGAAAGCTGATCTCTCCGGTGCCAAACCAAAAGACGTGCAGAACTGTGGGCAGGGTGGACAGAGTCAGGCCCAGGTCCATGACAGCCAGCATTGAAAGGAAGTAGTACATAGGCTGGTGGAGCCTTCGATTCACTCTCACAACGAGCAGGATGGTGCCATTTCCCAGCACTGTGATGAGATACATCAGACAGCAAGGGAAGAAAATCCAGCGGTGGAAATGAGCCATCCCGGGAATGCCCGTCAGCAGGAAAGCCAGAGCACGACTGCTGTTCCCTGGGGACATGCTTGCTTCATGCTGACACCTTGCCTGCGTTAAAGGCCCCTTTTTAATTAGCAGTTCAAAGATAATGCAGGATTAGATTTTGTAGGGCAATGAATACAAACAGTCTGGTGTCTTGGCTTGAAGATCTCATTTCTTTTCTCCTCCTTGAAGATGTGCCAAAGCAGAGACGAGCACTTTGCAGTGCCAGTTCAGTCATTTTTCCTGCTTTATTTTCCCCAGGCTCCTCACCTGTAAAGTCAGTAACAACATCATTTATTGCACTGGGGCTACATCCCTCCCAGGACTTTGCTACAGCCTCTTCTCTCAGTCGCTGTAAGCAACGTCGCCATCCTTCCCTGGCACTCAGGCCCTGGTCTCTGCTTCTATGTGGGTCCCTCTCCAGTTCTCTACATCAGATTTGCAGCCTTCTCCCTCGGTCCCCAGCCTTTTCCACACCTCCACTCCCAGTCCCTGATGCACGCAGCCTCACCCCATGCACTTCCATGCAGGACACTGGTCCCTCTCACCAACCATCCTTGCTCCTCTGGGCAGCCCTCCTCTTGCCCATGGGCTCTTGCCGTGGACGACAGACGCCTGTTTCCCCACCCAGGCAGAGCCTCCAGCCCGTTGTCTGTCCTTGCTTGCAGGTACCAGCTTGCCCAGCCAGCTCCCGCAGCTCGCTTGCTGGGTTTTCAGATTTTTGTCTCTCACCCTGTGCAGGATGCCCTGTCGGGAGCTCTGCAAGCCACTGCCCCCTGCCCAGCTGCTGAGTTTGCACCATGGCTTGGCTCTTGGTCCGGCTCGTCCTCCTGTCCTCCGCCTGCATCCTTTGCTATCACTTAACCTACCCTTCAGGGGAAGGGAAAGGGGAAAAGGCTGCAGTTTTCTCCCTGCGTTGTGTCTGTGTAGCACCCGGCACCATGGGACTGTGCTGCCTGACCGGGGTCCCCGGGAGCTACAGAAACAGCAGCAATTACCAAAATTTATCTGTCACCCGCTCTGACCCCTGAGGGGACACAGTCGCTCCTGCAAGTCTAAATTTGGTAAGGCATTGGCAAATTTAGAACACTATCATTTCCCTTCACTTCAGAGATTATTTACTATTCTAATTGTTGTTGCCATTACTATAGTTCTTACTGACAGCCCATCGAGCTATTCAAAGTGACAGGTATTTCAGTCAATATGTGTGTCAGTAATGTACACAGCAACTATAATTCTTAGCAGGAATGTTGTTATTACAGCTAACAGCTATGGGTAAAATTAAGCAATGTGTACACAAACCCAGCTCTCATTTTTTCTACAGAACTGTCAACCAAGGGCTTCCCATCCACAGCCCACAGGTACCTCAGGGAAATAGAGCGCTATGTGAAATACAAATCATAAAGGCAAAGTTATGCTTAAAGGGCTTAAGCTTTGAATACAGGGACGGTACCTTTTGGAGTTGTAAGTAAAAAAAAAAAAAAGAGTTATAAAATGCTTCTCTAACCTATGCTAATTATTTGCATTGCTCTTTTCAGGGGCTGCAGTGGCTGATGTGGAAGAAGTTAAACTTTTCCAGCCCTCAGCACTCAAGGAATTCACACTCCGTCTGTCTATGTAAAGAGGAAACACAGCATTCTTTAACAGGAGGGCATGTGGCTAAACTCATTAATGGGCCATGAAAAATGGAATTAGTCTATTTCCAACTGCCCCACTTCTCAGACAAAGCTCCAGGCATCTGTGCCGCCACGCTTTACTTTGCCAACTAAATAATTAGCTTGATAAGTTAAATTAGCAGACAGATTTCCAGGGTGCTCTAAATATCTTCAACATGAAAATATAGATTTAAGTATGTGAATCTGGGTGTACAGTCTTGAACATGTACCTCATCCTCATCATCTGTAAACATCCTTTGGATGTCCCACAGAAATAAAAAGATTGCTTTGTTCACTCTGTGCATCATCAGCCCTTCTGGCCTGGGTAAATATTCATTAAACTGGGAAAAGTCCCATCCTCCACCCATGAGGCTGCCCCAGAGGCTGGGCGTCCTGCCCCCACAGTGCCCCCCCACGAAGCTGTTCACCTTGATTGCTCCACAGTGGGGCTGAGGAAGGAATATTCCTCTCCTGCTCTTCCCATCCTCCTTTTATTTTTGTCCTTGTCAAGACACGTAAGCAATGTGTCTGCACACAGGGAAAGGATGAATTTCCACAGCCCAGCTGGGTGCTGTGCCATGGGGGAGGAGTGGGCGCTCTCGCTCCGGTGGGTGCTCAGCTTCTGCCCAGAAGGATGAACACGGAGCCTGTAGACAGAGCGTAATCCTTGCTCGGTCGTGCTTCGTAGCACCATCTCTCAGGCTCTCAGTGAGTAAGGAGCAGAGGAACCGGTTCGCGATCTCCAGGTGTGCCCTCTCCAAGTGTGCTCAGCACCAGCCGCTTCAGAGACAGGAGCAGAATATCATCCCATCTGCAGATGGGGCATATTCTGTGTTTTGTAAGAGACCCCATGAAAAAACACAGTTCTTAAAGCTTGGCTTCGGGTCTTTAAATCCTGTCTGAAATATGCTGTTATAACACTGGATGTTACGCTCCCTAGAAATGTCTACTCCCTCCTCCAAATATCAGCAGTTGCATCCCTGCAGCGTCCCTGTGTTGCAGCAAGAGATGATGGACAGATAAACAGGCAGCTAAGGGGTGTGCTGGCAATAGCTGCCTGGGTGGTGAGGGGCAGGGTTTGGAGAGTGTACTGACTTTGGCTGGGATAGGGTTAATTTTCTTCATAGTAGCTCATATGGTGCTGTTTTGGATTTGTGACCAAAACAGTGTTGAGAAAACACTGACGTTTTATTCATTTCTGAGCAGTGCTTACACAGCATCAAGGTCTTTTCTGCTCCTCACCCTACTCCGCCAGCGAGCAGTGCTGGGGGTGCACAGGGACTTGGGAAGGGACACGGCCAGGACCCCAGCTGACCAAAGGGATATTCCGTGCCATATGGCCTCGTGCTCAGCAATAAAAACTGGGGGGGAGGAGGAAGGGGGCGTTTGTTGAGCATCTGTGGGGTTAAACCACAACAGAGGGAGATGGATGGATGGATGGATGGATGGATGGATGGATGGATGGATGGATGGATGGATGGATGGACGGACGGGGGGGTGGATGGATGGATGGATGGATGGATGGAGGGATGGAGGGAGCGA
>JAVKLA010000026.1:27161980-27180285 GCA_034782735.1 Sagittarius serpentarius
TATCCACTGCCGGCAGCTCCTCCCCGTCCTGCACTGCGGGGTCATTGGCTGGGGCCGGGGAGGGGGTCCCCAGCAGCGGTGGGTCGGTCTGTCCATGGAGTGGTCAGTCTGCAGTGAGGTGTGGTCTTCAAGGAAAAAGCCCTGTGACTTGCTCAACAAGCAGGCTCAGGACACAATACCCTCTTATCTCCCTCTCCTTCCCCCCGTGACTGCCTGCTGGCCTCAGGCATGCACGGGCCACCGCATGCCCTGCAGCCTGCAGCGGGCACTCACCCGTGTGCCAGGTCCTTTACAACAGCTTCATGCCGGCAGCACCCCAGAGCACAGGCTCTCTGAGCTTGAGGGGTATTTCTCTGATGGGTTAGATGACCTGATTTATGAACTTAGGCACTTCACAGACCCTTCTGCACGGGAGCACACTCTTGGGGATGCGGAGTGCTGCTGCCCTTGGCCGCAGCTCTGCAGCTCTGGACACACAGACCAACGGAGAAGCTCCTGTCCGTTTTCCCAAGCAGGCACCTTTCGTCAGGCAAAAGTGTGGAAAACATCAGCCTGTCTGTCCGGTCCTCCACACCTGACCCATGTGCTGGAGATCCATGGATGTTCAGCCACGCTTGATGTTAATGAAACAGAGATCGCCTCCTCGTGCTCCGGGTTTCGAGGAATACCAGGGCGGGATGCCGGTGCGGGGACAGGCTGTGACTGGGGGCAGGCTCCTCTGCTCTTTTAATGTGTGTACGGTATTCACAAGGCAAGCGCTTCACTGGCCTCTCCCTGCTGGGAAACTAAATGCCTTGCACGAGGATAGCAGGACCCGCCATGTTACAACCAGACCAGCAACATCCATTTCCACCAGTTCAAGGTCTGACCAAAGGCTTTTGTTGGACTCTGGGTGTCGCTTTCCCCACGGGCGTTTGCTACTACACGGGCCTTTTCCTGGTTTTCAGCCTTCAGAACCCGTGTTCGGAAAGGCAAAGCCAGGATGCATGAGGTGTAGGGCATCCTGACAAGACCGTGGACTTTGGGTCTGTCTGTAGGCAGTCTAGGAGCTTTTATCCAGACCTCTGACCCATTCCAGTTACAGACTGATACTGGTCCATTGATCTCATCTGAGCCACACTGAGCAGCGGCACAGGCCCATCACTGTGATCCGGTTGGGTGGTTCACATCTGTAGTCACATTTCAGCTCCTTGCTGCAGGATCCTAGGAGGCATTATTCATTTTTTTAAATTTTGGAACCCCAGGCAAGGCCCACAGGCCCCTTTCTGCAGCAAGTGAGCCGCCAGAGCGGCCTGATAACACAGTGAGCAGCGGAGGCTGCTCAGTGCAGATAAATGTATCACGCAGGTGGCCAGCGCTGGCTTTAGCTCCTCACCTAAAGAGCGGAGGCACGGTCACACGCCCTCTGTTCTTAAGGAGATGTGAAGATTTCAGAAGTTGTCAATTTTCAGTAAGACAGGACTCAAAAGAGTGAAATCGAATGTGTGCAACCCTAAATTCACCGGCAGATATTCCCATCGTGTGAGTCAGCCAGCCCGTACAACTGAGCACAGAGCTGACCAGAACAGCCGTACGCTCAGCTGGGGGATGACAATAAATGACCTAGCATGGCCTTTCATTTATTACTTCTGCTGTCCTGTAGTCTGCATTTCCCGGCAGACCCACACTGAAAACTAAAATCCAAGCTACATCTGGGTCTGTTATTAGCAATGCATTTGCTTCATCGGGGATAGGAGTCTCATCTTCAGCTCTGCAAAGCTGAACTTTACAAAAGAAAAGATAACGATGCGATGCTTCTCCATTTGAACCAGCAGCCTGAAAAAGCTCAGGGAGGGGTGGCAGAGAGCAGGAGGAGTGTGAAGTTGGGACAAACAGGATGGCGTCAAACACAGAGGCTTAGAAGAGAGTATTGACTGCAGTATTACTGTTAACAAGAATCTGTGGTTAATAAACGCTGTTCTTCTGGACTCTGCGGAAAAGCAGGCAGAGAGGGGGCTTGCAGTGAGAAACCTCAGGTCCTGGTCCCACGCTTTGACCCATTCAGGGTCTGGTTTTGCTGGCGCAGCTGCAGGAGCAGGACCGCTTCTTCACAGGATGGTTGACGATGGTCGCAAAGAGCTGAGGGGAAAGGGAAAGGGGAAGGCAGGGGAAAGAGAGGATGAAGAGAGGCTGAAGTCATTCCAGCTCGTTTGGTGCTGCTTTTCTGTATTGATTCCTTTTAATGGCTTCTTTTATACCCACAGTAATTCTTTAAACTCCTTAAATCCCGTAGGACAGGCACTCATAGAAGAGGAATAACGGCAGGTGAATCAGCCAGCTAATCGGGTCAGGGTCATATCGGAGACTTGTACGCTTCAGGCTGCCTAGGGAAGTGGTGGAGTCACTATCCCTGGAGGTGTTCAAAAAAAGGTGTAGACGTGGCACCTCAGGGCGTGGTTTAGTGGGCATGGTGGTGTTGACGGTTGGACTTGATGATCTTATGGGTCTTTTCCGACCTTAACGATTCTATGATTCTATGATTCTGGATGTGGAGGGTCCGTAATAGCGATGACCTTTTACTGCCACTCTGGGCTGTAAATTCATATGTGAGCTTCAGCCTTCTCCTACCCCGCTGGTCTTTTTGGCCGTGCCCAGTCTAGCACTGGTGCCTTGATTTAACTTGAAGGCCAGAGCTAACCTCCCACCACCACACTGCTAATGCAGATACCCTGTAAAGGGTTGCTCCAGGAACGGTGCTTGGGGCAAAAGCGGACTTCAGGCTACTGTCCAGGTGAAACCCCAGTCTGGGACCAGAGCAAAGCCTTACCACGGGCTCACAGATTGTAAGGACACCGGCAGAGCGGCTGCTCTAAACCCGCCCAGGATGTGGTCAATGATGAATTCAGGGCAATGCAGAGCAGCAGCAGGCTGGTCTGAATCGCCATAGTTTATACAACTTCCCCTGGCTGGGACTGTGTGGTCACTAGCCTGAACATGAAAGCCAAGGAGAATTTCTGAAAATGCAATTTTTTTTCCTTAGGAGGGCAAGGGAGAATAGGAAAGAGCACAAACAGAAGAGGTGCGGGCGCGCCATGGTGGAGATTCGGAGCAGATTGGAGTTTTACAGCCAGCAGGCAGAGAGCTTGATGTTATTACCGCAAGCAGAGTTATCTAATTTAGCTGTGGCTCATCGCCCGAGGCACTCTGCTTTCAACACAAAGACATTTCAAAATGTTTCTGTGCCATAACAATAAACTAAGGGAAAACATGACCGCGGGTTAAATGAATGCCCCTCTGCCCCTAAGGTGGATCTCTAATTTCAGGATCCAGGTTTAACCCTTTGTACCCTTCAGGCCCGAGGCCAAGAGGTGCGGAGCACCCCTTGCTCTGACTGCTCTGGCCTGAGTTTGCTGCCACTTACGACGACTTACTTATCAGGCAGGCATGGGCCTCGGTGTTTTAATTGACTTAGAGCCTTTTACTGTATTGCTTCAATTTTGTCGGAAGTCTCCTGGGTCTGAAATCTGGGTCTCAGGCGAGACTGTCTGGGGGTTGGGAGGTGGTTGCAACAGGAGGCACAGAGGACCTCCAGGGCACAGCAGGAGATGTGACCGGTCCCTGTTCGTACAGCCCTGCAAAGGCACTCACCAGGACATACGCAGCCCTAAAGCCAGCCCAGTGCCATAGGCTATGGGGGCTTCAGAGCTGAGTGAAGTGAAGGGATGAGAGGCACAAGGTCGGGCATAAGAGCCAAGATATTCAGGGAAAAGCTAAAGATATAACCGAACAGCTTCTGAGTTACCCTCAACACAAGAACTTGGGTAAAAGCAATCCAGAAATAGGCAAAAGCAGCTTTTTTATTCATGACAAGCTGTCTCCAAGACAGTCTCATTTAAAGGCAGTGTTTTTCCCGCCTGTGACCGAACTGACGGCTTGCTCTCACCCCTCACCCTCGCTGGGGTTTTCAGCTGCTCAGCACAAGAGGACACAGGATCCTGCCAAGAGGGTCCAGCCTGTGGCTTCCTACCGGAACCTCTGCCCTGGGCTGCAAAACGAGCCCACCCGAGCTCTGGGCACCCGAGTGGGACAGCTCGAGTGAGGGACGTGGTCGGTGCGGCACTTCCCGGGGTGCGGAGGGGAAGAGCAACGGGGCAGGGGCCGAGGGAGCCAGACGGGGTTTTCCAGCTGTGACCAGGTTTGTGATGAGTCTCCATCGCAGCACGGTGCACGCTTCGCTGCTGGAGCGTGCCGCACCATTGCGGCACCACTTCTCCCAGAGCAGGGCTCTGCCTTGCTTTGCAGCTCTGGGGCTGGTGCAGCAGCCCCGGCCGCAGCAGTGTGGCACGGCACCCAGCTATCAGCCTGACAGAGGCTGGTCGGGACCCCGCCGCCCCGGCCGTGCCCAACTCCCCCTCTATCACCCGCGGGCAGCCCATCGCCGCCCACACCCTGCGAGCCCCGCGCCAGATAGCTCCTCGCCACCCTCGCTGCAACCCGAGATAAACGCCAGCGCCCAGCCGTGCTCAAGGTGTGACAGCCTGTTTTCTGCCCCTGGATTTAGCAGAAATGGGCTGCGGTATTAGTGGGGCCGGGGGCTGGTTCTGCTGCAGGCTGGCACACGGACAGCCGCACAGGCGTACCTCTACCCACGCATCAGCAGCCGTCGTCTGCTAGCCACACCAGTGTGCAGCCCTGCTATCTACGGGGCAAATTGAGTTTTCCTATCATTTTTCCTTTTCGGGCAGGTGAGAGGTGTGACAGGACAGGACTTCAGGATCTCCTCCGTCACTGCCTAGTGCCCAGAGGCAGCATTCACACCAGAGCCAAGTGTGTACCGAGACAGCCGATCAGGAGGATGGGAGCTGGCTCTCAGTCACCCAGCCCTCCCCTCTGCTCCTCTAGCGACGTGGGGATCCCTCAGTGTGTGTCCCCAGGTCCCCTGGGCACTGCCAGAGCAGGAGGTGAGCAGAGGAGAGAGAAAGCGATGGAAAATCAGACCCACAGCAAAGGTCCCTTCTGGGGTCTCCTGCCCAAGCAGATGAAATAAGTGATTATAATACCACGGGTTAACACAGTGCCGTGATTTCTAGCGCCCTGGTTAGGAAACCTACAAAGCGAAAAGCCCTCAGGCACTGACGCAGCCCTGCGTGCGACACGGCGTCCCGTGCTCCCGCACCGAAACCCTGCGGTGCAACTGCTCTGCTGTCTCTTGCTGGCAATTCGGCTGAGCTGTGGCTAATCCCAAAGCCCTGATCCTTGGCGGGTTGCAGTACCCCCGCGGTTCTGTAGGCACAAAGAGTGTCTGGAGCTGGGGGCTGTCCTGGTGCCTTCGCCCTCCCGCCTCTCTGCACTGACAAGTCAGCAGGGAATTCCCTGGGACTCATCTTTTGCAAATGCAGCTCTGCTGATGCAGGGCTGAAACTTGCAGTCGTCAATTCAGGAGAGCAGAAAGTGGCCAGAAAGACCCGTTGTGCAGGGCTGGACCCTGGACGCTTTACAGGCGCAGGAAGGGAAGAGCCACAGAGCTGAATAGGTGCTGGCACAGATGGTCGGGATCAGCCCAGGGAGCACAGAGGGTCTGGGCTCACCCGCTGTGGGACAGGCTGGGGAGGGAAATCCCTGCGGGAGGGAGCCCAGCCATGCCAGGCAGGTTGGAGACCATCCTCAGGACGTTAGACAAGAGGCGTGAAAAATCTGCCTCTGAAAATCTTGGGACTTTTGCAGTTCTCTCAAGGCACACGTGGCTCCAAATGTCACCGGCCGCCTCCTTCGTTCGGCTGCTAATGGCATCCAATGCTGATGCTGCCTTCCTCCACCGCTTCCCCCAGCCCTTGTCTGTGCTCGTGCCTTGGGGAGCACTCTCACACCTGAAAGGGAAGGCTGCTCTCCTGTCCTCCCCCCATCTTTCCTCACTCTGTGGTCACTAAGGGAGCCCAGGGCTCCTAGGACACACCGAGCCGAGTCTTGCTGCAGGAAGAGCAGAGGAGCCCAGGGCTCCGGGAAGATGCTTGGTTGTACTCGTGCTGGGCAGAAGTACAGTGTGAAGAGCAGGTAACCCTCCATGCCTTTAAACCCCAGAGACTCCGGAGTAAGGGCAAATGGCCTCGCTTTCCCCCTAACAAGGCTCCAGCATCCTTTTTTCTAAGGAGCAGGGTAGCTCCAAGGGACCTAGCCGGACCTCCCAGCACTACACCTGCTGCAGGTCTAGCTGGCTCTGCCTGTCATTGCTTTGCAGGAGGCTCCGTTAATCACAGACACCCCCCCCCCCCCAAAAAAAAAAAAAGACCCCAGCACTGGATGGGAACCACGAGAGCTTTGTCCCAGGGCACTTGCTAATGAAAGATGTCCCTGTGAGCAAGGAAGGCTGCTATGGGACCGAGAAGTGGATTGCTGAGCTCAGACAAGGACTTTTCTCCTCCTGTTTGTGGCATAGGACCAACTGGGTCAGGAACACATTTCTGCATGGGTTATGTTCCCCCGGTGCCTTTCAAGCAGTTAATGCTGGCAACGGACAGAGCCCGACCTGTTTCTCTGTGGGGACTTGGTTTTAGGAAGGCAGAAAGGGAGACCTGACTCCAACCTGGCACCCACTACTTATTCAAGTAGCAAAAGCGGCTCTGAAAATGGGATGGCACCTGGAGCAATCCCTTTGCAGCCACTGAGTAGCTGTTTGAGGGCTGCCTGCACCGTGCACCCCCCAGGGGGGGAGAGCAGCCCCCTGCCCTGAGTGATGCACCAAAGCCCGCGTTTGGGGCAGCCCTTGGCAGAGCCTCTCTCCAGCTGCCCTGCCAGAGGCCCTGGTGTTCAGCAGCTCGTCCCAGCACCTCTGTGGTCCCAGGGCTTGTGGCTGAATCAGGGACTGGCCTGAAGGTCATTACTAATTTTGCTCAGCCCTCCACAGCACCAAGCCGTCATCCCAGCATCGTGCACTGGGCAGATCCCCTTTCTCCCAGGGAGTCCCAGACAACAGCATCTCTCTGGGGCTGAGCTGAGGATGCAGGTCAGGGAACGTCCCACAGACCCTGTTTCCCCCCAGCCCAGAGGGACGCTTTATTTTGAGGGTCCTCATCCGACACCCAGGCAGAAAGGCCGCTCTGAAAGCAGCATCGCCTGCCTGGCAGAGCCAGCCAGGGCTCTCGCTCCCATGCCCAGGACTCAAGCCCCTTTTCTGCAGCGGGATGTTTTAGCTATTTCTGCTGTAATTGCTGTGGCAGGCTCTCCCATCATAAATCGAGTGCAATGAGCTTGCAGCGGCCCCAGGCACCCACAGCAGGGTGCTGAGTCACGGCAGCCTGTCCCAGCCCGGCTGCAGCGTGGGGCTGCGGCGGGGCGATAACTCGGATGGCACAAACAGGAGCCCGGCTGCGCAGAGATAAGGCAGCCCTTGGCCGAGAAGCAGCGTTCCCCTTTATGCTGTGTCAGAGTTCTGACGTGGCAGAAAATGTTTCTGCTGAGGCAGTGTGGCAACCACCTGAAAAATATTTAGTGGGTGCTTTTTTAATTATTATTTGTCTTAGCAGAAGGAGGAAAGAGAGGGCGGCCCTGGATTACCCAGGGAAGCGCAGGCTGCTCACCCCTGCGGCAGCGTGGTTTTTACGACTGCCCCCCATCTCTAGGGCAGAGCCCATGGCGGGCTCAGGTGACTCATATTCCCAAGGGACGGCAGGACGTGTCCTGATAACCAGCCCCTCTTCTCCATCCTCCCCTCTTGCCTTGTTGCAAGTCTGTGCGGCGGCTGCTTTTGAAACCTTTCCCGTTTCCGTAGGAGAGGGGAGCACGCCACCTTCCTCCCCCTCCCAGAGAAAGGCTCTCGGGGGTCAGAGGGCTCCCCTGCTTCCCCCAGCGCTGGCCGGCAGGCAGAGCTCCTTGTGGGGAAACTGAGGCACGGAGCAGGGCAGCTGCACCCAAAGTGTCACAACATGCTCATGGCAGGGCAGCATCCCCCTCGAGAAAGGGGGACGGTTGCTGACCCGTGCCCTGCTCCTGCACCAGGGATACGGCAAGGTACAATCTTCCTCAGAGAGGCTTTCGTTAGCATTCCGGCTGGAAATCGATGCCAGGCCTGCCTGGCGTTTGTGCAACACCCTCTCCGCCGCACGGAGCACGACTCCGTGCGGGTGGGCGCCGAGCCTGCTGTGCTCGCGGCAAGCTCTTGCGCGGGCCGTAAAGCTGGCCTCTTTCACCGGGATCGAGGAGCTTTTGGGTAAACGTGGTTTAGGGCGACCCATCGCACAAAACATTTGTGTTCGGAAGCGTTAAGCTGCCCAGACCGCGCTCCCGTGTATCATAAGGCACAAAATGCACCTGGGATCTCCTGTCATCCCAGCAGCCGGTGTTTTGCACGAGCCCCTTCCTAACCGGCACGCAGTCAGGATTTGAAGGCACCGTCGCTGCCCCGGGAAGCGCCTTTTTCCTTCGTGTTTGGAACGTGTCGCTCCCCGGCACAACCGACCCACGCACGCAGGGCTGGGACGGGGACGTCAGAGCTTCGGGCCGATGCAAACGAAAGCACACCCTCCTTTTGCAGGCAGGGAAACTGAGGCATGGGTTTAAGGAAGGGAGGGGGAAAGAAAAGCAAGGCTGGCCAAGCCACCCCGCAAGAGTCGCGGGGGCAGACCCGGCCTGTTCCCCCTGGCCCCCCACCGCGCCCCCCCCCCGCCCCGAGCACCGAGCCGGCTCTGCGGGTGCCTTTGCCCCGCAGCGGGTGCAATGTTGGAGGGTGACAAACCCGCTGCCGTGGGAGGGTTCCTGCTCCCTCTAGTGTCGGTGAAACCCCAC
Source organism: Sagittarius serpentarius (assembly GCA_034782735.1). Classification (NCBI taxonomy): domain Eukaryota; kingdom Metazoa; phylum Chordata; class Aves; order Accipitriformes; family Sagittariidae; genus Sagittarius; species Sagittarius serpentarius. Next base: position 27,170,738 of record JAVKLA010000026.1, read on the forward strand.
GGCATGCCGAGGCCGAACCGGGGCGAGAGGGGAAACTGAGGCACAGCCCTGGACGCCCGGTTGTGCTGCCAGCCTGCGAGCGCTGGGCAGGGGGATGCCCGGCGGTACCTGGGCTCCCTCCAGACCACGCTCCCCTCAGTGACTGGGGTTTCCAGAGGAGGTGCTGGGATTCGGATACCCCAGGCCCTTCCCCGGTTTGGGTGCGGATTTTCCAGCTGGGCCGCGTTGGGTGCTAACCACGGTTACCTGGGGCTTGCTCCAAAGCTGCTCTCAGAAGTACCACCCGGGTTTGGGTTCCCATGAGATGAAGGGCAGAGCTGGGGGGAAATGAGCTGCCCCCCAGCTCCTCCACGGCTTGCTTTACCCCCGCTCTTTTCCAGAGGTGTTGCCAGCATGAAGCCAGAGCAGCGGCACGGCGGCTCCCCCGTGCTTTGTGCTCTCATTTGCACAAGCGAAGTGTGAAAGTACCTTGCACCCACCACCTCAAGTCACCTGCTGCAGCTCTCCAGCCCATGGGGTCAATCCTCTCGAGGTGACAACGCAGCCTCAGAAACGTCCCGCGGAGGCCGGGGGCGGAATGGAGAGCCTTGCGAGGGGCTCGCTGCTCCCTGTGCACGCAGCGAACCACCCGGCTGGGGGCCAGTTTTGCTCCCGAGCTGACCTTGGTGACAAAAAAATGGACCTCGGGCGTCAGCGTGCGGCAGGTGTGCATGGCCACCAGCCAAAGGGGCAACGACAGTGTCTCCCTGCCCCAGTTAATGCCCGGCTCTGCGCCGTTGCCCGCACAGCATGAAGCTGTGCTCGTCCAGTGAACCCCCTCCCCAGTACAGTAAATCTCTCTGCTAGCAAACCCCAGTTTTCCCTTCTCAGCAGCCGGCTCCCAGGGGGACGGCCTCACCCGGTCTCCATCAGGAGCAAGGCGTCCGGCTGCTGTGTTTTCTGGCTTTTGTGGGCTGGGGCCAAGCCTCTTCCCGCACCTTCTGGGTCCGGGGAGATGCACAAGGACAGACTTTGTGGGTGAATTTCCTAGTTTCTTCCCTTCCCTCCTCTGTACCCTTTCCATCCTTTGTTCGGACCCTATAGCAGCACTCAGGGACTCTGACATACACCTCTTTTTAGTGGGAATTAGCCACATGCACAAGCATTTGAGAGGCTGGTGCTTTCTCACTGCATGTTTGGGCACAGAGGCAGCAGACCCCTTTGGAGCTGGTCTGGACTGGGACGGCTCTAACATCACCTCCAGGTGCCTGGGTTTACAGAAACTGGCTCAGATCTGCTGTGCTCTGCTGTAGGAAAACCCCGGTGCCAGTTTCTCCCCTGAGGCAGGTGGGGTTGTGCCTGCAGAGAGTTTCTCTCTCTGCCACCCCTAACCCTGCATCTCGACGGGAGGAACTGGGAGCAAGGTCCGTGCACTGGGGTGAGATCCTGGCTCTGGGTAGTAACCCGCTGCCGAAGTTACCAGCGCTGCAGCGAGGCTGCAGTCACCCCGCAGGGCTGTGGGCAGGGGGGAAAGGGCTGCGCACCGCTTTGCTGTCCCCCGGGGTGTGCGAAAAGTCGGTGCTCACGCCCGAGCCAGCGGTGAGCAAAACTCCCTCTTGACAGCCCACGCTGACTGCAGTTTTTGTGTGTAGCTGTGGAAATGAAACCCAGGTGCCCAGAACGGGAATAGGGCCTGCTTATCTCAGTTCACTCTGAAAATAAGGCACCTGCCACCACTGCTGGGCCACCAGCCCAGGCAGGACCCGCTGTGATCAGTCTCGTGGTCGCAGAGAGCTCAAGCCTGGTGCTCAGCAGCAGAGCCGCTGCAGCTGCTGCCGCCAGCCCGGCTTGTCCCCGTGGTCAGCCGAGGGGGGGTGACGGCTGAAGTAACAAACCTCCATCAAAATGACTGCACAAAGGCAAATGGTTTAGGTCTTTAAGTTAACATTTCCCTAATGCAATTCCTCCTTGCAATAAGAATGCCTTCACCGTATCCCTGCGCAGCATATTTCTTCATTACTGTTTCACCAGTGGGGGAAGGCAGGCCCCAAAGAATACAGTAATAAATATAACTTTAGATACTGAAATCTGACCATCTTCATCCACTCTGAGGCTCTCGAGCTGCAATGTTCAGCACTAAATATGCCATTTCTCCCTCTCACCAACAATGGCCATTAAAGCATTTTGTTCTCATCACTTCCTCTAGCCAGATGAAATCCTCCAAGGGCATTTATTTTATTACGCTGTTGTTTTCAAAACGCTTCATCCATCAGTGCACCAAGTGCTGCAGTAAAATCCATTCCAAGATTTAGGAAGACCTCCATGAACCTTCTGCCTCTCACAAGAACTTTTCTGAGAGCTGAGAGGAGATTTAAATCATACCTAGATGTGCTGCTGACCTTCTGAATTAAAGTGTAATTGCAACACTGCAAGAGCGTCTGCCGTCACACGATAAGGGAATAGCAAGAGGTCTGTGCAGGGAGGACCCACGAAGAGCTGATGGGGATGGAGGTGGCTGTCCCGGAGCATCTCTTCTGGTCCAGCCGAACTCAATGTGTCATCCAGGCGCGTGCTCGTGCCCTGGCCCCCGAGGACCACCTCACAGTGCTCACGCAAATCCCGCTTCTTGCTCACCACTCCAGCGGCCGCACTCGGGGGCTCAGATGCTCCAAAGCACCCCAATGGGGGGACTAAAAGTTGGGTGAGTTATCGCGGGAGCTTGGAACGGCCCAGGGCAGGTGGAGGGAGCTGGAATGCTCGGGGAGGCATTTTGGGGAGAGCAGCGGGTGGCAGGGGGAGGCTACTGAGTCCATCTGGCCTCACCTGCCAGGGCACTGCTGGGCTCCAGGCTGCGCTGCTTCTAACAGAGCAAGCCAAACCCCCGTGCCCACATCTGCTTGGTCTTCACCCCGTACCCAGTGAGGCTTACGGGCCGGGTGGTCCAGGCTGCCCAGCAGGCCATGGACAGGCTGGCAGACGTTGGTCCTGAAACGGTGGGTGGAGAAGAAGAAAGCTGGAAGGCGGAAGAGGACAGAGACGCAGATGTGGGAGCACGCAGATGTGGGTCCCATGGGGACCAAAGAGCACGAGACAGGTGCTCCTGGAAGGCAACCTCAGCACATCCCAGAGAACCAGGACGTAGGACCTGACACTGAAGACAACATGCAGCACTGGTCAGGAAGGCAGCTGTCACACCACGGACACTGCTTTTGGCCACCTCTGAGTGGCTCTAAGAAGGGTGGCAGGGATCGAGTGTACGCTGTCTCTTCTCATACATGAATTAGGAGCCCTCCAAAGAAGTGTGTTCAGAACAAGCACAAAGTGGTGGCTCTAGATCTTCTTGCCATTGTGTGTTGCAGTCACCAAAATCCAAATTCAAAGGAATAGTGGAAGAAAAAAGTCCTTCCTGGTCTATTATGTATATATGAACCAATTCTGGCTCAGGAATCCCCTAGAGCACAAACTGCTGAGGGCTGGGAGGGTGCTTGAGGAATTCCTAAGCATTACTTACATTCTTCTCTTGGCATCTGCCTAAGGCCACTTTTGGGGACAGGACACAAGGCCACATAGCTCTGGACTGCTCCAGAGACCAGGGACCTGTTCCAGGGTTTCCTTGCACGTCCACAGAGCTCAAGTGGGGCTGGGAACAACCTTTAGGAATCATCTGTCCATCACCCTGCCACAGAGCAGGAGCTCCTTTGCCCCAGCCACGCCTGGCCTGACTCCCCGGGGAGGGGGAGGCCAGGAGGAGGAGGAGGAGGAGGAGGAGGAGGGCATCTCTGGAAGGGGTGTGCCGGGTGCATCCCCTGCTGCCATCATGGTGCAGAGCTGCGTTGCATGCCAGGGTGGACCTGGTGCTGTGGGGGTTAATGCATCTGCTCTGAGCGTCGAGAAACCAAGAGCTCTCCTGCTCCCAGGCCAGCCCTCTCCCACGGCGGGGGGATTGCTCGGGGTTTTCTATAAATCCTCCGCTGCTGCAAGCCCTGACGGTCAGGAACAGGCTGCTTCCTTGCAGCGAGGCTGGTGGGAAGCTCGGGGCGGTGGTGAGCGAGGCAGGTGAGTGGGCTCTTTGCTCCGTCATGGAAGATTGCACTGTGCCACTGACGAGGGCTCAGCTGGGTCCCGGCTCCTCGCAGAGGTGGACAGGGTCCATGATGCTTGCACCTCCAAACCCCGCTGTCACCCTCCTATGGGCCAGCTCCTTTCAGCTACCCGAGGCAGGATCTCTGTCCCCTTTCCAGAGGGCTGGCACGGAGATGGGGGACCTCTCAGAGACCCCAAACTCTCACGTTTCCCTGCGTGCAAAGGGGAATACGCAGCCCTGCCTCTGCTCAGAGAACCACCCTTCAGGCTGGAGAAGGGTGCAGCCCCTTTTCCACTCACAGCTTTGTGAGGACACTCGTTCTCAGTGAAATCCTAGGGTGCCTCTGTGGAATTCGTCATTTTCTGGAGTACACCAAACTGTAAGAGTTAAAACGAGTCATCACTTAGAAAAGCAGCTGAAAGGATTGACCCTTCTTTTGTGCTTTTCCTGACAGGCTGTGACATGTGAGAGCTTAGTATGGACCTGATCTCACATTTGGGAGGGTCTTGTATTCTGCCAGCCCAGTCCCAGCTCACCCTCTGCCTGCTTAAAATAACGATGCTCCCTTGCTCCAGTGCATGCGGCGGGGGGGGACCTCCTGGTTTGCTGCACAAAAGGTGGATGAGACAAGGGAGTTCCCCAGTTCTTCGTGCACGTGGAGTTCCCCAGTTCTTCATGCACGCAACTGATGCAGCACCCATCTAGGACAGCGTGTGCAAAGCACAGTCAGAGCTCTGGAGGAAGAGATGGGGCACACCAGGAATTTAGGGCAATTAGAAACGACCTCTGAGGGTTCCTGTACTCTCAGGGTGGAGACTGAACTGGGAATTACGGCTGCTTTAACTGATCCTGTCAGACGTTTGTGTCTGAAGATAACTTTCTGCCGTAGCTCCTCCTTCCCCTCCATGTAACGTGGGGGATGATCTTTGATAAGCTTCTCTTGAGGACTAGAGAAAACTCCCACACGTTGAAGTCTGCAGCTTTGTGCAAGCCCAGGTCAATCCATGGAACTTGTTCTGTCTTTGCAGTTATCCAGGGGTGCTGCGTCGGGCCATAAACCTGTGTACTGAGACAGGGAAGGGCAAAGAGAGATGCTGTGGGTTAGAAGCCTCATGAATTTGAGGAAAGAATGGCAATATTTCTGCAATTTTCTGAACAGATAGGTAGATTAGATTTTTTTTTTTTAAAATGTAATGGTTTTACAGTTATTTAAGTCATTGCAAAAACTTTTCCAGACTTACAGGCGGATACTCCAGAGAAGGTGACAGAAACCTCCATAACAGATCTCGCTTGGCTGTCAAAACCAGTCATTTCCAGAGCAGCTTCTTAAAAACCGCCTCAGGCACTCTTTCAGTCCCACTGCCTTCCTCTCTGTTGCTTTCCATGGGACGTCCTTATCGGAGAAGGCGGGGAAAGGCCTCTCTAGAAGATGCTGGAAAGCCGATGTGGAGCACGCTGAGCTGGCCTGGGGCTGTGGAGACCTCAGTGACCCTCGCTGATACACGCTAAGGGTGCACTGGCTGTGCTCCCTGCAGCCCCTGCACAGGCACCCAAGGGGGCACGGGAACCCCTGTGGCGGATGGTCCTTCAAAGACGGACGTGAGGAGCGGAGTTGGGCACGCAGGGGAGCCTGCAACTGCCGCGGGGGGAGGACTCTCCAGGTGACAGTCCTGGAGTCCTGTCCACATCCTTCTTGGCAGCATGAGTTTACAGAAAGAGAACTCTGCACAAAAGCAGTTCCATCTCTCCTCCCTGTATTTCTAGTGGGAGGATGTCCAGAGACGTCCTGGTTTTATACGATGTCCTTGTAATTTCCAGCTTACATTTATCCATGTACAATTTACACGCGGTGCTTGGTGAGTAATGGCTATCCTTCAGATTAAGTAGATCTTTCTCCCTCCGTGTGTTTGTAGATGGCCTGTGTTTTGTTGGTCTAAAAGGGCCAGGCTCTACTGGTCTCCATTCCTAAGAAAGCTGCTGTATTTCCACAGGCAGACCAGTATCTGATCCACTATCACCTCTTCTTCTTTCACTGGAGATTCCCAGAAAAAGTACAAAATTCAAGATCAGAGCTCACCACAGCCCTCTCTAATGGCAATGTCACTTCTCTCTCAATTTGCATTTACACAAGCACTCATGGAAATGTTGGGTTATTTAAGAAATTGTTCATTCCCCTGCTATACTGGGCAGCCAGAACTAGGACCTGCCGACACCGGGCACGCGACACATACACGTGTCTTCTGTCTGTGCATGGTTTCCGTGTCAGAGTGTGCACGCTCAGACTGTGTCAGTACAGCTCCCGGTAAGCGTTGCTGTAGCACGGCTTTGCTGGTCACGGTGACGCCTCTGATCCAAGGCTTCAGACGGAAGGGCTCCTGGACTATCCCTGTTTCTTACTGCCTGTATGTTGTTCGTGACTCTGCTGGCTTTCATTCCAGGGCAGCTAGTCAGGGATGAGATGGAGCATCCATGTTTCACCCCAACCGGGACCAACAGCAGCCAGACCGGGACCCTATCGTTCTTTTGGGGGGGCTTTCGAGCCTGGGAAACCACTCGGACGTGGTCTGCTGTTCCTCTCTGCTCTGCGTACCTCCTGGCACTGCTGGGGAACTTGACTGTCCTTTCTATCATTAAGGCAGAGCGGAGCCTCCACGCACCCACGTACGGACTGCTTGCTACGCTAGCTGTGGCCGACCGGGGCTCGTCCACGTCCACGTTCCCAACCATGCTGAGGATGCTGTGGCTGGAGGCCAGGGAGATCAGCTTTGGCACCTGCCTTGCCCAGATGTTCTTCATTCACACCTTCACGGACATTGAATCTGCTGTCATTCTGGCAATGGCCTTTGATCGCTATGTGGCCATCTGCCACCCCCTACGATATTCCGCCATTCTCACCAGTTCAGTGACCACCAAGATATGTGTGGCAATCATCGTGAGGACCACCCTTCCCCAGTTCCCACTCCCAGCCCTGCTGACCCGGCTGTGTTTCACCGGGGTCAGCAAGCTCGCCCATCCCTACTGTTTGCATCCAGACATCATCAAACATGCAGGCTCGGATACGAGGATTAACAGTACCTATGGCCTTTTTGTGCTACCCTCCACACTGGGTTTGGACTTGCTCTTTGTCCTCCTGTCCTACCTACTCATCCTTAAGACCATCCTGAACATTGCAACTTGGCGGGAGCGCCTCAAAGCCCTCGACACCTGCACTTCACATATCTGTGTGTCCTGCTCGTCTTTATCCCCACGATCTGCCTGTCCATGATGCACCGGTTTGGCAAACACGTGTCCCCCCAGGCCTACGCTTTCACAGCCAACATCCATTTCATTGCCCCACCCATCCTGAATCCTACCGTTTACAGCGTGAAAACCAAAACGATGCGGAGACGGATACTGAGGATGCTCTGCCAAAGAGGGGTCCGCAAGTCCAGGGCTGCCATTTGCCAGTAAAGCCAACATGATGGTCCCTGCCAACGGTCTTATGCAAGGTGCAAACCCCAAGAAGTCCAGCCAGGAGAGGGGAACGTGCCCAACACTTCTGCTGATGTAAGGATATTAGGAAGGTAAAAGGTATATGGAAGGTAAAGGATACGTAGATACCTGCGATGTAAGAACCATGGTTTGTAAGAATATCTGGTTAATGGCTCTTCAGCACGTAAACAGAGGCCAAAGACAGGAAAAATAACAAATCATACCTACACAAGACCCCAGGAGATAACAGAGACAATAACGCAGACCACAGCCTTCAGGTCAGTGACAGAGGGGCGGCTGGAGGAGCCAAGAGGACAGAGGTTCCAGCAGAACTGCTGGGAAGGGGGAAAGAAAATTATCACGGTTCCCCTGGGAAAGAGCAGGCTTAGTGCTGGATATTCGATGGGGCTTGCGTAAAATTTTATGTGGGATGATTTAAGGGGCTTGTGGAAATGCGCAAAATATATCACGGGATGTTTAGAAGAAGGACCAAAGGCAAGGGAAAGGAGGGATCTAGGTGTATGGGGAAGGAACCGGCGTGGGAAAATGGAGACAGTAAAGGGGCTGATCAAGTGTAAACAAGTCGCTGGTCAGTGCACTCTCCAGGCCATCCACCTGATCACCGTAGCCTGTCCTGTCTGCTCATTAAACTCACTTCTGGCTCTTTTCTGAGTGACCTTACTGACTGTGTACAGGGGTATACGTGTGGGATTTGATGGCAAACATTGAGCTGGACTAACTGATGAATGGGAGGAGACCAGAACCCAGAAACACCCAAGGCTGGCACCGGAGAGTGGACAAACAGGGCCCAGGGTCTGGACAGGCTTCTGGTCTGCTCCAGGGTTCGAGGGACCCACGGACACAAGCGGGACTGTGAACCAAGTGAGTGAGGCTCGTGTCCTGTCCCGACCATCCGCCGAGGAGGAACGGGGCTGGGTCGTGCTGGTCACATCTACGTGAGCACTGCTGGTGTCGGTGTGGGTGCCAGGGCAGGCGCTGCTCTCTGTGACAGTCTTTTTGGCTACCGGGGACCGTGTGTGGCCCCAGGGAGACCAGGCTGGTCTCTGGACATTCAGACTTGGTCCATGGTATGTGAGGAGGAGGATGAGGGCGATCAGGAACAGAGGGGGCCGGGGCTGGCGATGTTCCCCCCCGCAGACATGGCTGGACTGGCATCCCAAACAGGGGGCTGATAATCGAAGCAGCCCCCCCAGGTCTGCAAGGGGAACCCTTTGTATAAAGCAATGACTTTGGGACTCTCAGACGTTAACCAGAAGTATTGTCTTCTCGTTAAAACACAAGTGCTTTCCTCCCTAGGTTTTTCTTTGTTTCACCTGCAGCATTTTGCCTGGGTTTAGGCTACACCACCAGAGCTCTTGAAATAACTGTCATTCCTGAATCAGCGTGCACTAATTAGTACGCTGGGGTTTCCATCAGGCGCTGCAGCACAAGCCTCCTCAGACGGGCTCATTTAGACTGAGAAGACTGATTTCTTCCCACTTGAGCTGACGGGGTAGAGCCGTTTCAGAAGGAGCTGTTCTCTTCCAGCTGACCCAGAGGTGCAGGCACTGTATAAACTGACTGTCCGTGGACGGACATTTTAAAACAGCTCAAACATTTAGGAACTGTTTTTGTGTTTTCTGCCAGTGTTTGTTACGGACCGTGCACCCAGCACTGTAACAAGTGAGATCAGCAGGTCCTTGGGAGCGCTGTTACTGGGAACTACAAATATTTTAAAAAGCGGTCCAGTGGATTCCCCCGGCCTTTCCAGGCTCAGACCCCTTGGCACACGTCTATACAACCCACGAAGACACATACATGCATCCTCCCACGTATAACGAAACTACAAGGCCCAACTAAAGCCCCCGGAGACCAGCAATTCTGCTTCTTCCAGTACTGGAGTTTCGGGTGGTCCCCGGGGGAGCTCAGTCACACCACCTTCGCCCAAGAGCTGCCGGGCAGAGCCTCGCCGGCGGGCGAGACCCGCCGTCCGCAGCCTCGGAGCTGCCCTCGC